>JAVXUO010000484.1:0-60384 GCA_033065855.1 Escallonia rubra
AAATTTGGATCATTTATGGTTATGTGAATGACCCTTGATCATCTCTGTTTTAACCGAACGCACACTACATGGGCGATGTTTGTTGAGTGCCTTCTTTTTAATACATTGCATTGATGTAATTAGCTCGGAGTTTTCCAGTGTGTTATGCTTGTAATATGTATGTCAAAAGATTCATGTTGTTGGATTTGGTGTACGATATTCTGTCTTTTTTGTGATCACATACTGTTAGTCAATGCTATAAAGAAGATTCGTTCATCTCCGGTATGACTCTCTCTCTCTCTCTCTCGTTCCATCCCCGTGAAATGATGTGCAGAGTTTAATTACTTTATGCACTAGCTAATCGAGTACTTGTTTGATGCTTTAAGATACACTTTCTCTTAGAAATGACCTAGGTCACCGAAATCTTCTAACCACTTTCGCGTTCACTATGCACTGTCAAGCTCTCACTATCAATTACAGTATGTGTCAACTTTGCCGCTCTTGTAGCCGTTCCATTCCCGCAAATGGTGACTTAGAAGAGGACAATTCACAAAAAATTAAATTAAGTTCTGGTATTACTTGTGAAAGTTAGATTGATCTGGTCGAGACTTGCCATTTTTGAATCGCGAAGAAAGAACCAAGTTTCCTTCCAAGAAGACACGGGGCTAGCAACCACAATCTCATAATGCCAACCCATTACGATCACATTCAGGGTAACTTAACCCCTTCATAATCAATGGCATCCCCTTTGTACCAACCCTTCATGGATACACCAGCAGCAACAAACCAGGCCAAGCTCAGCCATGCGCGCTTATCTTCGGGTATGTTGCCTATAATCAACGATAATTTGTCAGCTGAAGGTGGAGGAGATATACCGGACTCCTCTAAAGCATGGAGATCATCAGTGAACAAATCCTACGCTTCAATGCTTTGTGATCATAGTCATGACCAACACACCAGTTGGTATGAATGATAAGCTGAACAAAAAGTGATAAAGTTTGGCTGCAAAATGTCAAAAGTAAGATAGAAATAAGGAAAGGCTGCTCCCTCTCTCTCTTTCTCTAGCAGTTGATACACAAGTAAATGTCATGGTTACGTTTTTCCTTAGATGCTTCAACTTTTCACTTGCATTGCAGGTTGCTGTTTTCACCGAATTGTCTTACCGCTATTATCGTATATATGCAATGTGATCTCTTAGGATACTTCAATGTTTTAGTGGTGAGATATAAGGAAAATTACAGTAACGTCCCTGATGTTAGGGTGAAATAACAGGCATGTCCATTGATTTGGACAAATTATACTTATATTCGTTGACCCGACAGAGTACGAAAATACATAACGATTTTGGCAAAAAGATCTGATTGCTCCTAAATAAAATTAAAATTCCATCTTCTTTTATCTTTTCTCTCTCTCCTCTCTCTCTCTTCAACTCCCTGTCTCTTCATTTCACACACACAAAAAAAGCCTAACACCAAGGCAACATGAAATCTGGTCAGCTCCGAACTCGCTGGAGATTCGCGCATAACTCTACGCAATTGAATGGGCGAATGGAAATAATTAAGAATCTTGGCGCCTATGACATGGAAGTTTTGAAATGAATAGAAAGAGAATCCATTCCCTTCGTATTGAAGGAAGTTAGTTACTTAGAAAAACCTTTCTTTGGCTAAGTGGCATGTATTTCCACGGTGAAGCCTTTCATTTGCTTCTCTTCTATGGAAGTTTGATTTTCCCATACGGTGGTCGTCCTCCAGCCGTCTTCTTCGCTGGACCTGCTGTGCCGTTAACAAAGTGGGGCTGGTTGGTCGGGTCGTGATTGAGGCTGCGCGACAGGGGGCGATGTGAAGTGGGTACGGCGAGGGAGGGACTGGGCTGCGGCTGAGATTTCAGATTAGTAAGAAAATAGTTAAGGTTTCTAAAGAAATTAGAAAGATAACAGTTCAATGTTCAAAACCCTAATTTTCAAATTAGACTTTTCAAATTAGGGTTTGTAAAAAATCCCTAATTTGAAAATTAGGGTTTGAAATTCTAATATTCAAAATTTAAAAATTATACAGTACAAGGACAGTATTGTCATTTTGAAAATACGTAACGATGACATCATAAAAAATACATTTTTTGGACGAAACCTTGACGGATGGACACATGTGTTACAAAATTAGGGTTTTTGGTCACGATATGTTACATTTTGAAACTTAACGTCCATGACTGTAATTTCAGCCTAATCTCAGGGACATTGTCGCAATTATCCCTAAAACATATTTTAGGAACGTTTTATCTAGAGAAAAGTTGTTAAAAATTTTACTCTCAATTAATTTAGTAGCAAGGTGTCATGTGTGTTACCTACCGACTAGTGTATGCCTATAGTACTTAGTCCAACTCGTTGGGAAAAAAAAAATTAAATTGGTCATCCACGCCTAACCTAGAGAATTCACAAGAAAATAGATCATTTTGATTTTGGTCTTGGCGAGACTCGAACCGGTTGAGCTAACCTTGAGGTTAAAAAAAATTATTCAAATAAAGAAGCGAAGAAAAGTAGACTTTCTTTTTTTGCGAGTTTTTTTGTTTTTTTAACTTTTCCCTGAATCACTTTATTGGCGAGAATATTCAAAGTACTTTACACCCTCCGTGGCTATTTCTGTTACAACTCATTTGATTTTGTCACTTCAATTGAATCCGCGCTTATTTCAATGCATTTTCCCCCCTTGAATACGCCCTCGAACGAACAGCAAACTTTGTTTCCTCCATCATTTTACTGAATCCGATTTAAGGCCTGGGTTTAAGTCTCAGGCCGCCGTTGCGCTTACCATATTCGTTTTCTGTTTTCATTTTCTGGTTTCATTTTCATGATTTTTCGGATATTTTGAGTTTGAAAATCCGTTCATGTACTTTTATCATTTTCACCAAAAAAAATTTAGATTATTTTGGTTCTTATAACCTTGAGGTTAAAAAAAATTTTGAGTGAAAACACCTTTTTGTTTTTATTTTTTTAACTTTTATTGGAATCGAAAACAGAAACTCACCAAATACGACCCAATCTTCAATTGAATCATCATTGCTAAAACAGAAAACAAATATGTTATCATTTTACTGAATCACGATTTAAGGCCGGGGTTTAAGAATCTAAATCACATGAAATTGAACTGTCTGAAAAACCTTACCTAAACTCGCGCCCAAAGTTCCACCATTGGCGCTTCAAGTTCTCTCGTAATTGGCAATTAGCGCCGCCTGTCACCCTCATTCTCCCGCTTTCACTTGGAGTGGTTGCTGTAGCTGGGGCTTAAAACGAACCTAGCTACTCGGGCTCGGCTGGTGACGCTCGCTTAAGACCTCGTCCGACAGATGGATTCGTGAGATCAAACAACCAAGCTTGAACACCAACCTAAAACATGTTGGGATGTGCAAATAACAATGTAATGCACGGGCTGGGACTAATCCGAAATCGTCTCGGGAGAAAAGCAGGCCAAGCTGCATGCTGGAAACCTTGAATTACGGAAACTGCGGTGGTTTAGGACGTGCGAAGGAGAAAGAATGGCTGTGGATGTTCACATACTAAGGTTTCACTGTTTGTTCTTTTACTATGATCACATTCTTAATGAAGACTGTCTTTTTATTTTGAATGGCGTTTGATATACTCACTAAGTCATTATGATGACTAAACTTTGCTTTATGACTTGTTCATATAAGGATTTGATGACTTTTGTACGGAAAGTCTTTAATTACTTCCTGTGATGTTTGTTTTGAAGTCTGGATTTTGGCGATTTTGGTAGAATCTGTTCACTGATTGTATCTTGTCATTAAACTGCATTTGGGGTCCGTACTGTGTGGTAAATGGTTTGTGTACTTTGTGGATCTGTCCGTAATAACAAAGGTGAAGTGTTTTCATACTATTTCATAAGAAAATTACTCACGTAATCAAAAAAGTGAACTTAGTCCTCTACTATATAGCAACCACAGTCAATTGAAAGGGTGAAGTGGTTCCGTACTGTATAGTCAATGCACGTAATCAAAAGGGTGAATTGAGTCCGTATTGAACTGTAAATGCATGTAATCGAAAGGTTGAATTGGGTCCGTATTATATAGTAAAGGTTTATTCAGGTAACCGTGTGGTAGTTGTCAGAATGAGAGGAAGATTACAAGTTTGTTGTTCTGCATATTGATAAGGTGTTATGGTTTTTTTTTTTTTCCCCTTATGTTAATTATGTGGCTAAACTTAGTAACTAGTTATGCAGCTAATCGTAAATGCTGATGACATTGTTTATGAACAATGCTGATATGTGAACTCTCAGGTGATTTTGTCCTGGGACCAAAATTGAACATTCTATAATTGCTATTACTTAACCGTCAAATTCGAAATCAAAATTCACCCAAAAAAAAAAAAAAAAGCAAAATGCAACTGGAAAGTGGACTAATTTGAAGAAAATGGTAGTACTTTGTTAGTAAAAGTCAATTTCAAAGTTGTTTTTGAGGACTAGTCCAAACTGGCTTAGTTCAATGAACTCTATTAATGTATGAATGAGAGAGACCCCTCTTCACGGAAGTTGTCCAAGAATTGAGGGAGGTTAACAGATCGTCATAAATAACCTATAAATCACTTCAATTCATGTCATATCTGTTCAATTATCAGCATTCTCCTACTCTTATTATAGATATCCTGGAGACTAAATATCGTATCCGAGTTTAAAAGTGAGCTCTAACATGCTCTGATATTATTGAGCATGCTCTGATTGGTGCAAACGTGCTTGCACTTTCATTGCATTCTGCAAATCATTGCATTCTGCAAATCCTCGACTGTGTTCTTGCCCTCCACATTTAATCTTTAATTGGACCATATTGGTAAATAACCTACCTGCCTTTGAGATGACTCTATCTTGGTTTCTGAAAAATAATGCTTATGTTTTTGTGGTCTGTTCCCCAGTGACTGCAACAACATGATCATGCACCCTTCATAAACACAATTTTTACGTGTTCTCCTTGCAACAAAATTTTGATCTTCTTAATAAAATGTTGCAGGCGGCACATAATTTTGGTTGAATCACCTGCATTTGTAAACGTCTTCCAACCTTAAGTTTGCTGGAGTTCCTTGAGCATCATGGCCGAAGTTGGTGAGCTGCCTGCCCCCCAGGGCAAGTGGATGATTCCATTCCTTGTTTTCTTCAAAGACGCCAGGTATGATTATATTGTGTTATATTTGTTAGTATTCTGAGAGGGAGTATGCTGGTTGGATAGGAAAGATGTGAAAACCTCCATCCTTTGGAAGTATGAGATTCATCTGTTTAACCTAGAATCGGAGTTCCACTACTTTTTCCATTATCTGTTATTATTGTTTCCATCTGCAGCATTGATGCAGTATTATTGAGATTGGTTGACCTTTCTTTGGTACTTCAAATGGCTGTATGTCCTATATGCGGGAAGTATGAATCTAGTATTTCGGAGTGTTGATGCTTTCTGGAATGGCTTTGTACTTTGTAGGCTTGTTTTTAAGATGGACGATCTTGGGTTGGAGATACTACGTATTGCTTTGCCAGCTGCTATGGCGTTAGCTGCTGACCCTATTGCTTCTCTAATTGACACAGCATTCATTGGCCATCTAGGTATTCATGTCTTCAAGATAATCTTTCACCGGCATGCTGATTTTAGGACTTATTAATACCAATTTCCTTGATGCTCAATGTTGTATTTACCCCATTTATCGCGCCCACTTGACCCTTCTGTTTGGTAGACCTCATTCAACCTTAACTATAATGAATCAAATCTCAGAACAAAATATTGTCATACCTATTCACGATGACGAAAATTTAAATTTGTACTTTCTCGTTTATCCAGATGCCACCTACTTGAAGAAAGAACCCAAAGTATCCAATCGGAAAACATTGTTTCTATATTTTACCTCTGTTATAGCTGACCAAATTTAGTCTACTGGTGTTATCAAGGGTCCCATAAGAGGGGTGGCTGTTTCGGATGGGTATGACTGCATAAGGTTCCTAGCCATGGCTTCACATCATACAGCTCTCTTCAAAATGTGCAGAATGCTGACAGCAAATTTTATTTTTGTCCTTGTTCGTCTTAGTCTGGTAGAATATATTACTGTCTGGATAGTGGTGTTGAGTAAATTTTTTTTTTTTTGGTAACATGTCCTTTTATTTCTAATTAAGCGCAAATACAAACTCTCAGTTCATCTATCTATCTACTGATCAACATAACATGAGTCTTAGTTAGCTACCAATCACTCAAGCTATCTATCCATCTATTACAGAACAGAAACTAATCTTTACATAGCTATCCATCTCTAAGCTGTAAAACACAAGGAGGCATGTTCCAATTTGTGCACAGCTGTCTGTTGATATCAGTTGGTGCAGCCTTCCTCCAGCTTAGAACGCGGTATTAGATCCAGTTATCAATCTTATCCAGGACCTGCTCTCTCTCGCCCAGTGAAAGTCTCAGATTCCTTTCTTCCCAAATGCTGTAAACTGTGACTGCAAACACTAATTTGCTTAACATAGCTCAAAAGCTTTTTCCCCTGAACCTCAGTATAGCAAATTGTAAAATTTCTGTCCAGCTTGAAGCATTCTGCAAAATTTGCAGTTTCAGTATTTTTGCCCATATAAACTAAGAAGACTGGCATGTCATGAATAAATGTCCATAGTTTCCCTCTGCTGCATGCATAAGCAGCAAGCATCATCTGTAATAATGTTCCAGTCTTTGAGTTTATCCTTGGTTTGCAATTTCTTTTTACATGCCATCCATAAAATCATTGCACACTTAGGAATAGCTCCAGAAAACCATATTAATTTCCACCAAGACACAGGATCTGCTTTCTGTCTTAATTCATTCCAAGCAGCATGTATACTAAATTTACCATTTGAGCATAGTGTCCACCTGATTTGATCATGCTTGGTTGACAACACTATGTTCCTTAGCTGCTGATGCAACAGTCTGAGGTATGCCATACCCCATTGTGAAAAGATTCACTGACCCTTAGATTTCCTGAGCTAGCAGCAGGCTAAATGATTCTGTGCCCAAATTGCTTGACTATAGGTCCCTGTGGCAGCCAATTATCTAGCCAAAACCAAGTCTTATTTCCATTACCAACTCTATATGCTACTATGTTCTGCATTGTGCTTCTGAGTTTCAACAGTTTACACCAGGATCAAGAGAGATCAGAAGGGGGTTTAAGATACGACGGATTCTATCCTTTGATTATGTAAGTGCGGCTCCATTGGATCCATAAGGTGTCCTTTTTCTTTGCCAATCCCAGATATACTTACAAAGGGCAGCTTTATTCCAGTCATCACAATCTCTTGATTCCAAGTCCTCCTCCTCTTTTGGGTAAACACACTTCAGACCAAGCAACTTTAGCACCAGTGCATTTGATATCCTTTCCATGCCATATGAAGCTGCTTATTTTGGCCTCAATTTGTAAGATAATCTTCTTAGGTAAGAGAAATATAGAACACCAATAAAGTTTTGCCTGCTAAAAAGCACAGAAGTGGCTAGTTGGATTCTCCCTGCATATGGTAGATGCTTGACTGTCCAACTGTTTATTCTGGCTAGAATCTTACCAATAAGAACTTGGACACTTGACAGTCATTTGCCTTTACTTTAGTGGTAATCACTGGTAATCCCAAGTAGGTCACTGGGAAAGAACCAAGTGGAATACCAGCATCCTGTACCAACAGATATGTATCTTCCTCATGAAGCCCTGCGATGAAGATTGCACTCTTTTACAAAATTAGGATATAGCCCTGACATAACTCCAAACCTTTGAATAGTTTGCTTGATGATATTAATAGATTGAAGATTTGCCCCAGCAAAAATGAAGAGATCATCTGCAAAACATACAAGGGTGATTTGATGCTCCTGACACTTTGGATGATAGCTAAACTCGAGTAATTTATAGTTAGTTCTAAGGGAACCAGCTTGTTCTCCATAATTTGGTCTCTAAAGTCATATCACTTCTTGTATAGGCCCGATGGAGATTGCCGCTGTAGGAGTTTCTATTGCTATTTTCAATCAAGCTTCAAAGGTTACCATATTCCCGCTTGTCAGCATTACAACTTCTTTTGTTGCTGAGGAAGAGACTGTTGGAAGGATTACTAGTGAAGTGTCAAAAGATGATAACTCAGAGAAGACTTCAGCCAAGAACAACGAAATGGCAGATCTGGTGTTCGAGAACTTGGAAAAGGGTTCAGCCAAAAACAGCAAAGCAAAAGAGGTGGTGCCAGTAGATGGTAAGCTTTTTCGTATTTTGGATTAGCATAGAACTATATGAAAAGATAATTTTGATGCACATGGCATGTCATTGATTGTACTCCCTCCCAGCTATAAAGAGGAAAATTTTCTTAAAAATTGGCACTTGAAATCCGTTGGAAATTAGTTAGCTCAGCGATCATAATATTTTAACATGTTCATCAGATTTTACTACAAGTGTTACCAGTGGCAGCTCAAATAAGCACGAACTCAAAAGTAAAAGGCGGCATATTGCTTCAGCCTCAACCGCACTGGTTATTGGCACGGTGCTTGGCCTCCTCCAAACCATATTTCTTATATGTTTAGCAAAACCACTTTTGGGCTTCATGGGTGTGAAATCTGTAAGTCCCTTGATTTTGGATACATCCTGCTCTTGAATTTCTGCATTTATTGGTTCTGTTGCCCACATTGGTAAGTTTTTTCTTTTTGGGTCTTAAACTGTTCATCAATTTCTGCTCAGTGAATTCATTATTTGGCAGTCACAAAAATTTTCAAGATAATTATGAAGCATAAAGTTACTTCTAAATTGGCTGAAGTATATCAAACATAGTTGGAGGCAAAATAACAGATAGGAAACAATGGCCTGGTCGATTTCCACCAGCTGAGCAGGCGAAGATTATGTGGGTGAACAAGGTTGACAACCGTGTGGAGCCGCTGATGAAAATAACGGCCCATCCTCCGTCCATGCCTCTTAACACCATTGTGTTTTTGTATTAACGAATGTACATGGTTAGAAAAAACAATAGCCCTCTTACCCTTTCTGTACTCCGTAGTTTTCATTCATTATCAACACCACTTGCCCAAACTTTTATGAAAATCTAGGAAAATTTGATGAGTAGGAATAAACTATTATCTTAATGAATCAAAATGCTAAAGTAGAAATTTCTCAATATCATTTAGTTGGGTGACATGTCTATTTGTGGTTCTCAAAGGGTGTGTGATAAATGAATAACAGTTCCTGATTTGTACGTTATATGTTATGCTTATATATGCATATGGAGATACAGATGCATTGACGTTCATTTTGTATGTAGAGAAGAATATCATGAGCTCACAAGCATGCAGCTAAAGTAGGAAGTTAAGATGTAATATAATTAATGGTTTCTTCCATCAGTCTTGTTTGTTCTTATTGAAAGCTAGGTGGCTGTGAATTTACTCTGCATCCACTTCAATTTATTTATAGAAACTTGGATATAACAACAATAAAAACTACCCTTTTAATCAAGTACAGGGTTCTCCGATGCTAAGCCCGGCGCAAAGGTATTTGACACTACGATCGCTTGGTGCTCCAGCGGTCCTTATCTCTTTGGCTATGCAAGGGGTTTTCCGTGGTTTCAAGGATACCAAAACTCCATTGTATGCAACGGGTAAAGAGTTCTCCTTTATCTACTTTTAGTCAGCAGAAATATCAGTTCCAAAATTGGAAGCATTTTGAAAACAAACGAAGACTTCTATGAAAATATAATCTATACCGAGTCACCGGAAACCTATGCAAATATAGGTACAGGAATGGCGTGACGGTTTTCCAGCAAGTGAACTCACCGAAGTTGCGAATCATTCTTATTTACTTCATTAACGATCTATAAATTGTAATTGAAGTATTGGAAAATGCTCCAATCATTTGAAGCATAAGCTCAGCACACGATTTCAGTGATGCATGGAACCATCAGAAGCCCTGCATGATACACCTCACATAAATATGTAGATCGTGTACTCCATAGCATAAGCAGAAATATTGTAATTGTTACATGTAAAAAAGAAAATACAGTCTCACTGAAAAAGAAACTACAATCTCGCTATTGTTCATATAGGGAGATTATACCACATAGCCATCTGCTCCCAATATTTGAAGAGTAGATAGAGGCTGTTTCTAAGTAAGTCATTATAACTAAATTATACCAAGTTTGAAGTTTGTACTAGTATGTGTCACATATCACTCGGAATGAATTGGTACACTTCTTACTGGGGATGTTGGCATATCAGCTAACTTGTACTTCATCTTTCTGGTCTACGCAGTTGCAGGAGATGTAGCAAACATAGTTTTGGACCCCATTCTGATCTTTTCATGTCGTTTGGGAGTCAGTGGTGCAGCCATTGCGCACGTTCTTTCTCAGTATGTGTACCGAGGACATCTCCAGTAACTGTTTTAATGCTATGCTGCCTCTCTTTTGTTGAATGATTTTGGTCATAGTCTTGGTCTTTGTGACAATTCTCCCTTGTATTCTTACACATATTGTTATTCACAGGTACTTGATTTCTCTTATCCTACTCTGCAAATTGATGAAACAAGTCAATTTATTACCTCCAAGTGTTGGAGATTTGCAGATCAGCCGGTTTCTTAAAAAAGGTAATAGTTTTGGTATCTCTACACTAGCACTTCAAGTTGTTTCTATACTCCTGCACTTCCACCGAGTGCAAGGACTATTCCTCATCACATTGAGCACATGTTAACAGAGCTGCAACTTGTTGAACATTTTATGGGCTAGACTTTTTTTTTGTCGTCTTGCATTAGTTGCTGGCTGTTTTTCGCCTGTCGTAAGTCCTGTTTTAACTTTTTATGATGGCTACAGGTTCTTTTCTGTTGGCAAGGGTAATAGCTGTGACGTTTTGTGTGACTTTGGCTGCATCCTTGGCTTCAAGGCTGGGTCCAACACCTATGGCTGCATTTCAGGTTTGCCTACAGGTCTGGATGGCGTCATCACTTCTTGCTGATGGTTTGGCTGTTGCTGGACAGGTCTCTCTCTCTTTCTCTCCCCCCTCTCTCACTCGATTATGGATCAGCTTATGGCGGCATAGGTAATGAGAATCTAGACCTCCATTGATAGCATGGGCTATCACCCCTACCTCAAATAATACGATCAATGACAAAATTTGGGCCCTTAGTTCTGAGTTATGGCCAATGTGAAGTAGAGTGGTAGACAAGTCAACAACAATGATATAGACCAAGACTGCTGATATTAAGGGATTCGTTTGAACAGGAACTGCAGTGGTAAAGCATTTTATGCTTTATGCTGGCATCCTCATAACCCATCTGACAAGAGTATTCTGTGTATGTTCGAATAGAAGGATTTGGAATTGGTTTCAAAGAGGGAGAATTTGTCATTTGTTTCAAATGACATTGTTGCAAAAGTGGGAAAAAAAAAAAGGAATGGAAGTTTGTCTGTGCAAACTGAATTGACCATTAGTTTCAGGGCCAATGAGTGATCAGTGGTAATATGTGATCCTTACTTCCACTCTTGTAGGCAATTCTTGCTTGTGCATTTGCTGAGAAGGACTACGAGAAGGCAAAAGCTGCTGCAACCCGAGTATTACAGGTGTGTTTCCCATGCCTGAGAGTAGAAAAAATTCATCTTATAATTCTTTGCACTAGCATTGAGGTCACGTTACAGAGAAAAGGAATTCGGGGAACTGAATGGAAGTTCCCAGTGTTATTTTCTGATGCTGGCCAGTGCAGTTATCCTTCCACTTGGACAATCGATGCTTTTTATTATAATTGATGGCATTCCAATTATCATTGTAACCTATTTGTCTTTTTATCCTTTGCAGGCCATGATTATTAATCTCTTTACTTTATCGTCGTCGTTTCCGTAGGGCTTTATCTTTTCTGTGTAACGGCAAAAAGGCTTAGCCAGATTAGTTTAACTTTGCAGATGGGATTTGTATTGGGCCTGGGGCTTGCTCTTGTTGTGGGACTTGGTTTGCAGTTTGGATCTGGAATCTTTTCGAAGGACAAAAATGTTATTTCTCTCATTAGCATAGGCGTGCCGGTACATCTCATGTTAATAAGCTAGATAGAAAAGATATTCTGAACTCTTTTCTAACTGTATTTTAGGAGCTTTATTAAGAGAAACATTTTATTCCCTATAAACAGTTTGTCGCAGCTACGCAACCAATCAACTCCGTAGCTTTTGTCTTTGATGGGGTTAATTTTGGAGCATCTGATTTTGCCTATTCTGCATATTCTATGGTAAGTAAACTCTAGAAACAAAGAACTCACGTTCTCAACATTTGCCTCTATAACTGCTCCAATTAGTTTATTGATAACAAACATATTCACCTATCGCATAAAATTTCAACTTTTCAGGTTCTTGTGGCCATAGTGAGCATTGCGTGCTTGTTTGTTCTCTTCAAAGCTAATGGTTTTGTTGGGATATGGGTTGCTCTGACCATTTACATGGGTCTTCGAACATTTGCTGGTCTCTGGAGGTAATTCTTTTGCTGGTATTACATGAATGTGAGAACTAACCAAAAGCTGTTCAACTGATACCAAATTGAAACACATGAAGAGCAGGTTTGTATGAGGATATTGAAGTAACTCAATATATAAAGCATGAGACCTAAGTGCTAGGCAGAACACCTAGTTAGAATTTCCCAAAGAAAACAGTCTTATCTATTTGTTCTTGCACGGTTTTTAAGATTCTTGAGCATGAAAGAGTAGAAATCTTACAGAATATGGGCACTGTCTTTGTGTGATGTGCTGAAGCTTAAATGTCATTGCATTTAACAAAATGCCTGCGTGTGTGCAGGATGGGAACTGGAACCGGACCCTGGCGATTTCTGAGGCGGCCAATTGTTGGGATAGGATCTTGAATTTCTACAACCAACTCTTTCATTTCTCTCGCTTTTGTTGCCAGACAGATATCTTCTGCTATTTTGCTGACCACCCGTACTATATATCCAGACCCCTGCACTTTTTCTTCTCTGTGTTGTCCTCGGGATCCGCATCGATACGTGATGCATGTCTGACCCCTTTCTGTCTCTCTGAATCTCACTCCCTATTGTGTGCATGTGCACTTGTAAGCATAATTTTATTTTTTATAGCAAGAAAATAACTTGAAGAGCTATGCTACCGATGGAAATGACGAGTATAGGAGTGAGCTCGTTAGTTATCCGGGTAGAAATACAACTAAATTTGGATGCATGAATTGTTTGTTGCAATACTTTTCATCTGCTATTTGCTCTCAGAATTGGGCCTTCTGCCGCTTGTGAACATCTAACTTTTGCCATTTTTGGTAAGTAAATTTAGTACTTTCGCTCCGTCTTTCAACCGTATGATAACTCGACTTTTGTAATTGAACGTCAATGACGCGAAAATCTTCAAGTGCCACGTCAAATGATTTAAGGTACTTGAAACAGACCCCAAAGTTCCTGCCAAGGTTACGACGTTCGATTGGGTTTATCAATTCTCTTTAAAAATATTGGCACTCCCACTGCCACAGTTACGTTAATCTGTGTAATTTGTACTTTTATGCAGAGGTATTGTCACCTAAAATGAAATCTGGTTTTTTTGATACGTAGCCTAATATACTACCCAAGTACGATGGAAGCATCACATGTTGTTTCCTCCCAAGTCCTAATCAAACGGCAATTTTGCTCGGAATCCATCACGTGGAACTTATCTGGAAAAGCTAACCTAAATTCACGTCGGGGGTTCCATGGATTGGTGGTTCCAAGAAATTATAGAAATAAACTTACGGTCGTGTTTTAAATGGTCCTTTTAAATATAAATGTTTCTTGTTGATCCTTCAAAATCATTTTCATGATTAAAATGTCTTTTTGACCATTTAATGAAAATTTCAAACTTACAGCTCTTTCACCAGGGGCCATTTTGATGACTCCATGACTAAAGGCCCTATGACCGTCAAATGG
This sequence comes from Escallonia rubra, assembly GCA_033065855.1. Lineage (NCBI taxonomy): Eukaryota > Viridiplantae > Streptophyta > Magnoliopsida > Escalloniales > Escalloniaceae > Escallonia > Escallonia rubra. The sequence goes on from JAVXUO010000484.1 coordinate 13,876, forward strand.
CAGCTAACATGGTACGTTCTTCTAGATTGGTGATTCAGCAGCAAATCACACGTCCGAATCCAACCACTGACCTCAAGGCCTACCACCAAAATCCCACCCACCAATCTGAACAGAAAACCATTTATACTGGGAAGATCTAGATGTAAGGGTGTAATTTGGGTGGGTTGGGTTGGGTTGGGTTGGGTTCGTACCTAACCCTGGAAATCTATGCGTTCTAAAAATGCAACGAGCTTTAGACGCATAAAATTTTAATTAATTGGCTTGTATTGGGCTGAGTTGATATATTTGGGTTTTAATTGGTTGATTAAAATACAGAAACAATAAATTCACTTAAATAACAAATGGAGTGGTGGTAGCCTACGATGGCTGCCAACGGCCGTAGTGGTGACGACTGTTGATTGCGGTGGAGTTGGCTGTCGGCGGTTGTGGAAGCTGCTTGCAATGGCAGTTGCAGCCGGCTAGTAGGGCTGTGCAGCTGCCAACTCTCGTGGCAGCTGGTAGCGGTGGCTGACGGACGCCAACAACAACGGTGGTGGCGGGCAGCAAAGGTGTGGAGCACGATGGTGGTGGCAGTGGCTGCCCTTGACTGTGCAACTGCCGGCAGCAGGGGCTGCCAGGGATGTGGTGGAGGCCACAGGTGGTGTGGGGGTGGTGGCGGCTGGCGACATCTAGTGGTGGTGGTCGAGCTGTCGGCGGCAACAATGTTAACCTATGGAGGCAGCAGCGGCCGAAGGCGATGGTTGCCGGTGATGACGTCTGCCAGTGTCCGTTTGCCTGCTGGTGGTAAAAAATATGAATTTTTATCAAAATGAGTTCTAAAAACCCAACTTAAAACAATTCATTACAATACGAGCTCAACCCATCCTAATCCATTTTATAACTAAGTGGGTTGCGTTGGATAAAAGCTCACATTTTTTTGGATTGGTTTGATTAAGCCCATAAAAACCCAACCCAAGTTGCATCCCTACCTTTTGTCAGGTCGGGTTGGTTGGAGAACCGGTGTGGATTGCCGTCAACATCGACAGTGAGGTGGCAAAGGAGCATTGACATGGCTCCGGCACCGACGATGTCTAGTCCAAGCTTTCCTCTTCAGATTCTTGTGTACATACACTCCGGTCGCAAGGTGCATGCGCCCGTTGTTGTTTATGTGGTTATACTTTGTTAAGTTGTTGGATTGGATTGGTTGATTGGACAATGTGGTTAAATAGCGGTTTATGTGGTATCCAAGGGAAAATGAGATGCTTTAGGGTTTGTGATGCAACATTTTTAAGAATTTGGATTCTTTGATGTACAACATTCCAGCTGCTGTAGCATTAGTAAGAAAATATTGCCGCTAAACGAGTTATTCAGTTATGCTAATGTTTATAATGTGAATCTTTTGTTGCTAAATTTATTTAACAATTTTTTCCATTACAGCGTAGGCGATGCCCTTTTTTGTATTATGATGACAATATTTTGTCACTAAATGCATTGAGCCCATTATTTGTCATGTTACCATGCCATATATTATCAGCTGACACGTCATGTCCATGTGACCACTAGGCGTGAAGTTACAAAAAATGACTCTCAATCAAAAGAATATAAATTTAAAAATCTTATCATAAGGTTAAAAAGATCAACGAGGATTACTTTCTACTCGGAGGACCGATTAGAACATGACCCATACTTAAAGGACCATCACTTTTGAAGCATCCGGGGAGGCTCATCTGATAAATCATTAACGTATCATTCATGATTATGGATGTATTCGTTTCATAACATTGAGGCAATTATGGAAAAGCCTTGCCTTTTTGACCTGTGCTGTCAGGCATTTGACGATCTTTAGTGCATGTTGACCCACGGATTGTCCTTGGATGAATTTCTTTGTGATGTTGAGTGTGCTGGTCAGGCCTTTGACGATTCGACTGGTGTGTAGAATTTTGGGGCCTATTTACTTCGTTTGGATGGCGAGTTTTTGGTGTTGAGTGACTTGTACTTTTCTTTAGGTGATATTCGTTTGAGGGTTTATAACTTTTGTCTTTAAACTCAATTGTTGTCTTCTTTTACTCCCATCAAACTTTACCTATCTAACATAGTCTCTCGATGTTGACACACTAGATCCCGCTATCTCAAGATTATATGTAACCTCTCGCTTAATTGAGTCGTACAATCTCATCCCAAATTACTGGATACGTCACTGTAAGAAAGAAGTGAAGTCATACCGAAGGGAGTTGGAGTTGGCCCGATCTAATTTTGAGAACTCAAGCTTGCTTTTGTTATCAAACCCTCATGAGTTTGAGAGGGGATGACAAGGTCAATAGAGATTGTGTTAGTGTCAATCGAATCTTGTTAATAAAAAAAATAAAAAAAAGATAGTTTGTTTAGGACCGTCGAATATATGTATTATAAATAGCTCTTACCTTCCTAGCCCATTCTCCAATCCAATCTGATCCATTAGTTCTAAATAGTGTGGAGGTTTGAAACCATTTTCACCGCTCAACATAATTTCTAGTTGTATTATCCATTAGTTTTTTTTTCCTTCACATCTGTTAATACTCAACTATGTTAAATTTGGTATTTTAGTCACATACCTCCACATGTCTTGACATTAAGATTTTACTTGGGACACTCATTTCTTGAACATATTAATAAAGGAATACTGTCTATTATTTGAAGGATGCATGATACCAGATTTGAGCCCTTTTATTTATATCTATCTATTTATACATATATAAAAGTACGTATGAGCTTAAATGACTAATCTTTTCTTTTCTTAAAGTACCATTTTCTAATTGATTTTTTCATAAAAGGTTAAGGGTGTTTTTGATTTATAACGTTTTTTGTTTCTCATTAAATATCTTTTTTAGATTAGAGTGTCATTTTAAAATGAGGATATTTTTGATTTTTTATAGGATATCAAGTCTCTTTCCTTAAAATACTCTTATTGTGTGTGTGTATATATATATACACACACACACACACACACACACACACACACAATATATTCCGAGAAAGATATTTTAACGAAAGAGACTTGATATCATGTGAGAAGTCAAAAACACCCATTTTTTTAATCACACTCTTATTAAAAGTAGGTATTTAATGGGAAATAAAAAGTTTTAAGTCAAAGTCAAATTTGACACCTTATAGAAATCTAAAGCAAGAATTTGTGCATAAATTTTGCAAAGAATTTTTAGTTTACAACTTTATATGCTTACTAATATTGAGCACGTGTGTTGCACGTGGACGTGGACGTGGTCGAGAGTAATTTTTGAATTGATATCATTATTTTTTTAGATCAAAATAATATAATTCAATTATATTCATATTTCTTTTGTGACTTGTTTTAAAATAAATGAATATTTGATATTCGCAGTTGTAATCCATTCAACATTTGAAAATCTTCTTTGTGAGCTTTTGGATTGAAGAAATATTTGATGATGCTGCTGAAAAGAAAAGTGAATAGAGAAATTAAAAGAATAAATCTACGTCTTTATTTTTTGTATTTTAGTTAAATTGGTTTATGATATACACTTAAAATTTGTAATTTTCAAGACCATGTGTGTAACTGAATAGATTTTTAGTTCAAAATTGGCGCCATATTTAAGCCTTATTTTTTTTCCCCTTTTTTTATGCATATTTAACCCTTTTTCTGTTTTTGTTTTTCCAACAACCTTTTGTTTATTAACTGATATTTCACGTAGTTCAATTTCTTTCTTTTATTTTTGTTTTTCAGTTTTTCAATTGGTTAATTGTTTGCTAACTTAAAAATGTAAGGAAAAAATAATCACAGTTCTCATTACCCAATTCATTATCCAATATCTATTTCATTTGGACTAAATTAAAAAGGGAGTAATAAATAAATTTCTTTGTTTTTTTTTTCTCATCTGACTTTTCATTTCCCAATGTTTATAATTAGATTCTATCCAATGTTCATTTAGTTTCAACCAAATTTAGTAGGGGGTCATAAATGGAGGGTAAAAGTGTTATTGATATAATTAACAGATGACATAATCGTCCAGAAATGATTTACAACATTCTTACTCTATACAGGCCCCGTACGCTTACCATATTTATTTTCTGTTTTCATTTTCATGATTTTCATATTCAGTTTGAAAATCTGTTCATGTACTTTTATCATTTTCATAAAAAAAATTTAGCTATTTTTTCTTATATTGGGTTAAGTTTGAGTGAAAAAAGCTGAAAACACCTTTTAGGTGTTTTCAGTTTTTTGTTACTATTTGAGTAATTTTATCCAAAACGAAAAAAGAAAATGGTAAAAGTACGCAAAAAAAGAATCTTTTTCATCATCATTGCTAAAAACAGAAAACGAATACAAGTTGTTCAACCACCGTAAGCTTCATTGTCCAGAAGTGAGACATGAGTGAGATCACGGGTTCAATTGCACCGGAAAGTGAGATATTTGTGATAAAAAAAATCGTATAGTGTAGTAAAGTTAAAGTTGTCGGGCATTAATTTCTAAGAACACGCAAATTTTTGTGGTGATACAAAAAGCTTTAAATAGGGCTTGAATAGCCTTGCCTACAATAGATGTAAAACAAATCAAAAGGTGGGTTCTAATCGAGTTGGTCATTATTTATCAACTAGAAGTTTAGAATGACCAAATGATATGGTAAATGAACAAATTTTGACTCCTACCCGAATTGTAGAAATATTCCTCCAACCCCGTATATAATGACAATTAACAGTCACTCTAGTGACTTTTCTTCTAACACTATCAACGATAATTATTAACAGCATTTTTTTCACGTCACTAAATAAAAGTCACTAAAAACATTTGGGTTCGTTTGACAAAATTTTTTTTTTGGTTTTCAGTTTTTAAAGAGCAGTTTTTAAAGGGCAGCTTAATTTTATTTTTTTTTTACAAAAACAAGTGGGTGTTTGATAACCTTATTTTTTTTTTGAGTTTTTTTTTTTGGGTGTTTGGTAACCCTTTTTATTTTGACTTTTTTTTTTTGGTGGTTTGCGGTGGCGGTGGTGGGGCGTAGCGGTGGTTGACGGTGGCTGGTGGCTGCCGGCGACCGGCGGCCGGAGGTGGCTGCCGGCGGTGGTCGTCGGCGGCCGGAGTTGACTGCCGGCGGTGGTCGCCGGCGGCTGGAGGTGGCGCCGACAGTCGCCGGTGGCTGCCGGAGGTGGTTGCCGGCCGCCGGAGGTGGTCTCCAAAAAAAAAACCAAAAGTGAAAAAAAAAACCAGTTTTTGGAGTTTTTTTTTACTTTTCAGTTTAAAAACTGGTTTTTTAAATTGGAGAAGAAAAAAAAAAAATTTGTTACCAAACGCACTTTTTTTTTCCAGTTTCCAAAACTGAAAAAAAAAAACTGGAAAAAAAAGCTGCGTCAAACGTGGCCTTAGAGACGATTAATTGTCGCTATAAAGGGGGTAGGAGGAAGATCCCTCCAACCGGGATAGGACGAATTTTTTCCTCGTCACATTTCTCCATGTGTTAACAGTCAACTTTTAGCTCGTTAAAAAATGACTGATGACCAGGGAAAAAAAAAACATCAGTGTGATGTATCTAGAGAGGAGCATATTGTATGTACATATATATGAGAAGTTACTGCTAAGTGTGGGCACAGAAACAGTCAAAACGGCGTCATCCTGGGTGTCTTCTTTTATCATTGAAGTATCTGTACGTATCTTAATTTGTTGCTAAAAGTGCATTAGTGACAATAATATTACTAACTTTTTAATGTAGAGCCTCACATGTATATACTCCGTACAGCTTGTTCTTATGCAATTTGATTTGTGTACCTGAAATTCAATATCTTTGGATACATACCATAGAGTGTATCAGACCAGCCTAGTACAATGGAAACATCAAACGTTGTCTCCTCCCAAGTTGCAATCAAACGGCTTCGGCTCCTGATCGATCACATTGGCTCACATATTCGAAATCTCGGGGAAGACGAACTGCTTGTCCAAATTCATCGAACTGCTCTACACACTTGTGCGTATTGCCATAACTGCATTAGCGTATGGTATCATCGAACTAATGAATGTTTCAGAAAGAAACCCAGCCCGACACGCCGAGTTTCTTGAATCTAACTCACGTGGAACTGGAAATGTACCTTAAAGCCCACACTAGATACTCGGAATCTTCAATCACTGCCACGTTTCACACCGTCTTCTCTCGTTTTCCAGAGCAGTAACTCAGCCAACAAGCATCTGGACAGGCTCATCTGATGAACATTAGTTTTTGTAAAGATTCCCGCGGTTTAGGACGTACGAAGGGGACAAGTTGGTAGCGTGGATGTTCACATACTAAGGTATTACTGTGATAATCAAGTCATTTGCCGAGACATTATTATATTGGAGGACGTTTAATATTATATTAGTAACCGGGTGGATACGAAATGGAATACTAACTTGCTTTTTGACTTGTGCTCGTCAGGCAATTGACGATTTTTGGTACGTTTGTGACGACAAAAAGTCCTTGATCACCAACCCCTGTGATGCTTCCGGTCTCCAACGCGACGCGCTTGTTTATTTGACTAGTGTTGTGTTGAATCTTGGCGCGATTTAATTCCATTTACGTCACGTATTTTCTTGTTGAGTGCATTTATTTAGGGGCTTGTATCTTCTTATTGGAATGCATAGGGTCCATACAAAACTTGAAAAGCTTAACAAGTAGTAGTTGATTTGGGTACTATCTGGGGAATGAAAAGGTATATGCATGACGCAGGTTTCTCTCTGTCTTTAAAGTGTGACTGTTTTGAGGGATGGGAAGACTACAAGTTTGTTGTTTGGACATGGGAAAGTTGTTATCATGGGAACGTACAACCAAGGGAGGTTCATTTCACTGTTTGGTGATGTTAGTATGCTGGCAATATTGTTGGTATTATTTATGACTGATTTATTGTTGTTAACTCCGCATTGTGCATGGCAATTATGTTGTTTAAGAACAACATTCATTTGTTAACACTCCGGTCGATTTTATCCTGGGCGGGAGTCCAAATGTCTTATTAGGCGGAATGCTAGTCGATTGTCAAATATGCCAGCACAAAAGTATTGGTAATCAATAGTTAATGTTTCTCCGAAAGAACAAAATGCAATTGGAAGCTGGACTAATAGAAAGAGAATGGGAGCGATTTTCGGCAAAAGTCTCTCTTAAAGTGGTTTATGGTGGCAATTCCAAAGTTAAATTTGTTAAGTTCAATGGGATGTTAATAGTATATACATGAGAGAGACCACTCTTGATGGTATCTGCCTCCAAGAGCAGAGGGAGGTCTATACTACATTCTGTCTATAAATAAGCTTTAAATTTGCTTCAACTGTGGTTATCAACATTCTCCTGTATTTATTTTTCTCCCTGCCACTAGTGTCCTATTTGTCACATCTGAGTTCAGAAATGAGAGTTTAAAAGTAAAAGATAAATAAACTTGATATCTATATCATTGAGCTTGCTCTGGTTGCTGATAATCTGCTTGCAGTTTCATTGCATTCTGTATTTTCCTCGAGTTTTCTCCCTTCGAGTTTCATCTTTAAGCGAGATCTGATGGTAACTTGCCTTTGGAATGACTCTTTCTTGGCTTATGAAATATTATGATTGTTTCATGTTTTTCTATTCCCCAGTGATAGCAAAACATGATCATGCACCTGATAGTATAAATGATAACTGGGCTATATACAGGTAACAAGTCTTCTGAACTAAATGTTTCAGGTGGCACATGAAGTTTGGTTGAATCACCTGCATTTATAGCAAATTGCCCTTGGTCTTGTTCTTCGGCTATAAGTTTGTTGCAGTTCCTTGATCATTATGGCCGAGAATGGCGATCTTCCTGCCGCCAACAAAAAGTGGACGATTCCACTTTTTGTATTCTTCAAAGATGCCAGGTACCACTTCGGTGTGTTGCATTCGCAAATTTTATCATCTGTGGCATGCTGGTTAGATAGGATTGAGCTAGAGATGTGGATATAGACATGACATACTTGTCATCTCAACCTTTAGCCTTAAGAGGAATGGGATTCATCTCTTTACGCTAAGAATCTGAGATGTAATAATACCTTTTCTGGTTACCTGCCATTGAAAAAGAGAGCGGCCCGAGGGCTCCCATCATTGCAGAGTCTGGAGAGGGTTGATATATTCAGCCTTAGAGCCTTACATGCACTAGCATAACGAGTGTTATCATGTGTCAAACCCGTTACTCCAATGTCACTGTGGAACATCCTTAAAGGTTGCGGCAAGTCTCACCCCTGGTAATCGATCTTAGTACACACTGAATATCAACAGGAGTATTGGTACATTAATTTTTATTGGCGACCTCTGTTTGGTACTTTACATGACTGTTTTTCTTCTAAATGGAAAATGCAGGTTAGTGTTTCTAAGCGCTGATTCTTGCTTTCTCCAATGGCGTTGTTCTTTGCAGGCTTGTTTTTAAGAAGGACGATCTTGGGTTGGAGATTATACGTATTGCATTGCCAGCGGCTATGGCATTGGCTGCTGATCCGATTGCATCTCTAGTTGACACAGCCTTCATTGGCCGTCTAGGTACGCTTTAAATTCTCTGCTTTTTGGTAGCTATCGGCTTTTCGTGGAACTTGCAAAAGAACTGCTGCTTGTGTAAGGGTGGGCTTGTATAGATGGTCAAGAGTTGCCCGGAGATTATGCTAATTGTTTAGACTTTAGAAGGTAGAGATTGTAGTCAAAACCTTGTAGCCTACATGCTGAGGATAATATTTTGGCATGGTTTCTGATGAAAATGATCAAGATTAGTACTAGTTTTATAGGGCTTCACTGGTCTTCAGTGGTTGACGTATTTAGTATTCTTCATTGCTGATGGAAACTGCTTGTCAAACTCCGGTTCAGTCCGCATCTTCTACTTTTTCCTCCATTCTCGTTCGTTAGACCTGCTTTCGGAAAGAACCTAAAATGTCCTGTTTGAACATTATTTTGATATCTTCATTGCATGATGTCTGAAAGTTTTTTTGTATAGTGGGAGTATCAATGGTTTTGTCAGAGGGGTTGTGTTTGTGATGGGATATAAATGGACGAGGTTCGAAGTCATGGGTTCAGTATAAGGATCGTTGTTATTTCCAAATTGAAGCACAATGCCGACAACAAATGTTTTCATATCCTAGTCTGTTCTAGTCTTTTAATTTCATATCACTATTCCGGCATGACTACATACAAGAGAACTAGCTTGTTATATGAGTTCCGGTCTCTAATTAACAGCATCTCTCTTGTTGTATAGGCCCGGTGGAGATTGCTGCTGTAGGAGTTTCCATTGCCATTTTCAACCAAGCTTCAAAGGTTACCATATTCCCCCTTGTCAGTATTACGACTTCTTTTGTTGCCGAGGAAGAGACTGTTGGAAGAATCGCCCGTGAAGCGCTAAAAGGTGAGAGTTTAGAGAAGGCTTCAACCAAGAACAATGAAATGAAAGAGCTGATACCAGAAGATGTTGTGCTCGAGAACCTGGAAATGGGTTCAGGCACAATGGGCAAAACAGAAGAGGTGGTTCCAGAAGATGGTAAGCCCTTTGTCATATTGGGGGTGCATAGGACTAACTCAAAAGATCTGTATTTGATGCACATGGTGCTTTTGGCTAGAAAAATCAAAATATTTTCAACAATTGGCATCGCAGCTCTTTGGAAAATTAGGTAGCTTATTATCGTCATATTATCTGCCCTTGTCATCAGAGTTTACAACAACAGCATACAAGTCTCCTAGTGTTACCAGTGGCAGCTCAAATAAGCACAAACTCAAAAGTAGGCGTCATATTCCTTCAGCCTCAACTGCACTGATTATTGGCGCAGTGCTTGGCCTCCTACAAACCGTATTTCTGATATGCTTAGCAAAACCTATATTGGGTTTCATGGGTGTGAAATCTGTAAGTACCTCCATTGGGAATACTTCTGGCTCCTGAATCTTTGCATTTCATGCTTTTGCTGCCTACGTGTTATACGTGTTATTTTTTTTTATCTTTTTTCTTTTTGGATCCACCGGAATGTTGTGGTTTTCCTGTTTCTCATTGCGTGTAGTTTAATGTACTTTGCAATGATGTAAAACGTTTAGGAAAATTGGGGGAAGCATATAGAGTTACTCCAAAAAATTAGCTGAACTAGAGGAAACATGGCTAAAAGCAAAATAAAAAGTAGGGAAAGCAAAATTGCCTGGTAGGATTAATGTCAAGTGAGAAGGTCAAAGCTGATTTGCAAAAGGATTTGTGGGTTTTTAAACATGTTTCTGCTAAAATGGGAAGTTAAAATGTCATCATTTTAGTGGCTTCATTCAGCAGTCTTGATTGTTCTTATTGAGAATTAGCTGGCTGTGAAACATTATGTGAATAAACTTGATTCTACAGAGAGTATAACAGGAAGTAACCACTGTCCATTTTGAGTTAATTGAACAGGGTTCTCCTATGCTAACACCAGCTCTAAGGTATTTGACAGTAAGATCGCTTGGTGCTCCGGCAGTCCTCCTCTCCTTGGCTATGCAAGGGGTGTTCCGAGGTTTCAAGGATACCAAAACTCCTTTATATGCTACTGGTACAGACTTTCTTCTCCGTTTACTTTTCCTATTTCCATATCGTAAACGGTTAATCATTTTACTAGGAAGTCAGTAAAAGTATGCTTTGTTTGTTGCTATCCAAATTGAAAGCATTTTAGAAACATAATTAGGCTTTCTATGAAAACTGTATCTAGTCATCCGGTAGGAATTGCACGAGTGACTGAGTATCCTAGAGGGCCTATGTACCCTTTACTGAACTCGTCTATATTATGGATTGTTCATACCTGCAACATGAAATATCTGTAGACTACGATTGAAGCTCTAGAGATGCTCCAATAATGTGAACACTGAGTTGCACTTAACACACTGAGCATGGATTGCACTTCACATTAATCAGAATCCCATGGATTGCACTTCACACACTGAGCATTGCGTGAGAAAAATATTTCTCTGCCTAGGTTTTTAATTGAAGAACACTGAGTTGGCCTGACCTAATTACGTAGATCTGTGTTTGTGATTTGATATATGCTCTGCAATTTAACTAGAAATACACTTGGTGATTAAACTGAATGTAAGAAAATGGAAATATAGTATTTTTGGCGTATAATTGGGTAATATTTCAACATGTTTCATAGTTAGAAATGCTTAATACACGCAAATGCAGGAATATGTGTTCCACTCTAAGCATAAAGCATACTGAATAGCCGGAGGCCAATTGCAGTGAAGCTAATTTATCTACATCATAAACAGTGAAGAGAGAACATCTTTACCACCAATTTTCTGTAGTGTGAGACTCTTTCGTATAAGTCATGCACTTTCTCTAAAAAAATTCGGTTGCATCTTGTTTTCTAATACCTTGACAAAATTAAGATGACTGAGAGTTTGATATCATGGAGCAATCTGCTTTCACATGTGCATAGATTAAACATTTTGCACATAGGTTCATTTTTTCGTGAAGTATCTTGAGTTCATAGTTTATGCTATCATCTCACATATTTGTGTACGTGGCAGAAATTACTGGGAGCTTATTGGCATTTTAGCTAAACCTTTGTTTGTCATATTCTGTTGTATGCAGTTGCAGGAGATGTAGCAAACATAATTTTGGACCCCATTCTTATTTTTGCATGTGGTTTGGGAGTCAGTGGTGCAGCCATTGCACATGTTCTTTCTCAGTAAGCTTTGTATTCAGAAACCTCTTCAGTTCGTTTTGGTATCATGCGGCATTTTTTTCGATTAGTGCTGTTCTTCATAGTAGCAGTTTTGCAACGCCGTCTTCCTAGAACTTAAGTAATTATTGTTATTAACAGGTACTTGATATCTCTTATCCTGTTAATCAAATTGATGAAACAAGTTGATTTGTTACCTCCAAGTGTTGGAGACTTACAGTTCAGCCGGTTTCTTAAAAATGGTAAGCTCTAGGATCTTCTTTTGGTACTTCTGCAGTTTCACCTTAAGTTGCTTTGGTACTTCTGCACTTGCACTTCAAGTGGAATGGCTATTCTTCCATGTTGATAACATGTTTTTAAATTTCAACTTATTGAAAATTCTACCTGTAGGTCTGTTTTTCTTCTTCCTTTTATATGGTCTTCATTTGTATCTTCTAACATTTAGTCATATGGGGCACAGGTTTTCTATTATTGGCTAGGGTGATAGCTGCGACTTTCTGTGTGACTTTGGCTGCATCTTTGGCTGCAAGGCTTGGTCCAACCCCGATGGCTGCATTTCAGGTTTGCTTACAGGTCTGGATGACATCATCACTTCTTGCTGATGGTTTGGCTGTTGCTGGACAGGTAAATCTCTCTCTCTCTCTCTCTCCATGATCATGGTTTGCATTTGGAGACGTCCCAAATGACAAGAATCTATTTTCCCAGTGTTAGGATGTACCTCAATATCAATGACTGCTTTGTTAATCGGTTATTATCGAACTTGGTCCTTGAGAATATAGAGTCATGGTGCAAAGTGAGGGCAGATACCTCACTTGTAAAAACTGGAAAAAATCGTAAAGCCCAAGACTGCTGATATTGAGCGATAGGTGAGTACAAACTAGACAGTTATCCTCTCATCACTCAATTTTACTTTCTATAGAAACCAGAGCCTAGTTCTCATTTCGTTTATGCATCTTTATATGGAAGGATGGTCCATTGGGTTCAAATGACACAGTATCTCTATGCGAATAATGCATCAGTGTCAAGTTTGACGTACGTATCCTTGGTCATACTGGCACAGATACATCAAACTTAGGACTTTTAGTTGGAAGAGTAAAAGACTAATGAGCTCGATAAGGATCCTTGAACCAGTGGGAATTTTCCTGGTATGGTTTTAGTATTGGACTTGTAATACCTGGGGTATGCACTTTGTAGGCTGTATTTGTTTGTGCTTAATGGTGATAAAGGAACCTTTACCAAAAGAAGATAATAGCAGTGATTATGAAATAAAACAAATGAATTAAATTATTTCCTGTTCTCAAGGTAAATGACTGATCGATCAATGGTAGTGTTTATATCCTCACTTCCACTTTTGTAGGCAATCCTTGCCTGTGCATTTGCAGAAAAAGACTACGAGAAGGCAAAAGCTGCTGCAAACCGAGTATTACAGGTGTGCTTCCTAGTTCAACTGGCAGAAAGAAAGTTCATTTACGTAATTGTACAATAGTTCGCAGTAGCATTGTTCACAGCAGAAAAATGGAATTTCTGAACAAAATGGAAGTTCCTAGTCTTATTTCTGCTGGTGAATCTTCATGAAGTAGGCCAACTATGATTATCATTGCACTCCTTGCACTTAGCTAATTTTATGGCTCTGACCATTATTTGATGGAATTACCATTAGCATGAAAACCTATTTCCTTTTCTTCCTTTAATAGGGCACTATTGTTATTAGTTCTTCTAATATTGTTGACGTTCCTGTAATCTGCAAATTGGCTAAGCCAGATAAATTCAATTTTGCAGATGGGATTCGTTTTGGGCCTGGGGCTTGCTCTTGTTGTAGGACTTGGTTTGCAGTTCGGATCGGGTATCTTTTCGAAGGACAAAAATGTTATTCGCCTCATTAGCATAGGCGTCCCGGTATGTCTCCGATTGACAGGCCAAATTGAAAGCAACTTTCTACTCTCTTATTGCTGTAGTTGAGGAACTTTTCTGAAAAACATCATTTTATTCCTATGATCAGTTCGTTGCTGCTACACAACCTATCAACTCCCTAGCTTTTGTGTTTGACGGAGTTAATTTTGGAGCATCCGATTTTGCCTATTCAGCTTACTCCATGGTAGGTGAAGTGTAGATTGTATACACTAGAAACAAAAACATAAAATCTGAACGATTGGTTACGTACATAAGCTCCATCTTTATTCCAACTGCAACATTGATATTATTCTGAACTTTCAGGTTGCAGTGGCCATAGTGAGCATTGCATCAATATTTGTTCTCTATAAAGCTGATGGTTTTGTTGGATTATGGGTTGCTCTGACCATCTATATGGCTCTTCGAACAGTTGCTGGTATTTGGAGGTAACTTTCTTTGCTGGCATGAAAACAATGAAAGTTGCATCTACTTCACCAACCTAATAGACGTATAGAACAGGTTACTATTAGAATATTGAAGCTCTTTCACTATCATAATATTGGAGGAGGTTGTTGAGACAAAGCAAAAGACCTAAGACGAAACCGTAGTACCGGACCTTGCACAAAAAGAAGGCATTTGTACCTCTTAAGATTTCTTTTTAATTCCAAATAAAATAGAGTCGCATTTTGTTACTTGTATAATGCACACTTAAGAAGATTCTTAGAATGAAAGAGTATCAGATTTTCTGTAGAGTATGGACCTTGGAGTAGTATAATGAGCTGAAGCTTATTTGTCCTTTGCGTTGTGTGCAGGATGGGGACGGGAACGGGACCCTGGCGATTTCTCAGGCGGCCGATTGTAGAGATATGACTTTGAGTTACTATAACCACTTTCTATTTTTCTCACATCTGTTTGTTTAACAGAATCCTTTCTGCTATTCTGCTATCCGTCTTTACGTATTATTATACCTAGAGCCAGTGTTTCTCTACGCTGTCCTCACAATCTAGAAATCATATACGGCTGACTTTCCCTGCACCTTGCAGTCTCTTTGTGTGTGTACGCGTGTGCACCTGCAAGCGCGCTGACCAACCGCTGTCCTATATATCCTGTCCCCAGCTTGGGCTATCACCCTGGCCTTGAGCTGAAAACCTGTATTCCATGGTTAACCCCTCATCGTATGAGACCTTGAAGCAATACAAATTCTGGACACTGTCTCTGCACAGCAGCATTATGGATCCCTAGCCGCGCATGTAAGATAAAACAGGAAACTTGTATGTTAAAAAAAATTGAAAATTAGCGTAGCAAACTTATCGATAATTCGAGCACACTGAGGCATGTGTTGCACTGTCCTTAAGAGTAGTTTCGCCCCCTCGGAGATTATATCTCGCGATCGGTGCTCAAGGTCTCGGACGGTTACCCTCTAGGCTTCAACAATCTCTTCTTCGCTAACGAGCACTCGAATAGCAAAGGCTAACAGGAACAGCTCTTTGCTTACTTTTATCAAACGAGGAGTTAATTTTGAGATGTGTCTCAAGACATAAAACGGCTACTTGATTTAGGCAGACAAAGAACCAATTTCGGATTTGTTTGCTAATAAAATCGCTTCAATTTTGGTCAACAAATCCATGAGAAGATTTAAATAAAATTTTTGGCTTTGAAATACTTTGTCATTTGTTTACCAAATACAATAATCCCCAACATATTTCAAAGGCAAAAATAAAAAGGACTAGAGTGGTGATAAAAGCATAAAAGCAAGCAATGCGTAAGCACCGGTGTCTTTTGGACTATGAATCAATGCATAGGGTCGATAAGACTTGATCCACAAGAACTTGGTAAAATTTAAAATTTCTATGAACGTTCTTCCTGATTGTGGACTAGGAGTATATATCACCCACACTACAAACTTTGAGCAAAGCTGTTCATCGCGGTTTGGCACATTTTGGCCATGCGCCGTACCTGTCAGGAGTGCTCTAGAGAACCTGCCTAAGTTCTCATAGAGGCGGCCCCACCTCGACATTCATAGAGGTTAATCCATCAGGTGTTACCTGCAATCAAAAACACCACCCAACTTAGGCTATGGATTTCATTAAGAGCTAATTGTCACGGACCGTTTGCTAAGGAGGCTGATTTTTCGAGGTTACGCCATGCGGGCGCTCATTAGGCGCTTATGGGACGCTTCGTGGACGCTTACTTGGCAGTTAGAAGGCAAGGCTTCCGGAAGGTTCCAGACTTCTCTATTCTATTTGGAACATGTGTAAAATGTGGAACATGTGTAAAATGTGTAACATGTGTGAATATTCTAGAATAGGAAAGTATTCTAGCATAATAGGATCCGTATGATCGAATGTATCTCCACCGTCCGTTGAGGAAGTGGAGTAGTATATAAAGCCAAGGCCTCACTTGGCCAAAGCATCGAAGACACATCCAATACATCTTTGTATTCAAGCTCTCTCCAAGTAGTGTATTGGGAATCCTTTCCCCAACCTCTTGTGTTCCGCTGCATATTTGTTTCCAACTTCGCCCAGCTCTACGGTTAGGCTGACTTAGCCGAGCAAGCGGGGGCTTGATCTAGCTAAGTGCCGCACGGTTTCGACTTAGGGAAGTTCGGTCCGTGACAAGTGGTATCAGAGCTTGGTTACGACGAGTCGTGCCAAGCAAGGAGCAACAATGGCAGGCAAGGATACTAACGTTGGAGCATCCGGAGTGGCCGAAGAGAATGTGGTCGTGGGCGAGATCCATTACCACCCGCCGGTGGGAAGAAGGGTGGTCGAGGCCAAAGCAAGTCTAGTGATGCACTTGCTTCGTTGGATGGCCGAATGGGTCACTTGGAGATTGCTATGGGTGATGTCAAAGATCACGTGGGAATGGTCGAGCAAAATCTACAGACGTTGGAGGATCACGTCTTAGAAGAGCTCGAGTCGCTCAAGAGGGCGGTGGGCGCCCAAGTTGAGCTACGTGAAAGGTTCACGGAGTTGTTCACTAGTTTGCAAGAACAACTCGATGGGGTGAAGGCTAGTGTGGAGGAGACGAGGCAAGACGCGACGATGTGCAAGAGAGCTATCGCGGGTGGAGCGATTGCCACTCCTAGTCCAAGGGTGGACACGCCTAAGCCGAAGGAGTTCGGAGGCAAGAGGGACGCCAAAGAGCTCGACAATTACTTATGGCACATGGAGCGTTATTTTGAAGGTGCTAGCATAGTCGACGAGGCGACTAAGGTAAGGACCGCTACTCTCTACCTTACGGATACCGCAACTCTATGGTGGCGTAGAAAGCATTGCGAGATAGAAAAGGGTTTGTACACCATAGATACGTGGGAGGTGTTCAAAAGGGAGATCAAGAAGCAGTTCTACCCGGAGAATGTGGCCTACGAAGCGAGGAAGAAAATGAAGGAATTGAGACATAAGGGCTCGATAAGCGACTACGTGAAAGAGTTTACGACCCTTATGCTACACATTCCGAATATGATGGAGGAGGATCTTCTCTTCAACTTCGTTGACGCCTCCAAAGTTGGGCCAAGACGGAACTTCAACGCAGGGGCGTGAAGGATGTCGATGAAGCCATTGCGATGGCGGAGTCGTTGACGGAGTATGATAGAGGTGAGGGATCTTCAAGGTCGAAAGAGGAGGGAGAAGCTTCGGAAGGCAACCACGCCAATGGTGGGGGAGAAAGTCCAAAGGCGTGGCACAACCGGGGAAACCAAGCTAGCACGAGCAAGTCCGAGGGCCGTGGCAAGCTAGAGGAAAAGCGAGTCAAGAACAAGCCCAAGGACGGATGCTTCTTTTGCGGAGGGCCGCATTGGGCAAAGGATTGCCGGCGACAAGGCAAGTTGGCTGCCTTAGTCAAGGAGAAGGACGAGGAGAAGGCCGAACGTGAGTCGGTACGCATAGGCTCAATCCAAGTCCTTAACGCGCTCCAAAGGAAGAATGTGCCGCAAGTCCCGACGGGTAAGGGACAAGCTTCTAAGAGCGAGGGGTTGCTCTACATGGAAGTGAAGTTGAATGGGAAGCTCGCTCATGTGTTAATGGATACGGGGGTGACTCACAACTTCATCACGATGGGAGAGGTTGAGCGGTTGGGCCTCAACGTGGTTGACGGGGGAGGTTGGCTAAAAACCGTCAACGCCGAAGCAAAGCCCCTACAAGGCACAGTTCGACGGGTAGAAATGTGTCTTGGCAAATGGAAGGGGTTCGTGAATTTCTCTGTCGCGCGGATGGATGATTTCAAGGTGGTGTTAGGCCTTGATTTCTTGCGACAGGTGAACGCTCTTGTGTCACCATACAACAACGCGATGTGCATAATGGAGCGAGGCGCGGCTTGTGTGGTGCCTATGTTCGGGGGAACATCAAGCACCATGACTTCTATGCGGCTATCGGGTATGCGACTAGCACAAGAAGTCGAAAGGGAGGAAGCCAAGAAGAGTGAGGGCACTTACTTGGCGAGTCTCAAGGTTGAAGATCGTGTTGTGCTGCATGAGTTTGAGAAGCGGCAACCACCTAGGAGGAAGGTGGGCGATCAAGGCAAGCTTGACCGGGGGGCCAAGCTACAAAACGTGGTACCATGTGGGATGGCGCCACCAACGGAGGAAAAGTTGTCGACTACTTCGAAGGCAAAGGGGGAGATCGTCAAGCTAATCAAGGAGGGCCTACAGCGCGATCCCTTAGCCAAGGAGTTGCTACAGCTTGTGAAGAGTGGGAAGACCCAACGATATCGGGTGAAAGGAGACCTACTCTACACAAAGGATGGACGAGTGTACGTGCCGAAGTGGAGAGACCTAAGGAAAATGGTCATACGAGGGAGTCACGACACTCAGTCGACGGTGCATCCGGGGCATCGACGGACATATGCCTTGGTGACTACGGCATACTTTTGGCCTCAAATGAAGAAGGAGGTGCAAATGTGTGTCAAGACTTGTCATGTGTGCCGACAAGTCAAGGGGGAGAGTCAAGCCGAGGAGGCTAAACTCTTAGATACATCGCAAGTTTTGCATGACTTGCAAAGGCGCGAGGCCGAGTACGTGCTTGGGGATAGGCTTGAACAAGGACGAGATGTTCCATCGAAGCAGCATTACTTGGTCAAGTGGAAGGGATTGTCGGAGCACGAAGCGACTTGGGAATTGGCGGAAGAGCTCGGACAGTTCGAAGACCTCGTGGATCGCTATCACGAGGAAGTTGCGACGAGGGCGTCGCGTATTTAGGTGGGGGAGAATGTCACGGACCGTTTGCTAAGGAGGCTGATTTTTAGAGGTTACGCCATGCGGGCGCTCATTAGGCGCTTATGGGACGCTTCGTGGACGCTTACTTGGCAGTTAGAAGGCAAGGCTTCCGGAAGGTTCCAGACTTCTCTATTATATTTGGAACATGTGTAAAATGTGGAACATGTGTAAAATGTGTAACATGTGTGAATATTCTAGAATAGGAAAGTATTCTAGCATAATAGGATCCGTAGGATCGAATGTATCTCCACCGTCCGTTGAGGAAGTGGAGTAGTATATAAAGCCAAGGCCTCACTTGGCCAAAGCATCGAAGACACATCCAATACATCTTTGTATTCAAGCTCTCTCCAAGTAGTGTATTGGGAATCCTTTCCCCAACCTCTTGTGTTCCGCTGCATATTTGTTTCCAACTTCGCCCAGCTCTACGGTTAGGCTAACTTAGCCGAGCAAGCGGGGGCTTGATCTAGCTAAGTGTCGCACGGTTTCGACTTAGGGAAGTTCGGTCCGTGACATAATGCTCAACCTCTAACGTTGCAGTTGTACACTATCCTACACCATAAGACTGGACTGTCACGATATAATTTGGCTAGTGTCTCAACTGATCGACCAGTGGCTTGTTATTACCCATATGAACCTAATTCATGGGATCACCATTCACATTGGTTGGGTTCCCACCACTGTTGACCTCTGTTCTAGGCATAAGTCACATTCCCCTCGATGTATTTCTCACTAGCTTCATGCTTAGTGGTTTTGTCAGAGGATCGGCCAAGTTCAACTCTGACTTTACAAAATTGAGGGATATAACCCCATCATTTAGCAGCTGCCACACAATGTTATGTCTTAGGCGAATGTGCCTACTCTTGCCATTATAAGCTTTGTTCTTAGTGGGGCTTTCGCAACATGGCTATCACACAACATCGACACAGATGGAACTGGTCGCATCCATAAAGGGATGTCTGCAAGTAGGTTCCTGAGCCACTCTGCTTCAGTACCTGCCTTTTCTAAGACAATAAACTCGGATTCCATCGTAGACCGAGCTGTGCAAGTCTGCTTGGAAGATTTCCAAGAGACTGCTCCTCCTCCAAGAGTAAAAATATACCCACTCGTGGATTTTGTCTCATCTACATCAGAGATCCAGTTAGCTTCACAATAACCTTCTAATACTGCAGGAAATCCACGAGAGCGTAGAGAATATTTTATGGTGCCTTTCAAATATTAAAGCACTCTACATAAAGCAGTCCAATGATCCTTACCAGGATTATGCGTGTATCTACTAAGTCTGTTTACAGCATATGCTATGTCAGGTCTAGTACCATTCATCAAGTACATGAGATCACCAATTATTTGAGCATATTCATACTGAGATACACCACTATCTTTATTCTTTTTCAACTGAATACTAAAATCATATGAAGTGCTAACAGGGGTACAATCAAAATGACCAAATTTTCTTATCACTTTCTCCACAAAATGTTCATAAGAAATTTTATAGCCATTACTTATTCTATTCAATTTGATTCCAAGAATAACGTCTGCCTCACCTAAGTCTTTCCTGTACCTAAGTCTTTCCTGTCAAACATAGAAGAGATGAAGTTTTTGACCTCATTGATTTCCTTAATACGTGTTCCTATAATGAGCATGTCATCCACATACAAGCATATAATAACTCTAGAGTTTTTATCAGAAAACTTGCACTAAATGCATTTATCAGCTTCATTTACAAAAAAGACATTTGAGGTCATCACATTATCAAATTTACCATGCCATTGCTTAGGGGCTTGTTTAAGACCATACATGGATTTAACAAGTCTACAGGCTTTCCTTTCATTACCTGGGGTCACAAACCCATCTGGTTGATGCATGTAAATTTCTTCCTCAAGTTCTCCATTGAAAAATGCAGTTTTAACATCCATTTGATGTATGATTAGCTTATCTACTGCTGCTAAAGCAATTAATACTCGAATGGATAAAGTTCTAGCAACAGGTGAGTATGTGTCAAAGTAATCTTGGTCTTTCTTTTGAGTATATCCCTTTGCTACCAATCTGGCCTTGAATTCCTCTATTGTAGCATCAGGTTTCATTTTCCTTTTGAAAATCCATTTGCATCTGATTGGTTTAGCACCTGGTGGTAGGTCTACCAATTCCCAGGTGTGATTTGTCATTATAGATTCGATTTCACTGTTTCTAGCTTCCTTCGAAAAAGAAGCATCATGAGAAGTTATAGCATCTTTAAAGGATAAAGGATCATCCTCCAAGAGGAAGGTATAAAAGTCCTCTCCTAGGTTCGTTTCCTTTCTTTGTCTTTTACTTCTCCTGATTTCAATCTCTGAACCTTCACCAGCTTCGAGCTCAGGTTCTTTTTCAAAAATTTGTTTATCAACTTTTGTTTTAAAAGGAAACACATTTTCAAAGAACTCTGCATCTTTAGATTCGATTAAGGTGTTTGAATCTAAGACGTCACTTTTGAGGACTAGAAACCTATATGCAGTGCTATGGAAAGCATAGCCAATAAATAGGCAAACCGAAGTTCTAGATCCTAATTTCCTCCTTTTTGGTTCAGGGAGCATAACTTTGGCTAGACACCCCCACACTTTTAGGTCTTTGAGATTTGGAATTCTATTTTCCCAAAGCTCATAGGGCGTCTTGCCAGTTTTCTTGAATATTATTCTATTTTGGATATGGCAAGCAGATAAGATTGCTTCCCCCCATAGGTTGTGGGGTGCACCAGCACTTTTGAGTAATGCGTTCATCATTTCCTTTAGTATTCGATTTTTCTTTCAGCTACACCATTAGATTCTGGTGAATATAGAGGTGTCACCTCGTGTATGATTCCTTGCTTTTCACAATAAAGACAAAAAGTTGCATATCGCATACTTTTCGGTACCAGCATCCTCAATCACATACTTCTTATTCAACGCATTCCAAATATCAGAGGCATGAGCGTAACTACAATAAACGTCATACAGCTCATTGGAGAGGGAATTCAAAATCATGCCCTTGCATATTTTGTCTGAGGTTTCCCAAATGGAAAATTCCTTTTCGAAATCTTTGGGATCGGTATCTTCCTTTAGCATAGGTTTAGGTACAGTAAGGACAAAGTCCACTTTGACAATGTCTAAAATTTAGTGAAGTTTGATTTGCCAACGTTTAAAGTTTAAGCCATTGAATGACTCAACTTTCGTAAGGTCGGGAATGGCTCTAATAGCGGTTAACATAGCAGCATCCATAACTACTCTTAAGATTTTAAGATAAAACACGAAACTTAGATGTTAAAAAAACTGAAAATTAGCGTAGCAAACTTATCGATAATTCGAGCCGACTGAGGCGTGTGTTGCACTGTCCTTAAGAGTAGTTTCTCCCCCTCGGAGATTATATATCGGTGCTCAAGGTCTCGGACGGCTACCCTTTAGGATTCAACAGTCTCTTCTTCACTAATGAGCACTCGAATAGCAAAGGCTAACAGGAATAGCTCTTTACTTGCTTTTATCACCGAAACTACAAGAGAACAGAAACGTGTATATAGAGAAAAAGAAATAGCTTTGATTGCTTTCAGTGTATCTAAAATGAGAGAAGAGCTCGTCCTTTTATAGTGAGAAAACATGCAACTTAAAAATCGTAAACAGCAAAAGTCAACTGTATAAATAAGGTAAATATGGTAATTAGCAGAAGTCAACTGCTTAAATAAGGTAAATGACTTTGTAACGGCTAATTAATTTGGACAAACGAGGAGTTAATTTCGAGATATGTCTCAAGACATAAAACGACTACTTAATTTAGGCAGACAAATAAACAATTTCGGATTTGTCTGCTAATAAAATCACTTCAATTTTGGTCAACAAATTGCAGAGAAGATTTAAATGAAATTTTTGACTTTAAAATAATTTGTAATTTGTTTACGCATGCCTTACCAACTTGACGTCGATTATGCCTGGGGTCAGCAGTGGTGATGGTGTTATGGATCTTATTTATTACTGATGATACAGCTGCATGTAATCTTTTTTGTATTACTCTCTGCAAAATTAATAAATGGGGTTTCTTCTTTTATGTACTGAGGTTGAATCATTAAAGGCTCAGTTCCAGTCCATCTCATCTTGTGACTTTGTTTGATCCTCGTCTTCGCTTCTACCATGTGTTAACTATTAAAAGTACTTTGTGGCCCTTAATTTAAGCTCAGCTAATTATTGTAACTTTTGAGCATTTTGGCTTTTGGATATCGGAGGACCTTCCCATCTCAAAAACAACCTGAAATAGTTGACTCAGTTGAATAATTAACCTGAGTCAGAGCAAAGACGACCATCAATCAAGCGAAGCACTTTGCCTCCATGTTGCTAACATTGTTGAACAGCTTGCTGCCGATGTCAGCTTGGTCAAGTGAGCCGCTAGGAAATCAAGCATGTGACATAACAGCCATGAAACCGGGTTATTTTAAGATACGGAGTCCCAACCACATTATTAATGTGATGTCTAAATAATGTGGATGTCTAATTTAGACGTATATTACCTAAGCCAAAAAGCTCAGGAGTCGTATTTTTTACCGTTTTAATTTTTTATTTTTGTTGTTGAAGCCTGTTGTCCAACCCAAAGCCCACCAGGCATAAGAATCAATCTCAAAGCCCACCACGCATAAGAATCAATCCAAAACTTCATGTATTGTCGATACTAAGAAGTGCTCCTTTTCAAGCAAAGTGTGATACTAAGATGTGTTCCCCTTAAGTGAAATGGGGTGGCATGGGCCTAACTCTGATATCATATTGAAGCTTGGTATCTAACCCAAAAAACATGCTCAATAGTTGGAGAAGTCCACCAGATATAGAATCAATTCTAAACCTTATTAGAAAAGTGCACCAGATATAAGAACAAATTCTCTTTGCAGCTGTTATATTGTCTAGATCAAAGAATTTGAAGTCCACGTTCATGCTCTCATCATGATTGCTTGGATTGGACTAGTCCCTATTTGGCAAAGTAGTCTCTGTATCCAAAAGTAGCATCTCTTGTTGAATTTGCTTCTCCCCTTGGAGCTGATAGAAGTGTAACACATTCAATGAAAACTCGGAGCTGGAAAAGATTGTGAAGGAATCCGATGATGCCGCTATGCAGAATCTCAAATTGGAATAAGTTGCTCAAAATATACCCAACTGATAAATCTTTATGGCCATTGGGATATGCTGAAATATGTGATTTTGTAGTAGTTAAACTGTTTTTACTGTACTCTTGTTTTTTTTGGTTACCAGAGTACATGGTAGTGGCAGGTAGGGGCGGAACCAGGAATTTTTTTCAGGGGGTGCAAAAATTAAACTAAAATTTAAGAATTGGCAAGCAAATTAATCAAACTATTTTTTAAATCTCTATATAATCACTGAAATTAAACTAAAATTAACATATATAATCACTGAAATTAAACTAAAATTAACATATTACATATTAACATATTAAACTAAAATTAAACTATTACCTCACAGAGTCACAGTAGAAATCGAAGAGCCTCGTCGCCCGAGCCTTCCTTCTTCTTTGTATTAAAGCTGCTATTTCGATAAGAAGAAAAAGCCCTATCAAAGTCAGTCGCGGTCGGCGTCAGTTCGGCAGTTCCAGATTTGGTCGGAGTTCCAACCGTCGGAGTGAGTCGCGGTCGTCGCCTCGTTGCGGAGTTCCAGATCTGGTCGGCGTCGTGGTGAATCGATGGCCGGTGCTCACTGCTCAATGAGGTCGACAGGTCATCTTTGTCACTCGACATGTCGTCGCGGTGAGTCGGTGGCCGTTGTCAAGCCGTCAACGGTCACGACCTGTGCTCAATCCTCACCGGAGGTCACGGTCCTCACGGTCATGATAGGGGAGAGAGAGAGAGAGAGAGAGAGGTGACTGTCGACTGGTGTGGGGTCTCGGAGAACGCGGTCTCGGGAACAGGGTCTAGGTGCAATTCCCGAAAGAATTTCTCTCTCTCTCTCTCTCTTCAAATGACAGCAGGAAGACACTAGTAGTTCGATATATAAAAAGGTTTAATTAAGTGGATGAATATCAATCAAACGTTGAAAAATGGATTTTATGCTGAAGATTTATAGAACACAGCATACAGCTTTATATCGAAATCAAGGGGTTTGTCTAGCTGTTTATTTAGTTCTTGATAATTGGTCGTACAATATGCCACTTAAATGGCATTGAATGTTGGGCTTTTACTTCATGATTGTCATGTGTCATTTTTTTTTTCTTCGAAAGTTCAGGGTGGGGGCTCAGTCACCACGTAGGTCCGCCCATGGTGGCAAGGCTCATTTAAGGGTGCCTTAAGCATTAGTACTTTGCCTTTATTTACTAGGCTTTAAACCTTTTTCTCAGGAGATCATTGTTTGTTTAAATGTTCGATTTTTGTTTCCTCTTAGCACGTTGTCTCCTTGAGCAACAGAAACATGAGATTAAGAAGAGAACTCCCAAAACAGTCGGCACCACGATAAATATAGCTCTCCTCTTCGTATCTTGAGAGCCATTCAAGTCCTTTCTTACATTAGCTGCTGAAAATTAGAACATGTCAGGCTTTTAGCCACATTCTTAATCAAATTGATAGAGAGAGATTCATAGATTGCTAACATTCGTTTCACGAGATTTAAAATTTGGTGTTTAAGATCTAGAGTAGATCTTATGGCATACATATTCAATATGATAAAAAGGAGTGTTCTTAAGGCATACATATTTAACGTACATCAGAGGGGTTATGCAGTATGATAAAAAGGAAATGCCCAGAGAGTCCAGCACAAACAGCTGGGAACTTCTCCACATCTTCAACAATAATCAGGAAAGGGTACTGATTTCTAATTCAAATGGCACTATCCAACGAGTTGCAGGATGTTAGTAGTGTCTACCTCATAATGCAACTTTAGAATGAAGTGCAACACCCAACTTACAGATGTATGATTGATCTAAGGCCACAGTCACGTGGTACTTTACCTTAGTTTAGTACCACTTGGAACATGAGAAGAGCTACAACATACTTTATTTGTTTACACTTAAAAGGCATTTAGCGCATATATATAGCAAGCAAGTACTGGCGAGTCATCCCCAGTCCATCGTAAATGTTCGGATTGCAATTTTGCATCCCGCATCAAACACCGATGGTTAGCACCAAAAAAAATAATTCAAACACCGATGGTTGGCACTTGTTTTAACCAATACATTGGTCAGCAACAAAATCACAAGCTTTCCAACTGCATGGGAGCCTAGCATTTCAAGAAATGGATATTAACTGCTAAGATACTTAGGATGCTATTGCATCAAAGACGATAAAGATAGCTACATGTAAATATACCGAACTCCAAATTTTTTACCCAGACTGTGTACAGATGCTAGTGGGTATGATGTTGGTAGAGTATAAATCTATTGGCACTTCTTAATGGCCAATGACACTCTCTGTACTACAAATTTATGCTCATAGGTTTTTTTTTGTTAGACCATCCGGTATCCAGACACCACATTGGGAGCCGACTAATCCGGGTTCGAGCCCGGCAGGACCACATGGGCGGCAAAGCTCTCCCTACCAAGTTTTAATGCAGCTGCACATAGTTTGTCATGTACGGTCAATGTGATTGGCTAGTAGCTATTTGAGGAGTGCACATAGACTACCCATAATCTAATTGCTACCTTTTGTGACAATTTGTCTAATTCCTTATCAACCTTTGTCTTTGACGAGACCCATTTTGTGATGAATCTTAAAAGGTAAAAGAAACTACTTATTATTTACTCTGCTCACGTTTGTGGGCATGAAGTGTGGAGGACCTGGAGCTGGATATGAAGGCTCTCATATCCAAGAAGCTGTCACAATATTTTCCTGAAAAAGAATCATTCCCCAGATGAAACATTAGAAAGTAATTTATTACTATTAGATAGATTATATTTGTCGTTTCAAACTGGGGTATGGTGGAATATTTAATTAGAGTACATATGGGTAAGGGTCTGAAACTTTAATAGCTAGTGATGTGCTAATTACACTCTGATGCCAAGGAAGTGGGTTCGGAGCTTACGTGGAGATAACACAAAGGATACAGTCCGAGTCAGCTGCCACATTTACAATAGTGAGACACAGTGAGGGTGGAGTAAGGGCAAAGTGCAAGACTTCCCAGACATGGCTTGAGGAGTGGCAATGTTGCGAGTGCACGGGTTGAGGCGAATAGGGCTAACAGTCAATAGTCCAAGTTGAGGTCCAACTTACGATCCAATTGTGTTACGGTTCAATGCTACGATCCGGTATTAGAGTCCGATTGTGTTTCTCTCTTTAGAATTCCGTAACTCTGGATTCTAAAATGAGAAAGTGATTTTATCAAATGAATTTGTCTGTCCAAAATGAAGTTCAAAGTCCACTATTTATAGATAAAGTATGCATGTGTCATCAGTTCACATGTGTCGTCCCATGGGAGTGACACGTCACCAAGGGGTCAACAAATGCCTTGTTCCTCTGGACTGACGGTTCCCATATCCGCCCTGCCTGCCCCATACAGTTTCGCTATGCCTGTTTGAGAAGACCAACCACACAACGTCGGTATGATCAGAGAATGCTCTTGCTTTAGCCACCGGTGCAAAGCCCTTATGGAGTTCCACAAGGGGCGTCAAGAGACGCATAAAACCTGATAGTGGTGGGGGAGGGTCTCTATGCCCGACTGTCAGGCGAACTAGGCCCGATGCCCTCTGCTGACTTGCTCCAATCTTAGAGTGACCTAGGGGTCATCGTCCTGGGGGCGTCAACAATCACCGATAGCATGAGTGTGACATGGTCACAGCTCAGACGTACCTAGTGTCATGCAAACCCCCAGGCAGAGATAGTGTCTTTCAGAGCGAGCCTATCCTGATGCGAAGGGTCCTCATGCTGGAGTACTGCGAGCGAAAGCCCCTTAGAATGTTGCACACTCCGGGGAGTGGGTCGAAGCATGTTCCACGTCTAAGGCAGGGGCCATGGTGTGGTGAATAGATGGACTAACGTCGGGGGCATGGTGATGTGCTAGAGAGCCAGGGGGCGCAACTATATTAGTAGCCCGACGGTTGTGTGCAATGTCCGTTGACACGTAACATGGAAATGGCGCACAAGTCTATCGCAGAGACGGGCGATGCTGGAGGCATGTGACGCAAGAATGGTGCACGGGCGGGGCGGCGATTGTTGCGGAAGTGAGCGTCATGTAGGGGGCACGTAACGCAAGAATGACGCATGGGCGCGGTGATGGCTGTCGCGGGAGTGGGCGTTGTGCAGGGGGCACGTGACATGCATGAACGGCGCATGGGAACGACGATAGGTGTCGCGGAGTCGATGCCAACCCTTGAAAAGGAACGGGTATTCATGGGGAAGGCCAAAGCCAACCCTTGAGGGAAGGCCTGCCAACCCCCTCCTGGGGAAGACCGAGGCCGACACCCTTTGGCGAGGGCCAAGGCACGCAGACGTTGCTCACTTAGCAAGAAATAGAGATCAATGGCCTAGGCACGACGAGTGTGTGTCCTTCAGCTGAGCAAAAATAAGTTTCTTGGCGGAGAAGAAGTGCGAAAAAGAAAATTTGAAAAAAAATGCACGTGACTTGAGCGTGCTTTTTGCTTTGACCGGTTTGGGAGCATTGAAAATTGACTGTTGACAATGTTGACGTGTCGTGAAAAACGGGATCCACAACAGGTCCATGGGTACGGCCAAGATCGGCTGGGAACATAAGCCTCCTACATTGGGTGTGTGCGGAGGGGCAACATGAGCAGGCACTGCATGCATAAATGTCGGGAAAGAAAAAAAAATAATGTTAGCGGAAAGTTGTGGAGGAAAAGTAATAGACTTGGTGAAATGTTGTGGGGATTCCGTAATTATGTGGATAAGATTTTCACAATTTGAAATTTGAATGAATGACCTAAATTTAAGGAGGGCCAACATATAAAAAGGAGAAGTTGTAGTCTTTCACCTTATTCTTTCAAGACTTTGAGAGAGAGAGAGAGAGACGACATTGAAGTTACCATGCCAAGATTGAGAGGTGCCCAAGAAGCGTAATGGATGGGGAAAGAGGGCTTCATGGCTCGACATGGTGGAAGAGGAGAAGGGAGTAGTGGCGTCAGCCGACCTACTACCCACAGCCAAGGCTGAAGGGGGGAGAGGGCGAAAGGCAGGGAGAAGGTAGAAGTATGGGTGCAACTTGGGCCAGACAACCCTTGCCAGCCTGTAAAAATATGGGCATGGACTTTTATAGTGACCGTAGTGGACGTGAACTCAAAATTTAAGCCCATCAAAAATATGGGTTGGACATGGGAAAGGTTTTTACAAGCCCGTCCAGCCCGTGGGAAAACTAGCCTGTCTAACTATTATATAATATAAATTACAATATATATATATATATATATATATATATATATATATATATTCATATTCATGTTACAATATATTTATTTTGTTTCATTTAGTCATGAAAAACCGTGGATCACATAAGTCTACAATCTCGACCGTCAAACTCTTAACCTAATAGAATATTATTTCCTTTTTGTACTTTCTGAACTCTCAGCCCCCACTTCAACAAAGTCAAAGCCTCAAATCCAAATGTATGCCCATATTCTTGTCTTATTTTTCTGAACTTGGTTGAGCGACGGTTCCCACTTTTCGTTCATGTTTAGAGATCTTTGGAGACTTTACTTTCCTACTATATTTCTTATTATAGGATTAGAGACTCTTGTCTTTGTCTCTCTCATTTTGTCCCAAATATTTTTTCTCGTGCTTATCTTTAAGTTCATTTTGAGATTTTAATGTACTTTTTCTATTATCATGACTAAATTGTAGAGTTGGATGGTCAATGATTTGTTTCGAATTATTTTTTTTTAAAAAAAAGTAATTCATAACCATGGACAACCTGTTGACAGCCCACGTCCAGCCCGTGTCCACCAAAAATTTGTTGGCCTTGGCATGAACAAATATTATTTGGCCTGTAGATGGGCTGGGCTGAACATGGGCATGACTTTTAGAGAGCGGGCTGGTCATTGTCTAACCATTGGGCCTGTCCAGCCCGCCCAAGTTGCACCCCTAGGTAGAGGGGCCAAAAGGAGAGGAGAAGGTAGAGGGGCCGAGGGCCGTGCTAAAGGAGGAACGGGTTTAGCG
Organism: Escallonia rubra; assembly: GCA_033065855.1. NCBI lineage: Eukaryota > Viridiplantae > Streptophyta > Magnoliopsida > Escalloniales > Escalloniaceae > Escallonia > Escallonia rubra. The sequence continues at coordinate 43,675 of JAVXUO010000484.1, forward strand.
GTTGAAGGTGTAAAGGGGAGTGAGGGACGAAAGGAAGGGGGAGAAAGGGGAGTGGACGGCAAGGGACTGGGAGAGCGGGTAGAGCGGCGGTGACTGAGGTTGAGGCCCGCCAAGGCCCTGTTGAGCAAGGCATTACAGTGAAGATAGTACGGAGGAAATAGTGGGCAAGGCCGTAAGGTGGGATGACTAGGCATCGCGCCTGCACTCTCGCCAGCCGAGGGGTCGGCGTTGCCTTCGAAATTTGAGCCAAGTAAGAGTAGTACATTGTTGGCAGTGAAGGGGGTCGTGCCCAGCTGGCCGGCCAAGGAGCTGTGGAGAGTGTTATGTCACCAGGTGGCTAACAGGGCATTTACTGTTCCTTGGAGGTCCGTCGATGGGTGAGAGTCCGTGGCCATATGTTCGAGCCCCGAATGAGGAGGTTGCCCCTATGATGTCGTCGAGGTATTTGCCGGCCCTGCTGGCCGAGAAAACATATCTTCTTACTCTTGCTCTTGCCTTTTGGCCTAGAAGATCTTGCTTCAATGACTTGGACACTAACTTCGGCATTAAGAATGCCTTCAGCAGCCTGGAACTCTTGCATCAGTGTCGGAGAGTGAATTGATGTTTGTTCATGTTATACTTCACCTTGAACTGATCAAAAGTTGACGGTAATGATTCTTGGAGCATTTCGGCCTGGGTTTCCCCATAAATTTCTCCACCAAAGATCTCAATGTCATTAAAATCACCTATCATCCTTATGCAATGATCTCTTACAGGATCTTGAAATCATTTTGGTGGACATGATGGCCTTCATCGCTCTCTGCTTTACGACGTGATTTTTGTTCCCAACATCTCCTCCAGGTTATGTATAATGCCTATGGTAGTTTCCATTGCTTGATACTGTGACTGCAATAAATTATCTAGTGAAGCTAATTTATAGCATCTAGTGATGTCATCAGAATTGGTCCACCTGGCAAAAGCCTGGACCTCGGTCTCTAGCGCACCTTCAGGTGTTGGTAGAGGAGTAGGAGTAGTGAGAACCTACTTATGACCATCAACAGTCAACAATTGTCATTATATTCCTTGTGCAATTAACGTTGTTGGTTCTCTTCAGTTTAGACGACATATCTAAAAAATATAAATAAATCATGTATCAATGTACGAACATACTTCGCAAAATTACTAATAAAAAATCCACAAACATTAAAGCCTTGATAATGATCAAAATTTATAATAGCAAATCTGAGGGGATAAATACTATGTTTCAATTTATGATTATTTTTCCCGATCTATGTGAGCTCACACCAAAAGAAAAATGACTCACCAATAAAATTTTGGCCTTAAATAATCTAACACAAGACATTCCTTGGGAACCATATGCACAAAGAATAATGGTTGGGGTCATGGATCTGCGGCTTTCTTACAACAACAGAGTCACAATAAGCTTCCCCTTAACCTAAGATCCGTCTAAAGACTTATTTGTTCCTGATCTTCAAAAAGATGATGGGCATGGTCAAGTTTGAAGAGGTAACCGTTATCTAAATTCGTATATTCGTAATTCTGAAAAACAATACACTTCCAAGGGAGCACCCAATGTTGGTGACGAGGTGCACGTAATTCATCACTATTAAATTTTATCATTAAGAAGTTTAACTTATCAATTTCTTGGTTAATACACCCTCCGATGGGAGCACCCAAGGTTGATGACAAGATGCACTAGACCATCGCATTAATGTAATTATGGAGGCCGTAACTATAAGCACCGTCTCCAACTTATCTTTCTAAAGTTGAGGCTTTTACATGCATTACCATTGACAAACATAGATAGATTTTATATTATTAATGTAATTAAATATTATATGATGGGAATATTATATTATCAATATTTAGTCAAAAGTATTAAAAAGATTGATAACTAAATAAACCAATGATTATTGAATTGTATTGGATCCCTATTACCTAATATCCTAATATGGTTTAAGACATAAACATGCAAACCATATCAATAGGATAATAATAGCAATCACAATTAAAGCAGTTAAAGTCCTATTAGGATTTTCGTCCCAAGGAACCCTACATGGTCAAATCCTCGTCTAGCATGGAAACATATAACAACAAAAATTCTTCTTTTTTTTTATTCAACAAAAGGCTGGACCGTAAGGCTCTAATCCAACCGGCAGGGAGTATTGCGCCTCGAGGACTTACAAGGCCGCCACATACATCTGAACCCCTGATTCCCGCACTTATGTCGGGGCCGAAGCGCACAAGGACCCGTGTGTGGAGCACAAGCAGGGCGACGACATAAGTTTGCCACCAACAAGTGCGGCGGGCAGGATTCGAACCCAGGTGGGAAACCTGGATTGGGATCCTGGGGACCGCTGAACCAACCCTTGTTGGCAACAAGAATTCTTCTAGTAGCTAGGAATCCTTCAGCAACTAGAGTCTTTGTGCAAATCCAGCAGCTTCAGGAAAGGGGACGAAATTCAAGGCTAAAACTAAGGGGTGGGACCTCTTAGCAGTTGTGGCAGTATGGGTCTCGCGGAGGGGGGGGGGTCCAAGGAGGGGCGTTAACCCTTTTTCCTTCTATCTACTTCGCTTCATAATTTTTTCGTATCACCTCGCTTACTACAATCTGTTACATCCCATATCAATTACATAATTTATATACTTCTTATAGAGTGTACAAAATCATTCTAGTCACAATAAAGTTACAAAAGTCATGTTATTACATTGACTTATAAAGTTTAATCAAAACGACAAAAAAATAAAACATGCATACATGGCCATGAGATGTTCTGTATCACCTCGCGCACAAAGGTTAGTTCATGCCCATACAATACCATACATATATCTAATACAGATATATCCTGATTAATAGACAAACCGAAACATACTTTAAATCTCCAGCAGAGAGAAAAAGAACTCCTTAGTGGAAGATAAAAACACATATATACCGCTTAGGATCATAAGGGTTACTTTAAGCTAGGCTCTGATATCAATTGTAGGGATAACCGATCATATTGGTAATAAAAACAATTTGTAGCCGAAAGAAAGAAGCTGCGCCTTAACACCCATAGGTTACGTAGAGGTAAACAATACGTGTAATTTAATCATAACTTCAGGTTCTTGTACGAACATGATGAATCCTTTGATGTTGATCTTTACACCAATTAGCCTTCCTCGCTATGTCCTTGCATTGAATCCGATTGTGGGCTCATGCAATTCTCTAATCTAACTGGACTCTCAAATTTGTCCAATTTGACCATTATGTCAGTCGCGGTTAAATGTTTTCCGTTAAGTGGTCACATGATGCGCACATGGGGCACAATAAGGGCAAAACCGTCACTTCAGTTCAATCTCTTTTTTTTCCTTCTTTCTTCATTTCATCATAACAGATCTAGGCGTTTGGAGGTCGACAGAGGCATGGTGGCGGTCATCGTCGCGGGCTTGGCAGAGCTCCAAGATCTAGTCGTCGTCGAATAGGTCATTCGGAGCGGGCCTTAAGCCGCCGCCCATGCTTCAACATCTAAGTTTTCAACGAAAAAACCCAATTTTTCTAGCCATTCCAGTGCTTCTGGATGACCCTTCGTACCCGTATTCGGAATTCGACCTCCTCCATCTTTCGAACAACACATACAAAGAAACTCATCAACAGTCGCTCGTCTATGTCTTCGTCTTTGTGTCTGCCGATTCAATTGCTTCACCCTCATTTACTCGTTGACAGCACCCGGCGATAGGAGCTCAACGATCAGTTTGGATTGTATTTGTTCAGTCTGCGGGGTGCTGTAGTGGCAGATTTTGGGTGGTGTTTGCAGCGGGGCTTGGGTGGTTTTGATTGGGTGATTGAGCAGCTGGTGGTGCGGTATTTGTGGTGATTGAGCGGCTAGTGGTGTTGTACAGTGGTGGCGGGTGGTGGTGTTGTACGGTGGTGATTGAGCTCCAAATGGTGGCGGCCGGGAAAAAACAAAAGAACATAACTAAAATTCTTTTTTTGTCACTAAAAGGTTTAAAGCTAACTTTAATGCTTATTTTAGTGACAACAATATATTTTTAGTGACAAAAGATACTACAATTAAGTTAAATTAAGTAAAAAAAGAAATAAATATTAAGTTGGTGAGACGATTTTGCCCCTGAGTTAAGGCACATGACCACTTAACGGGACTCTTCGTAACGCTGGCAGACGGAGTGGTCAAATAGGATAAATTTGAGAGTCCAGTGGCCAAAATGGCACAAAATAAAGTTGAGTGACTTTAGTGAAAAAGGGGTCATAGTTCAGTGGTCATTGCTACATATATATATATATATATATATATATATATATATATATATATATAGGGCAATGATACACACCCACCGGTGGGAAAAAAAAATTTTCCCACCCAATCGCATGACAATCAACCGATTGTATAAAAAAAAAAAAAAAAAAACAATGGAATTATGGACGGCCGCGATTGGAAAAGGGAAAAAAGGCCAAAAAAATTGGACGGCAGCGATTGGCTTGGGCCAATCGGCTGACTGTCCAGCGATTGGGCCCAAGGCCAATCGCCTGACTGTCAAGCGATTGGCCTTGGGCCCAATCGCTGGACAGTCAGCCGATTGGCCCAAGCCAATCGTGACCGTCCATTACTTTGGCCTTTTTGGCCTGCTGCCCCGTTTTTTTTTGTTTTTTTTGCTGCCCCTCCCTTTTTTTTTTTTTTTTTTCTTCCCCTCCTCTTTTTATTTTTTTTTTGGTGCCTGCCCCTCCTTTTTTTTTTTTGGCCTGCCCCTCCCCCAGTCCAGTTTGCCTCCAATTTATTTTTTTTATCCAGCCTCCCCCGTGGCCCCCACCTCTCTTCCCCCCCCCCCCGCGTGTCCCCACCCCCTCCCTTGCCCCCCCCCCCCCTTCGGGTCAGTCACACGAATTCCCCTTGGCCCCCGCCCCTCTTCCCCCTCCCCACTTGTTTATTCCCCCCCCCCCTAGGCCCCCACCCCCCTCCCCACTTGTCCAAATATTTTCCCAGACCCCCACCCCATTCCCCACTTGTCCAATTCTTTCCCTAGACCCCCACCCCCCTTTCGACAAATGTCACACCATTAGTTGGCCCCCCCCCCTCCCACGGCTCACTTTTCTGTCTATAAAAACCCTCTTCTCCCGACTTATTTCTTACACTCTCATCAGTCTCCCTATCTCACCTAAATAATCTCCACAACAATACGAGCGAAAAATTTTTTACGCTAGAAGAAGATCGGTGGATTTCTTCGTCATTTTTTTCAAGTCAAAACAAGTAAGTATTTTGAATTTTCTTATAATTCAATGTTAATTTAAATTGTTGTTACGCTTAAATTGTTCTTACCATAGCCTAAATATCGTGTTTAGGGCGTCAAAATTGCGTTTTTACAAATCGGGGTATTACATTCGAAAGATTCGAAAATAGCGATTTTTTAGGCCGTCAAATTTATGATTTTTCACGAATTTATAAAAAATAGCTAGAGCTAGATTTTGCCAAAGTGCAAAAAAGAGACCCTAGTTATTTTTAAAATATCTGTATCAGGTAAAAATTTAAGATTTTTTCAAATACTGGAAAGGGGTTAACTGATACGCGCAACCTTGTAACTTCGCAGTGTAATTTAAAATATCAAGCTAGCGCGATTTCGCGCGAAACTTTTTTGAGAACCCTAGGATGTTGGAAAGTTCCATTCCCCATGAATTCGGGCCATTCCGAAGCCGGTAGCAATTTTTTGCCGAACGGGCTTTTAAGCGCTCGATCCGGACACCGGTTCGGGATTTTTTGACGCAAAATCCCTAAAATGCTTTTTAGATCAAGGATGGACTCAGAAACCTTAGAATAGCGTCTTAAAGCACTTTTGAGATTTTTCCCGATGCCAGGGGGCATTTTCGTAATTCGCCGCCCGATAGGGGTATTTTCGTAATTTCACGCTGTCAACTTTTTTGAATGACTGCTCAGTCCGTAAATGTAAGCAAACCCTAGCCAAGGCGGGAAGTTCCATGTCTAACGAATTCGGGCCATTCCGAAGCCGGTAGCAATTTTTTGCCTATGAAACTTTTAAGCGCTCGATCCGGACACCGGTTCGGGATTTTTTGACGCAAAATCCCTAAAATGCTTTTTAGATCAAGGATGGACTCAGCAACCTTAGAATAGCGTCTTAAAGCACTTTTGAGATTTTTCCCGATGCCAGGGGCATTTTCGTAATTCGCCGCCCGACAGGGGTATTTTCGTAATTTTTCCCCTTTCAACTTTTTCGAATGACTGCTCAGTCCATAAATGTAACCCAACCCTAGCAAAGGCGGGAAGTTCCATTCCCCACGAATTCGGGCCATTCCGAAGCCGGTAGCAATTTTTTGCCTATGAAACTTTTAAGCGCTCGATCCGGACACCGGTTCGGGATTTTTTGACGCAAAATCCCTAAAATGCTTTTTAGATCAAGGATGGACTCAGCAACCTTAGAATAGCGTCTTAAAGCACTTTTGAGATTTGTACTCAATGCCAGGGGCATTTTCGTAATTCGCCGCCCGACAGGGGTATTTTCGTAATTTTTCCCCTTTCAACTTTTTCGAATGACTGCTCAGTCCGTAAATGTAAGCTGATCCCCGCCAAGGCGGGAAGTTCCATTCCCCACGAATTCGGGCCATTCCGAAGCCGGTAGCAATTTTTTGCCTATGAAACTTTTAAGCGCTCGATCCGGACACCGGTTCGGGATTTTTTGACGCAAAATCCCTAAAATGTTTTTTAGATCAAGGATGGACTCAGCAACCTTAGAATAGCGTCTTAAAGCACTTTTGAGATTTTTCCCGATGCCAGGGGCATTTTCGTAATTCGCCGCCCGACAGGGGTATTTTCGTAATTTTTCCCCTTTCAACTTTTTCGAATGACTGCTCAGTCCATAAATGTAACCCAACCCTAGCAAAGGCGGGAAGTTCCATTCCCCACGAATTCGGGCCATTCCGAAGCCGGTAGCAATTTTTTGCCTATGAAACTTTTAAGCGCTCGATCCGGACACCGGTTCGGGATTTTTTGACGCAAAATCCCTAAAATGCTTTTTAGATCAAGGATGGACTCAGAAACCTTAGAATAGCGTCTTAAAGCACTTTTGAGATTTTTCCCGATGCCAGGGGGCATTTTCGTAATTCGCCGCCCGATAAGGGTATTTTCGTAATTTCACGCTGTCAACTTTTTTGAATGACTGCTCAGTCCGTAAATGTAACCCTGGGCCATTTCGGTAATTTGCCGCTCATCGGGGGCTATTTTCCTTATTTTACATTATACAAATTTTTCGAATGACTTTTAGTTCAGGAAAGGGTGTGAGACACCCGAAAAGTTATTTTAAAGTTGTGATGAGATGTGTGTTTAAAAGTCGTTTGAAAAAACTATTCAGTTTTTCTGATGCCAGGGGGCATTTTGGTAATTCGCATCCCGAGATGGGTATTTTCGTTATTTTGCCCCTTTCAGTTTTTCAAATGACTGCTTAGTCCATAAATGTAAGCAAAGCACCTGAAAGGTTGTTTTGAAGCTGATTTGGGGCGTCAGGGTGATAACGATGACCCCGGGGGCATTTCGGTAATTTGCCTCTCATCGGGGGCTATTTTGGTAATTTTACATTATACAAATCTGTAACTGAATTACGTTGAAATAATTTTTATTCTTCTTTTACTTAATTATTTGACTTGTTGAGAATGATATAATTTTTATTTTATAGATTTCAGTATAAATATGGATCCAACTGGAGGAAGCAATTTTTGTGAAGGTTCTGATCCACCTTACCCGGGTCAAATTTTTCAAACACTGGACGAAGTCCAAGCATACTACAGAGCATATTCGAAAACGATGGGTTTCGGTATTCGAACTAAGACGAGTAGAAAACGGGTGAGTACAGATCAAATCTGTGCAAGACTATTTGAGTGTCATAGAGGGGCACCGCATGTACCCCCGGTCGTTCCGATCAGTGACGAAGGGACAACAAGACAAAGAAACCGCGACACATTTCCGGGTACCGGCTGCAAGGCCCATGTGTATGCAGTACACCGGAAAAATGAAAACCATTGGGTTGTGACGACAGTGGATTTGAACCATAATCATCCGTTGATGACCCCTAGTAAGATTGGTCAAATTCATCAACACCGAGAAATTAGCGCGGCACACAAACAGCTGATTTTTACAATGGCCGGGGCTAAAATTCAACCTTCTAAGATGATGGGGGTTTTCTCAAGCCAGGCTGGGGGGATTGACAGGTTGAGTTTCAACGAAGTAGACCTTCGAAATGAACTCCGTGCTCAGAAGAGAGAGTCTTCCGGTAGGAGTGATTCTCAAGCTACACTTGATCTCTTCAGGTGCCTTCAGAGTGAGAATTCTGGATTTTTCTACAGTCTCCAACTGGATGATGAGAACCACATTAGTACTATATTTTGGGCGGACCCCCGTTGTAGAGCTGCTTACCAAAATTTTGGGGATGTTGTGACGTTTGACACCACATACCGCACCAATAAGTACTCTATGCCTTTTGCTCCGTTCACCGGGGTGAACCACCACTATCAGTCAATCTCGTTTGGCTTTGCCCTGCTTAGGGATGAGACGGAGGAGTCATTTACGTGGTTATTTGAAACGTGGCTTCAAGCAATGTATCATATTCCTCCAAAGACCATCATCACCGACCAAGATCTGGCAATGAGAAATGCAATCGCTAAGGTCCTTCCAGATACTCACCATGGACTGTGCACGTGGCACATAAGCAACAAATACCCCGAACGGCTTCACAATCTATATGCAACCCATCCGGAATTCAAGACTGACTTTAATACATGTGTGAAGAAATCGTTGACGGTGGACGTGTTCGAGGAGAGGTGGGCCACGTTAATGGATGACTACGGTTTGCACAATCATGTCTGGTTACAATCTTTGTATGCGATGAAGACACAGTGGGTCGGTGCCTACACCAAGAAGTTTTTTGCAGCCGGAATGACAACGACCTCGAGAAGCGAAGCTATGAATTCATTCTTTGATGGGTACGTAAGCCAGTCTTCAAGTATAGTGGAGTTCGTACTAGAGATGCAGAAAGCCGTTGATAGGCAATTGTACCGTGAGAGAGAAGCCGACGCGGCTTCAGTTTACAGGGAAAGAGCCATACTACTCTTTTCACCTTTGGAGGTTCATGCGGCTCAAGTCTATACCAAGGAAATGTTTAGACAGTTTCAAAATGAACTACTAAAGTCTAATCAATATGGCATGACAAAGTTGCACGAGTATTCCACCAGAGATCTCAAGGTTTATGCTTTGACAAACGTGACGAATTTCGCCAATCCGTGCTCTTCGTCGACTCCGAGGAGCAGAAGACATTTTACCGTTGCTAAATGTATGGACACCGGGTTGGTAAATTGCAACTGTCAATTGTTTGAGCATAAAGGTATACTTTGTCGACACGCGTTGAGGGTTTTGAGCTCCAAGAATGCTCGTGAAATCCCTCTACAGTATATCTTGGCCCGGTGGACGAAGGAAGCCAATAGAGTCCACGGTCACATTCCTTACGTGCCCAATGTTTCAGTTGATTTCGAGCAATCTGAGGCGCTGCGATATAATCACCTTTGTAACATCATGCACGGTTTATCAATGGATGCAGCGTCAACATTTGATGGGTACAGGTATCAGGTTGAAGCAGCCGCACGGGATAAGGCTAAGCATGTGGAGTTTAGGATGGCTGATCCAGAAATACAGGACACTCCGACTACTCGGACGACTCCAGCCGGTAGATTCAATCGAGGCAAACATCCAGTCATTGACGGCACTAGCATGCAAGGTGAGGAGGACGACATTTTTGATCCAATTATTGCACAAACAAAAGGGCGAAAACGAGAAATACGCATGAAGAATCCGATTGAAAAACCAACGGGTCAAAAAAAATTGCGAAAGTGTGCGTTGTGTAATAAGATGACTGATCATGACAAGAGAAACCATTATAAAGTGTTAGGTCTCGAACCTGGCAGTATGGTCGAGGAGGACGATGATGATGAAGAGTTTTGGGGTTAATGTTTCAGTTGTATAACGAATAACTTTTATAATGAGCATAAATTTGTGATTTGGTTTGTTGAATCTTTAATTGTGATTTGGTTTTGTGGATTATTGATATTTTGGGAAGGGCCTATTCGCGCCGTCAATACTTCCGAACAATCTTGTAAATTTTTTTATTCATTGCACCTCAGGCACGCTAGTTAGCCCATTCGTAAGAATTTCGGAAAAAATCGAGACACGTTATTTTTTGGGTTTTCCTATGAAAGGCCTATTCGGGCACACTTTATGGCCCAATTCATAGCTTCCGAAAAATCTCGTAATTTTTTTTGTCACTTTTTTTTCGCTCATTGCACCTCAGGCACGCTAGTTAGCCCATTCGTAAGAATTTCGGCGAATATGGAGACACGTTATTTTTTGGGTTTTCCTATGAAATGCCTATTCGGGCACACTTTAGGGCCCCATTCATAGCTTCCAAAAAATCTTGTAATTTTTTTTGTCACTTTTTTTTTCGCTCATTGCACCTTAGGCACGCTAGTTAGCCCATTCGTAAGAATTTCGGCGAATATGGAGACACGTTATTTTTTGGGTTTTCCTATGAAATGCCTATTCGGCCACACTTTAGGGCCCCATTCATAGCTTCCGAAAAATCTCGTAATTTTTTTTGTCACTTTTTTTTTGTTCATGCACCTCAGGCACGCTAGTTAGCCCATTCGTAAGAATTTCGGCGAATATCGAGACACGTTATTTTTTGGGTTTTCCTATGAAATGCCTATTCGGCCACACTTTAGGGCCCCATTCATAGCTTCCGAAAAATCTCGTAATTTTTTTTGTCACTTTTTTTTTGTTCATTGCACCTCAGGCACGCTAGTTAGCCCATTCGTAAGAATTTCGGCATAATACGAGACACATTATTTTTTGAGTTTTCCTATGAAAGGCCTATTCGCGCACAATTTATCGCCCAATTCATAGCTTCCGAAAAATCTCGTAATTTTTTTTGTCATTTCTTTTTTGCTCATTGCACCTCAGGCACGCTAGTTAGCCCATTCGTAACAATTTCGGCGAAAAACGAGACACATTATTTTTTGGGTTTTCCTAGGAAGGGCCTATTCGGGCACACTTTAGGGCCCAATTCATAGCTTCCGAAAAATCTCGTAATTTTTTTTGTCATTTCTTTTTTGCTCATTGCACCTCAGGCACGCTAGTTAGCCCATTCGTAACAATTTCGGCGAAAAACGGGACACATTATTTTTGGGTTTTCCTAGGAAGGGCCTATTCGGGCACACTTTAGGTTCATCTTCCGAAAAATTGAGTAATTTTTTTTGTCATTTCTTTTTTGCTCATTGCACCTCAGGCACGCTAGTTAGCCCATTCGTAACAATTTCGGCGAAAAACGGGACACATTATTTTTTGGGTTTTCCTAGGAAGGGCCTATTCGGGCACACTTTAGGGCCCAATTCATAGCTTCCGAAAAATTGAGTAATTTTTTTTGTCATTTCTTTTTTGCTCATTGCACCTCAGGCACGCTAGTTAGCCCATTCGTAACAATTTCGGCGAAAAACGAGACACATTATTTTTTGGGTTTTCCTAGGAAGGGCCTATTCGGGCACACTTTAGGGCCCAATTCATAGCTTCCGAAAAATTGAGTAATTTTTTTTGTCATTTCTATTTTGCTCATTGCCCCTTAGGCACGCTAATAGGCCATATATATGAATTTAAGCGAAAATCGAGACAAATAATTTTTCAGAAAATCCTATAATGTATTAATATGGGTGCACACTGTATCGCCAAATTCGTAGCAACAATAAAAAAATTATGAACATTTTTTTCAGGGGTTCTTTGCTCATTGCACCATAGTCACGCTAAGTAGGATAATGGTAATGAAGCCATCTAGCTTCATTTTTTTTCAGCTCCCAGGCTATCCTATACCTAAACGTCAAGGCAGCCTTCCTTGTCCACGACGTATATCTGAGCACCTCCGAGCGAGCAATGTAGTCCATGTACTTGAGGACGTAAATCCCGCAATCATGACTGTTATATTGCTTTGGTCGGTCCTGTATCGTCTCGACCGTCCAAGGATCTACCGTCGAATTCCTGGTGATGGATTCCCCCGAATAATCTCGGCACGCTAGCGAGAAGATAGTAGTCTGCATCCAACAATTAAAAAAGGTCATCAATATATGTTACGATAAGAATATACTATGAGCCAAGGTCAACCGATAAAAACTAACCACTGCAGTGATGTACTCGCTGTATGTCTGTGCCAGCGACCGAAAGGGAGAGTCCTCCCGTAGGCTATCGTATATGTTGACCACTCTGTTCGCTGGATAGAGAACTAATAGGAACCAGTGGTGTTCGTGATGGCAAGGCATCATGACAAGGTTCGCATGAGCAGCGTGACATTGATTCTCTGCGGTCAACAGGGCTAACAAGTTTCTAGCTGGTTTCCACTTACCCATGCCTGCCCCTCGCCTCCTCGATTCTGTGAACTCCCTCATGCTGGTCACCATTAATGGGACAAGATAAGTGGGATACATGTTAAGCTTCAAATCTTCGCGATGGTTATAACGTAGCTCTCTAATCCGGAGCAGATCTATATAAGCGTTCATGACAAAATTTGAAATATCTGTCTCCGGTGCCAACATTCTCACATCCGTGTGACCTAGCAATGTTCCAAGAGGAAAGTCTGTTGAATCGTTGACAGGCTCAGGCCCGAAGTAGTGCTGGTCGATCCAACCCCGCTTCCATCGCCCCAATGGCTTTGTCGCTTGTCCTTTATCCGACCGGTTTCTTGGGCGCGAGGCCTGGATTCCTACTTGGGTCACCTGACTCTGGCGCTGAGAGTCGTACGTGTCAGGAGGCAAGCGACTAGACGGCTCCCAGAATTCACTCTGGGGCACAAAGTCGTACGTGTCAGGAGGCAAGCCACTAGACGGCTCCCACACCTGACTCTGGGGCTGAAACCCGTACGCGTCAGGAGGCAAGCCACTAGACGGCTCCCACACCTGACTCTCGGGCTGTGGGATGTACGCGTCAGGAGGCAAGCCACTAGACGGCTCCCACACCTGACTCTCGGGCTGTGGGATGTACGCGTCAGGAGGCAAGCCACTAGACGGCTCCCACACCTGACTCTGGGGCTGGGGCTGAGAGCCGAACGGGTCAGGAGGCAAGCGAGTAGACGGTTCCCCTTGGTAACCCCGGTACGCAACACCAAAGTTGTGAAGATCAGTCTTGTACGACTCAACGGAGCTCTTGAAACTGTCAGGCGCATGCGCGACATACCAGTCAAACCGCTCGAGCTGCTTGAACATCTCAGTGCCCTTGTCAACCTACAAACATGCATAGAAAAATCACCGTCATCATTTCAGGCATGGTCGAGAAGGTGCGCAAATCAATATTGAAACGACACTCAAGCTGACTTACAATGCTCAATGCCCAGAACTGGTCATAGACCTCACGTGGCGCGTACGATGACGTCCTCACTTCGGAAGGGCGATTCACCCTCGTGCGCGTCACCCTGAGAAACCACTGTAAGTATTCCTCAGTACTGGTGCCGTCGTCCTTGAGCGATACAAGGCTATCATACGTTTCCTGCCAGGTATTCCACTGATCCACCTCGTCACCCAACAAAATCAAGGCATTAGCCACCTCGAAGTTCGGCCCTCGACCACCCCTGTATGGCCGCATGTCTACAGCGAGTTTTGGAATCCCTTGTGGACAGCCAGCTTGCTTCATAGCTCGATCGGGCATCTGAAACTCACATACTTCGAAATGAATAAGTGGCACCCGAACCAAACCTGCCAGCACGTACGACACCGGCAGTTGCCAACACGTCTCATCCAACCGATGCATCACCTTCCCATATGGCTGCCACGTCACCAGGGATGCATCCATCATATCTAGTTCCCCCCGATAGAACATTAGATTGTGGTGAGGGTCTACCCGTTTAGTCCGTCTGGGCCTAGGCCCCCAAGCCCACACCCTAGGCCACGTCTCATCTGAATCAGCTACGGGCTGTGGACGACCCGTGGGTAGCCTCTCGTAAGACCAAACCTGTGAATGCAAACATAATATGGAATTAGTTATTAATCACGAATATATTGGCACGTCAACGAAGAATATTAATGCTCAAACCTGTAACAGAGTGATGCAGGCGGAAATAGACTTGGCACCCTTTCTCGTAGCTTTGTGCAATGCTCGATATAGGTGCGCAAGGACAGCTGAACCCCACGAATAGGAGTATACCTCCTCAAGATCCTCCAAGAACACCATATACTTCGGATGCACCGTGTTTTTCTTTTGCGTCGGAAGTAATATAGATCCAATAATATACAAAAGGAATGCCTTCGTATACACCGAAAAATCATGAGGAGTGTATTCATCCGGTAGCTCGCCGTACTGCTCTCTCAGCCATTTAAGTTTTATGCCGTTGGTTGAAAGAGCTTCCCTCGGAATTCCCGGAAAATACTGCCTAGCCATCTTTGCGATGGAAGCAGACGTTTTATTCGAAGTAATCGGTCTACCGTGACATGGGATTCCAAGTATAAATCCGACGTCCTCTAATGTAATAGTCATTTCACCAAACCGGAAGTGAAATGAGTTCGTCTCGCCCCTCCATCGTTCAACTAGAGCGGATATAAGGCAATCGTCGTGCCGAGACCAAATCCCGCAATCGGTGAACACCGTCAAATTTTGATTGTGTAGTAGTTCTATTTGTTCATCGTTCAGTACCCACTCGGAATGGCCACTTGTGCTTTGACATGTTTCCAAAACACCCCTATCGACACCGTTAAATACGTGCCTCGCGACGTGGTCATCGTCATCGTATAGGATTGATGTATCATTAGGTCCAGGGTTGAAATCCATATCTGTAAAAACAAAATATAATCGTAAATTAACTTAGCGTCCATAATATTTACATTCCAAAACTGTAACTGAATCGTTAACCTAGCTTACCAACGCAATAACAGTAGTCATTAAATCATTACTTTAATGTATGAAAACCATTCCTCACTTCCCACGACTCGGAACGCTTAGTAACCCTAGCCGCCTTCGCTAGGGTTTGCTTACATTTACGGACTGGAAAGACGTTCGAAAAAGTTGACAGCCTAAAATTACGAAAATACCCCTCTCGGGCGGCGAAATACGAAAATGCCCCCTGGCATCGGGAAAAATCTCAAAAGTGCTTTAAGACGCTATTCTAAGGTTGCTGAGTCCATCCTTGATCTAGAAAGCATTTTAGGGATTTTGCGTCAAAAAATCCCGAACCGGTGTCCGGATCGAGCGCTTAAAAGTTTCATAGGCAAAAAATTGCTACCGGCTTCGGAATGGCCCGAATTCGTGGGGAATGGAACTTCCCGCCTTCTCTAGGGTTTGCTTACATTTACGGACTGAGCAGTCATTCGAAAAAGTTGAAAGGGGAAAAATTACGAAAATACCCCTGTCGGGCGGCGAATTACGAAAATGCCCCTGGCATTGGGAAAAATCTCAAAAGTGCTTTAAGACGCTATTCTAAGGTTGCTGAGTCCATCCTTGATCTAAAAAGCATTTTAGGGATTTTGCGTCAAAAAATCCCGAACCGGTGTCCGGATCGAGCGCTTAAAAGTTTCATAGGCAAAAAATTGCTACCGGCTTCGGAATGGCCCGAATTCGTGGGGAATGGAACTTCCCGCCTTTGCTAGGGTTGGGTTACATTTACGGACTGAGCAGTCATTCGAAAAAGTTGAAAGGGGAAAAATTACGAAAATACCCCTGTCGGGCGGCGAATTACGAAAATGCCCCTGGCATCGGGAAAAATCTCAAAAGTGCTTTAAGACGCTATTCTAAGGTTGCTGAGTCCATCCTTGATCTAAAAAGCATTTTAGGGATTTTGCGTCAAAAAATCCCGAACCGGTGTCCGGATCGAGCGCTTAAAAGTTTCATAGGCAAAAAATTGCTACCGGCTTCGGAATGGCCCGAATTCGTGGGGAATGGAACTTCCCGCCTTGGCTAGGGTTTGCTTACATTTACGGACTGAGCAGTCATTCAAAAAAGTTGACAGCGTGAAATTACGAAAATACCCCTATCGGGCGGCGAATTACGAAAATGCCCCCTGGCATCGGGAAAAATCTCAAAAGTGCTTTAAGACGCTATTCTAAGGTTTCTGAGTCCATCCTTGATCTAAAAAGCATTTTAGGGATTTTGCGTCAAAAAATCCCGAACCGGTGTCCGGATCGAGCGCTTAAAAGTTTCATAGGCAAAAAATTGCTACCGGCTTCGGAATGGCCCGAATTCGTGGGGAATGGAACTTCCCGCCTTTGCTAGGGTTGGGTTACATTTATGGACTGAGCAGTCATTCGAAAAAGTTAAAAGGGGAAAAATTACGAAAATACCCCTTCGGGCGGCGAATTACGAAAATGCCCCTGGCATCGGAAAAATCTCAAAAGTGCTTTAAGACGCTATTCTAAGGTTGCTGAGTCCATCCTTGATCTAAAAAGCATTTTAGGGATTTTGCGTCAAAAAATCCCGAACCGGTGTCCGGATCGAGCGCTTAAAAGTTTCATAGGCAAAAAATTGCTACCGGCTTCGGAATGGCCCGAATTCGTTAGACATGGAACTTCCCGCCTTGGCTAGGGTTTGCTTACATTTACGGACTGAGCAGTCATTCGAAAACGTTGACAGGGGAAAAATTCCGAAAATACCCCTGTCGGGCTGCGAATTACGAAATCCCCCTGGCATTGAGTACAAATCTCAAAAG
>JAVXUO010001049.1:0-26922 GCA_033065855.1 Escallonia rubra
AAATTTTTTGGTTCATTGCACCTCAGGCACGTATTAGCCCATTCGTAAGAATTTCGGCGAAAAACGAGACACATTATTTTTTGGGTTTTCCTATGAAATGCCTATTCGGGCACACTTTAGGGCCGAATTCTTCCGAAAAATCTTGTAATTTTTTTGTCACTTTTTTTTCGCTCATTGCACCTCAGGCACGCTAGTTAGCCCATTTGTAAGAATTTCGGCGAAAAACGAGACACGTTATTTTTTGGGTTTTCCTATGAAGGGCCTATTCGGGCACACTTTAGGGCCCAATTCATAGCTTCCGAAAAATCTTGTAATTTTTTTTGGTCCTTTTTTTTTGCTCATTGCACCTCAGGCACGCTAGTTAGCCCATTCGTAAGAATTTCGGCGAAAAACGAGACACGTTATTTTTTGGGTTTTCCTATGAACGGCCTATTCGGTCACACTGTGGGGCCCAATTCATATCTTCCGAAAAATCGCGTAATTTTTGTTGTCATTTCTTTATTGCTCATTGCCCCGTAGGCACGCTAATAGGCCATATCTATGAATTTCGGCGAAAATGGAGACAAATAATATATTTGGTTTTCCTATAATGTAGGCATATTCGCGCACACTTTATCGCCAAATTCATAGCAACAATAAAAAAATTATGACATTTTGTTTAAGGGGTTCTTTGCTCATTGCACCTTAGTCATGCTAGTTAGGATAATGGTAATGAAGCCATCTAGCTTCATTCTTTTTCAACTCCCAAGCTATCCTATACCTAAACGTCAAGGCAGCCTTCCTAGTCCACGACGTATATCTGAGCACCTCCGAGCGAGCAATGTAGTCCATGTACTTGAGGACGTAAATCCCGCAATCATGACTGTTATATTGCTTTGGTCGGTCCTGTATCATCTCGACCGTCCAAGGCTCTACCGTCGAATTCCTGGTGATGGATTCCCCCGAATAATCTTGGCACGCTAGCGAGAAGATAGTAGTCTGCATCCAACAATAAAAAGGTCATCAATATATGTTACAATAAGAATATACTATGAGCCAAGGTCAACCGATAAAAACTAACCACTGCAGTGATGTACTCGCTGTATGTCTGTGCCAGCGACCGAAAGGGAGAGTCCTCCCGTAGGCTATCGTATATGTTGACACTCTGTTCGCTGGATGGAGAACTAATAGGAACCAGTGGTGTTCATGATGGCAAGGTATCATGACAAGGTTCGCATGAGCAGCGTGACATTGATAGTCTGCGGTCAACAGGGCTAACAAGTTTCCAGCTGGTTTCCACTTACCCATGCCTGCCCCTCGCCTCCTCGATTCTGTGAACTCCCTCATGCTGGTCACCATTAATGGGACAAGATAAGTGGGATACATGTTAAGCTTCAAATCTTCGCACTGGTTATAACGTAGCTCTCTAATCCGGAGCAGATCTATATAAGCGTTCATGACAAAATTTGAAATATCTGTCTCCGGTGCCAACATTCTCACATCCGTGTGACCTAGCAATGTTCCAAGAGGAAAGTCTGTTGAATCGTTGACAGGCTCAGGCCCGAAGTAGTGCCGGTCGATCCAATCCCGCTTCCATCGCCCTAATGGCTTTGTCGCTTGTCCTTTATCCGACCGGTTGCTTGGGCGCGAGGCCTGGATTCCTACTTGGGTCACCTGACTCTGGCGCTGAGAGTCGTACGTGTCAGGAGGCAAGCGACTAGACGGCTCCCAGAATTCACTCTGGGGCACAAAGTCGTACGTGTCAGGAGGCAAGCGACTAGACGGCTCCCACACCTGACTCTGGGGCTGAAACCCGTACGCGTCAGGAGGCAAGCCACTAGACGGCTCCCACACCTGACTCTCGGGCATGTACGCGTCAGGAGGCAAGCCACTAGACGGCTCCCACACCTGACTCGGGCTGTGGGGCGCGTGGAGGCAAGCCACTAGACGAACGTGTCAGGGGCAAGCGAGTAGACGGCTCCCCTTGGTAACCCCGGTACGCAACACCAAAGTTGTGAAGATCAGTCTTGTACGACTCAACGGAGCTCTTGAAACTGTCAGGCGCATGCGCGACATACCAGTCAAACCGCTCGAGCTGCTTGAACATCTCAGTGCCCTTGTCAACCTAAAAACATGCATAGAAAAATCACCGTCATCATTTCAGGCATGGTCGAGAAGGTGCGCAAATAAATATGGAAACGACACTAAGCTGACTTACAATGCTCAATGCCCAGAACTGGTCCTCGACCTCTCGTGGCGCGTACGATGACGTCCTCACTTGGGAAGGGCGATTCACCCTCGTGCGCGTCACCCTGAGAAACCACTGTAAGTATTCCTCAGTACTGGTGCCGTCGTCCTTGAGCGATACAAGGCTATCATACGTTTCCTGCCAGGTATTCCACTGTTGCACCTCGTCACCCAACAAAATCAAGGCATCAGCCACCTCGAAGTTCGGCCCTCGACCACCCCTGTATGGCCGCATGTCTACAGCGGGTTTTGGAATCCCTTGTGGACAGCCAGCTTGCTTCATAGCTCGATCGGGCATCTGAAACTCACATACTTCGAAATGAATAAGTGGCACCCGAACCAAACCTGCCAGCACGTACGACACCGGCAGTTGCCAACACGTCTCATCCAACCGATGCATCACCTTCCCATATGGCTGCCACGTCACCTGGGATGCATCCATCATATCTAGTTCCCCCCGATAGAACATTAGATTGTGGTGAGGGTCTACCCGTTTAGTCCGTTTGGGCCTAGGCCCCCAGGCCCACACCCTAGGCCACGTCTCATCTGAATCAGCTACGGGCTGTGGACGACCCGTGGGTAGCCTCTCGTAAGACCAAACCTGTGAATGCAAACATAATATGGAATTAGTTATTAATCACGAATATATTGACACGTCAACGAAGAATATTAATGCCCCATCCTGTAACAGAGTGATGCAGGCGGCAATAGACTTGGCACCCTTTCTCGTAGCTTTGTGCAATGCTCGATATAGGTGCGCAAGGACAGCTGAACCCCACGAATAGGAGTATACCTCCTCAAGATCCTCCAAGAACACCATATACTTCGGATGCACCGTGTTTTTCTTTTGCGTCGGAAGTAATATAGATCCAATAATATACAAAAGGAATGCCTTCGTATACACCGAAAAATCATGAGGAGTGTATTCATCCGGTAGCTCGCCGTACTGCTCTCTCAGCCATTTAAGTTTTATGCCGTTGGTTGAAAGAGCTTCCCTCGGAATTCCCGGAAAATACTGCCTAGCCATCTTTGCGATGGAAGCAGACGTTTTATTCGAAGTAATCGGTCTACCGTGACATGGGATTCCAAGTATAAATCCGACGTCCTCTAATGTAATAGTCATTTCACCAAACCGGAAGTGAAATGAGTTCGTCTCGCCCCTCCATCGTTCAACTAGAGCGGATATAAGGCAATCGTCGTGCCGAGACCAAATCCCGCAATCGGTGAACACCGTCAAATTTTGATTGTGTAGTAGTTCTATTTGTTCATCGTTCAGTACCCACTCGGAATGGCCACTTGTGCTTTGACATGTTTCCAAAACACCCCTATCGACACCGTTAAATACGTGCCTCGCGACGTGGTCATCGTCATCGTATAGGATTGATGTATCATTAGGTCCAGGGTTGAAATCCATATCTGTAAAAACAAAATATAATCGTAAATTAACTTAGCGTCCATAATATTTACATTCCAAAACTGTAACTGAATCGTTAACCTAGCTTACCAACGCAATAACAATAGTCATTAAATCATTACTTTAATGTATGAAAACCATTCCTCACTTCCCACGACTCCGAACGCTTAATAACCCTAGCCGCCTTCGCTAGGGTTTGCTTACATTTACGGACTGGAAAGACGTTCGAAAAAGTTGACAGCCTAAAATTACGAAAATACCCCTCTCGGGCGGCGAAATACCAAAATGCCCCCTGCCATCGGGAAAAATCTCAAAAGTGCTTGAAGACGCTATTCTAAGGTTGCTGAGTTCATCCTTGATCTAGAAAGCATTTTAGGGAATTTTCGTTAAAAAATCCCGAACCGGTGTCCGGAATGAGCGCTTAAAAGTTTCATAGGCAAAAAATTGCTACTGGCTTCGGAATGGCCCGAATTCGTGGGGAATGGAACTTCCCGCCTTCTCTAGGGTTTGCTTACATTTATGGACTGAGCAGTCATTCGAAAAAGTTGAAAGGGGAAAAATTACGAAAATACCCCTGTCGGGCGGCGAATTACGAAAATGCCCCTGGCATTGAGTACAAATCTCAAAAGTGCTTTAAGACGCTATTCTAAGGTTGCTGAGTCCATCCTTGATCTAAAAAGCATTTTAGGGATTTTGCGTCAAAAAATCCCGAACCGGTGTCCGGATCGAGCGCTTAAAAGTTTCATAGGCAAAAAATTGCTACCGGCTTCGGAATGGCCCGAATTCGTGGGGAATGGAACTTCCCGCCTTTGCTAGGGTTGGGTTACATTTACGGACTGAGCAGTCATTCGAAAAAGTTGAAAGGGGAAAAATTACGAAAATACCCCTGTCGGGCGGCGAATTACGAAAATGCCCCTGGCATCGGGAAAAATCTCAAAAGTGCTTTAAGACGCTATTCTAAGGTTGCTGAGTCCATCCTTGATCTAAAAAGCATTTTAGGGATTTTGCGTCAAAAAATCCCGAACCGGTGTCCGGATCGAGCGCTTAAAAGTTTCATAGGCAAAAAATTGCTACCGGCTTCGGAATGGCCCGAATTCGTGGGGAATGGAACTTCCCGCCTTGGCTAGGGTTTGCTTACATTTACGGACTGAGCAGTCATTCAAAAAAGTTGACAGCGTGAAATTACGAAAATACCCCTATCGGGCGGCGAATTACGAAAATGCCCCCTGGCATCGGGAAAAATCTCAAAAGTGCTTTAAGACGCTATTCTAAGGTTTCTGAGTCCATCCTTGATCTAAAAAGCATTTTAGGGATTTTGCGTCAAAAAATCCCGAACCGGTGTCCGGATCGAGCGCTTAAAAGTTTCATAGGCAAAAAATTGCTACCGGCTTCGGAATGGCCCGAATTCGTGGGGAATGGAACTTCCCGCCTTTGCTAGGGTTGGGTTACATTTATGGACTGAGCAGTCATTCGAAAAAGTTGAAAGGGGAAAAATTACGAAAATACCCCTGTCGGGCGGCGAATTACGAAAATGCCCCCTGGCATCGGGAAAAATCTCAAAAGTGCTTTAAGACGCTATTCTAAGGTTGCTGAGTCCATCCTTGATCTAAAAAGCATTTTAGGGATTTTGCGTCAAAAAATCCCGAACCGGTGTCCGGATCGAGCGCTTAAAAGTTTCATAGGCAAAAAATTGCTACCGGCTTCGGAATGGCCCGAATTCGTGGGGAATGGAACTTCCCGCCTTGGCTAGGGTTTGCTTACATTTACGGACTGAGCAGTCATTCAAAAAAGTTGACAGCGTGAAATTACGAAAATACCCCTATCGGGCGGCGAATTACGAAAATGCCCCCTGGCATCGGGAAAAATCTCAAAAGTGCTTTAAGACGCTATTCTAAGGTTTCTGAGTCCATCCTTGATCTAAAAAGCATTTTAGGGATTTTGCGTCAAAAAATCCCGAACCGGTGTCCGGATCGAGCGCTTAAAAGTTTCATAGGCAAAAAATTGCTACCGGCTTCGGAATGGCCCGAATTCGTGGGGAATGGAACTTCCCGCCTTTGCTAGGGTTGGGTTACATTTATGGACTGAGCAGTCATTCGAAAAAGTTGAAAGGGGAAAAATTACGAAAATACCCCTGTCGGGCGGCGAATTACGAAAATGCCCCCTGGCATCGGGAAAAATCTCAAAAGTGCTTTAAGACGCTATTCTAAGGTTGCTGAGTCCATCCTTGATCTAAAAAGCATTTTAGGGATTTTGCGTCAAAAAATCCCGAACCGGTGTCCGGATCGAGCGCTTAAAAGTTTCATAGGCAAAAAATTGCTACCGGCTTCGGAATGGCCCGAATTCGTTAGACATGGAACTTCCCGCCTCGGCTAGGGTTTGCTTACATTTACGGACTGAGCAGTCATTCAAAAAAGTTGACAGCGTGAAATTACGAAAATACCCCTATCGGGCGGCGAATTACGAAAATGCCCCCTGGCATCGGGAAAAATCTCAAAAGTGCTTTAAGACGCTATTCTACGGTTTCTGAGTCCATCCTTGATCTAAAAAGCATTTTAGGGATTTTGCGTCAAAAAATCCCGAACCGGTGTCCGGATCGAGCGCTTAAAAGCCCGTTCGGCAAAAAATTGCTACCGGCTTCGGAATGGCCCGAATTCATGGGGAATGGAACTTTCCAACATCCTAGGGTTCTCAAAAAAGTTTCGCGCGAAATCGCGCTAGCTTGATATTTTAAATTACACTGCGAAGTTACAAGGTTGCGCGTATCAGTTAACCCCTTTCCAGTATTTGAAAAAATCTTAAATTTTTACCTGATACAGATATTTTAAAAATAACTAGGGTCTCTTTTTTGCACTTTGGCAAAATCTAGCTCTAGCTATTTTTTATAAATTCGTGAAAAATCATAAATTTGACGGCAAAATCTAGCTCTAGCTGTTTGGGAATGTTTACGCTTCCAACCTTGCCCTCTTTCCATTATTTCAGTTGCAAAAAATGGATTTCAACCCTGGACCAGAAGATTCGTCCGTATTATACGACCAAGCATCCCATATCAGTACGCTCATATGGGATGGTGGAGTAAGATACTTATTTTATCGTTTATATCGTTTATTTTGCTTACGTATTTCAGTTGCGAACGTTGTATAGTGTTTATTTTGCTTAAATAATATTTATTAATTCGTAGGAAAGAGCACTTGTCAACACGGTAGAAGTAAGCGATAATTTCAACGCCTGGAAATTGAACAGAACCCAGAAAAGATTACTGCGTGGGATTGGGTTTGGGATTTTCACGCATGGGCAGATCTTTCAACAACTTGACCGGCACTTAATAGGTGCCCTTGTTGAAAGGTGGAGAAGTGAAACGAATACGTTTCACTTCCCTCTCGGAGAGATGACAATTACCCTAGAAGATGTAGGGTTCATCTTAGGGTTACCGGTGACGGGGCGGCCGGTAATAGCTCATCCGTCCGAAGCAACGAATAAGAGGACCGCTAGGGACTTCTTTACTTCGGTACCCCAGGATGGATTTAGCAGTGGTGGTATCAAGTTGAAGTGGTTGGTAGATACCTACGGGGTTTTGCCGGAAAACTATACGGGCCATGACCTTGTGCTGTACACACAAGCCTTCCTCTTGTGGGTGATGGGGGCAATATTATTCCCAACGACGTCGAAGAACACGGTCAGCGTCAAATATTTACCGTTTTTGCGTAACCTGGCTGAGGTTGGGGATTATGCCTGGGGTGCAGCAACTCTTGCATACCTGTACCGAGCATTGCACAAGGCAACGAGGCCCGACTCCAAAGCGATATGTGCATGTCTCTCGCTATTGCAGGTATATCATACAATTCTTCATTACGTGCTCTTTGTTGTTTTTTTTTTGTTGAATGGACAATAAATGTTGACGATACTTTTTTCAATGTCTTTGCTCTCAGGTGTGGTCTTATGAACACCTTGCTACCGGCGCACCCAGGCGTAGGGACGGAACAGATAATGTGTGGCCTCGGTTGTGCGCCTGGGAGTACAGCCGGAAGGAAACCCACTACGAGAGGAGAGACGATCCCCATCACAACATTTCATACTATCGGGGGGAGCTCGACTCGTTATCTCCTGGCCAGATGCGATGGGCACCGTACAAACGTTTGGCGCGACGGGTGGGAGAGTCGTTCGTCTTCACGCTCTCCGGGTTGCAACGCACACCCCTGATCCACTTCGAGGTCGCAGAGTGGCAGCTGCCGGATCGCGCTATGCGCCATTTTGACTGCCTGCAGGGGTTGCCAGCCGGCGCGCCAGATATGAGGCTTAACAGGAACCCACCGGGTGTCGGACTGTTTGGCAGGCCGAATGCGCACGAGTTGTGCGCGCGTGAAATTGAGGTCTGGAATTCTTGGCAGGACACGCTGGCGGCCATTGTGTCGGAGCCTGACCCCGTCATCAGTATCGAACAGTACAACGAGTGGTACTACCGCATCACCCGGAGGAGAGTAGCTCCAGTAAGGTTTGAACGCGGGGAGAAGTACCACCCTAGGGGTCAGATCGATGAGCACATGGCATACAATCTGGTAAGTTGCCCAACCAGTGCTTCTAATTGAACTTGATCATTCTAAGTGTGTACGAAGTTACTTATTTATTATCTCTCTGGATGTAGGTTAATGCCTCGTTCGCCTTCTTCCAGAAGTTGAGCGAGCGGAAGGATTTGGTGGATGCCATGGGCGAGGAGCTTCGCCAACAGGCTGAAGCGTTGGCGGTTGGCTGCGGGAATTTTTTGCGGCAAGCATCGGGACAGCCAAACCCGGGAATGGGTTATCCGGGGTGGCAGCGGCCGTTTGTTCCCGAGGGATGCACCGATCCCTCGGGACAGACTTCGGGAGTGAGCCAGGGATATGGTTTTCCCTCTGTATCGGAGATGGGTGGTGATTGGGGACCGCCAAGCACCATGGGCCAAGCGCCGTGGGAAGATTACAGTGCGCCCTCCTTCTCTTTACTATTGGATTCGGAACCCCAACCCCTCTCTCAGAGTCAAGTCACGCAAGACTGGGGTTTCGGAAACATCAGTCTACCCATTGTCCCGTGGGCAGGACCATCTATTGCCGAAGGCGGGCAATACCCCCCGTTGACCCCCCCGAAGGAGTGCAATATCCCCCCGTCGACCCCCCCGAAGGAGTGCAATATCCCCCCGTCGACCCCCCCGAAGGAGTGCAATACCCCCCGGTCGACCCCCGAGGGCAATATCGCAAAGGGCATCCGTTGAAGCCCCTAAAGCCGCAGAAATGCCAGATAATCAGAGAGCGTTATTTTAGCGGCGTCCCGCATGACCAAGCGTTGTATAGTGTGGATCATCCGGAGGGCATGGATTACAGTTGCTCGTGGGGAGAACTGGCCTCGCTGGCTCCGGGGAGTTGGTTAGACACCGGTGTCGTCTCCACCTACGTGGAGATTCTGAAGGAAAGGTGTCGGCAGCAGCCGAGCTATCCGGCCGTTTTTCTGTTCGATGCCTTTTTTCATCAGATGCTAGTGTCTGAATGGCATGAGTGGGTCGAAAATAGGGGGAAGAAAAAGTTGGCCCAGTGGAGACCGTCCTTTAACCTACGAGCGTATCTTAATAGGGATAGTCCGGTGAGCGCAAGTGTTGCCGATGTGTTTCTAATCCCATTTCTAGGGCACAGCCACTGGTACTTGGTTTGCTACTCCCCAACAACTAAAGTCGTATCGGTGATCGACAGTCTCCACGACGATACTCATCAGATGCCTGTGCTGCACATGTACAAAGCCCAATTGGACGCGTTGGTAATATTACGATCGCTGTATAATTCTCTGATTCTATCTTGCCATAAATTTTAACTCGTGTCTTACGCCATTTTCTGTTTCTCGCAGAATATTTTTTGTGCAATGGTCAATCGTGTCCGTGATGTCCCCGTACCGGCGCGGCCAAATCTCAATAGGCGATTGAAGAAGAGGAGGCCCAAGCAACGTAACACTTCGGACTGCGGCGTCTTCCTTTGCATGTACATGGATTTCATTTGTCGCTCTGAGAGCCTCAAGGCGGCCGTCTGGAGCCAAGCAGAAGTTGAAGGCTATAGATATAGAATGGCTTGGCAAATTATGAAAGGCCGGCCTAGAGCGGTTAGGTTTATAGAAAATCCGGCTAATGACGAGAATCCGGCCCAACATGCGGACCCCAGTTGAAATTGTATCATAACAGTATTTTTTACATAAACCGTACGCCATTGGTGTGATTTGATTTGTGTTTATTTCTGTTGTCGAATACTGATTTTTCTGATGAACGTTGTTGGTTTTTTGGCCTCATTGGGAATGATTGAAATGTGGAAAACGAAATGGTGCAAAAATTTTGGAAGTTTCTCTGCTGCGCCGTCCGCTACATTGTATCGCGGACGTAAAATGAAGACCAAATTTTTCTAAGTATTGATACCAAAAGTTTAAACACCAAATTTTTCTAAGTGTTGATACCAAAAGTTTCTGCTGCGCCGTCCGCTACATTGTATCGCGGACGTAAAATGAACACCAAAAGTTTCTGCTGCGCCGTCCGCTACATTATATCGCGGACGTAAAATGAACACCAAATTTTTCTAAGTGTTGATACCAAAAGTTCTGCTGCGCCGTCCGCTACATTGTATCGCGGACGTAAAATGAACACCAAATTTTTCTAAGTGTTGATACCAAAAGTTCTGCTGCGCCGTCCGCTACATTGTATGGCGGACGTAAAATGAAGACCAAATTTTTCTAAGTGTTGATACCAAAAGTTTCTGCTGCCCCGTCCGCTACATTGTATCGCGGACGTAAAATGAAGACCAAATTTTTCTAAGTGTTGATACCAAAAGTTTCTGCTGCGCCGTCCGCTACATTGTATCGCGGACGTAAAATGAACACCAAAAGTTTCTGCTGCGCCGTCCGCTACATTGTATCGCGGACGTAAAATGAACACCAAATTTTTCTAAGTGTTGATACCAAAAGTTCTGCTGCGCCGTCCGCTACATTGTATCGCGGACGTAAAATGAACACCAAATTTTTCTAAGTGTTGATACCAAAAGTTCTGCTGCGCCGTCCGCTACATTGTATGGCGGACGTAAAATGAAGGTTCTGCTGCGCCGTCCGCTACATTGTATCGCGGACGTAAAATGAAGACCAAATTTTTCTAAGTGTTGATACCAAAAGTTCTGCTGCGCCGTCCGCTACATTGTATGGCGGACGTAAAATGAAGACCAAATTTTTCTAAGTGTTGATACCAAAAGTTTCTGCTGCCCCGTCCGCTACATTGTATCGCGGACGTAAAATGAAGACCAAATTTTTCTAAGTGTTGATACCAAAAGTTTCTGCTGCGCCGTCCGCTACATTGTATCGCGGACGTAAAATGAACACCAAAAGTTTCTGCTGCGCCGTCCGCTACATTGTATCGCGGACGTAAAATGAACACCAAATTTTTCTAAGTGTTGATACCAAAAGTTCTGCTGCGCCGTCCGCTACATTGTATGGCGGACGTAAAATGAAGACCAAATTTTTCTAAGTGTTGATACCAAAAGTTTCTGCTGCGCCGTCCGCTACATTGTATGGCGGACGTAAAATGAAGACCAAATTTTTCTAAGTGTTGATACCAAAAGTTTCTGCTGCCCCGTCCGCTACATTGTATCCCGGACGTAAAATGAAGACCAAATTTTTCTGCTGCGCCGTCCGCTACAATATATCGAGGCTATTTCAAACGACACAATTAAGCGAGGAAAAATTTCGAAACACAATCAACAAGAACTCAAATTATTTTATTAATCATAAATTAGGGTTCACATTGGGGGAAAGAAATTTTTTCACAAGTGCTCCGATCAAAGATTACAACTTCAAAATCCCACCACCCAAGGTGTTCAAACACTACAAAGTCCCCGAGTTCGAGGCCATGCTGGCGCACGAAGACGTTCCAACCCTCTGCGAATTGCTTTTTTTGGGGTCGGCCGGGCTTCAGCTTGATTTCAACCTGCCATGCCCCCTTGCGGCTATATAATCTTGCACTGTCATGAATTGTTGTAAATTGATTGGTGAAGGCTTCCGGTATGTCCTAACAAACACAATACACAAAAAATAGGTTAGTTTTTAACCAAAAGATTTAACACACGAAAATACAGAGATAGAGGGATGGCATACAAGTTCATTCTCAAACCCCGGCATCATGACTTTGAAAAAGTGTTTGCCTGCCAGGTGCAAGTTGCCAATAAAATCGTAGGTGGTCTCCGATCCAGAAGCCATCGAGGTCGGCGTTGAGGGGGGGACGGTTTATCGCCGGAGTTGTGGATCACCTGTGGGTCGCCGGAGATGGAGTAGTGGCCTGGGCTAGATGTTCCAGACAGAGAGACTGTTATCAGATTGGACTGATAACAGCCGATTGCCCGATATGATTAATATATATCATATAGACTTATCCGCTACATTGTATAGCGGACATAAAAGAAGACCAAAAGTTATGACGTCCGCTATATTATATAGCGGACATTAAAGAAGACCAAAAGTTTGCCTGCTCTAACGTCCGCTACATTGTATAGCGGACGTACAAAGACCAAAAGTTTTACTTCGATGCCACCCCTCCGCTAGACAATATAGCGGACGTAAAAGACCAAAGTCAATGATGTCCGCTACATTGTATAGCGGACGGGGATTACAAAATAAAAAAAAACTCGTAATAAAGACTTTAGATTTTATTCGATGGCCTCTCATAGGTCCATTTTAAAAAAATTCCAGTACCCGGTCGAAAAATTATCCCTCGAATATTATTACAAATGTCATAAAGTTGTACAAAAAATTAAAGGTCCACTGCAGCTTGTTCGTCCTCATCTTCGGCGTCACCTTCTTCCCCGTCTTGCAAACCCCTTGAACTTATCCCCAGTGCCTTGTAATGGTTCCGCTTGTCGTGGTCGGTCATTTTGTTGCACAATGCACACCTTCGCAGCTTTTTAGGTTGAGTTGCCGTTTCAATAGAGCTTTTCATCCGCGTAGATCTCTTGCGGCCTTTCGTTTGCGATATAATTGGATCCAACAAACGGATATCATTGTCGTCTTCCTCCTCCGGCTCGTCATCTTCTGATACCCCCGTCGTAGGCTCGGTGTCAATCGCATTGGTGACTGAAGCTGCTTCCAACTGGTCGACGATGGGCTCTTGTTGCTGAGCTACCTCGAGGAGATGTTTATAACCGACCATTGTAGCAGCACCTTTTACGGACAAACGGGTGAACATCGTCACCAGATGATTATACCGCAACGTCTCTGATTCTTCAAAGTCAGTATACGGGTGCTCCGGAAAGGAAATGGTACCGTGCAACCTGTTTGCACCTTTTGTCCACCGTGGCAAGACGTATTTATCGGGGATTGTCCTGATATTCTTCTGGGTGAAAAACCGCAGAACGTGTCTACACAGGATGCCATGGAACTCAAACTTCTTGCAAACACATGTCACCGAGTCCGTCAATGTGTCGTGGCTCACCGTATACATTCTGCGCAGCTTCTCAGGGACTAGGTCATTCACGAGCGAATAAACCTTGTACTCACGCGTAGACATTTCTGCCACCTTGTTTATACTGTATCGTCCGGATTTTCGCAGCTCTACTTGGTATAGCAAGAAGATCTCCTTCGTATAGACTTTGGCACCGTTCATCTCCAGCGGGGTCTCGAGCAACGTTCTCCTTTGTTTGTACGTTGTTGCAAAGTCGGCAGCCCTTTCTTTTACGAACAACGAAGCTACCGCTTTTTGTGCGGATGCAACGAAAGTCTTCAAATTGGTAGCTGTACCCACATAACTATCGAACGTGGCATTCATGGATTCACTCCTGCCCGTCGTTTTCATGCCCGCTGAAAAATACCTCCTCGTGTAAACGCCAATCCATTGCTCTTTGCGCTCGTACAAGTGCTGGAGCCACTCGTTGTCTTGCAATGAGTAATCCCGAACAAGCTTTTCCCACCTCTCCTCGAATTCCTCAATCGTTAACGACTTGAGGACGCACTTGTCAAAATCCTGTTTAAAGTCTTGATACTTTGCGTACACGTGATGCAGCCGTTCCGGGTATTTGTTGCTTATGTGCCAGGTGCACAAGTTGTGCCGAGTGTCTGGGAAGACGGTCGCAATAGCCTTCTTCATTGCCAAATCTTGATCGGTGATGATCACTTTGGGTGCTTTGAAGTTCATTGCTTCCAGCCACGTCCTAAACAACCATTCAAAAGAACTCTCGGTCTCGTCCCTTAACAAGGCGAACCCGAACAGGATGGAGTGATAATGATGATTGACCCCCGTGAAAGGGGCGAACGGCATCGAGTACTTGTTGGTACGGTATGTGGTGTCGAACGTCACGACATCCCCAAAATGCTTATAAGCAAGCCTCGAACGACCGTCGACCCAAAAAATTGTGCTAACTCGATGCTCGTCGTCAAGTTTATAATCGAAGGTCAACTGCGGGTCCTCCATCTGCATCCGTTTCAATAGGCTCATTGTGGCTTGAGCATCATTGAGGTCATACGCGGCTCGTCTATGGGTTCGGACCGCGTTACGAACGTCTGTCGTGTTAAAGGTCAAATTTTGAATTCCCCCAGCCTGTTCAGCAAGAACATTAATCATGTCGGTAGGTCCTAGTCGCGCATTGCTCATTGTCTGAATCAGGCTCCTTGCGACCTTACCCATCTTCTTGTGTTGATGCATCTCACTCACCTTAGAAGGGGTTACTAACGGGTGATTGTGTGCCAGTTCCAGGCTGGTAATAAGCCAATGGTCTTGTTTGGGTTTGTAGCTTACGAACATCTTGACCTGGCAATTTGTGCGCTCAAAGCAGTCCCGTCTTCTACGCGGATATCCTATTTCGTCCTCACTGTCATCATTGCCTACACATGTCTCATTTTGCACTGGGTTTCTGCTCCTATGGCACTCGTATAAGCGAGAGCATATCTTTCTCGTTACGGTGCTCGTTCTTGAAGTCTTTATTCTAATGCCAAAACCAACCCTCAATGAATACGCTCGAAAACATGCTTCAGCTTCTTCCAACGTAGCAAATGTTCGTCCTAGATACGGATCACTAGCATCTACGGGGACGTTGGAGCTCGACACGAAATCAGACATTGTGAAACAAGAGCTGTGTAGAAATAGACTACGCTTAACAATCAAATGGCATTTCTAACTGAAAATATTACCTAAAAATTAGGATGGCAAACATACGGTATGCATAATCTCAAAAGTGTCTCCAAATTAACAATTACTAATTTATTGAACATAACAAATTTAAATTAGTAAGATAAATAGACGAATTCATCATGCCAAAAAATTGAATTAAACTATAATGAATTAAATATAAAGTTAACAAATTATACCTTTTTGATGAACATCATGTCTAGAACATCACAAAAAATCTAGAGTATAAAATCACAAATTGATGAATACAGTGACAAATTTCTAGAACATCAAGAAAACTTGAAGCAAACTTACCTTGCTTGAGCGAAGCTTGAAGCAAGTGTTACTCGAAGCTTGAAGGCAGCTGAAAATGGAAGCGAGTCTGAAGGAGAAGAAAATTGTGCGGAAAGAATTGAGTAGAAGAAAATTGTGCTGAAAGAAAGGGGATAGGCAATACTGTCCGCTATACTGTGTAGCGGACAGAATTGCCGACATCAAGTCACACTTGTGTCAGACAAGTCACAATTGTGTCAGAATGACAGTCGTCCGCTGGACAGTGTAGCGGACTACTTTTTGTCGCAGGTTGTTTTCGTCCGCTAGACTGTGTAGCGGACGGGTGAGCGAGGGCAAGATGGTAAAAAGATCCGTCCGCGAGACTGTGTAGCGGACGACTGACAGCGCCGCAAAAAAAAGTGATCTGGACCGTCCATCCCTTCGGGATGGACGGCCAGATCGCGCTGGCAAGATATCCTATTTTGCCTACGCAGTCATATATATATATGTATATACATATATATATACATATATATGTATGTATATAAATATATATATATATATACATATATGTATATATATATATGTATGTATATAAATATATATATATATATATATATATATATGTATGTATATATATATATATATATGTATGTATATATATATATATATATGTATGTATATATATATATATATATATATATATATATATATATATATATGTATGTATATATATATATATATATATGTATGTATATATATATATATATATATATATTTATGTATATATATATTTATGTATATATGTATATATATATATGTAGGGGAAAACTGAATATGTTTGCTTCTTTTTGCAAAAGGCAATTTCACTTGAGAAATATTTTCTTAGGCTTGTATGCAAAGTGTTTTTTTTCCTTCTCTGTTTTTCATCAAAGTGAACATCTATTAATCAGATAATCTTCAGGATAACTTCTTTTTATTACCCAAAACATCACAACATTAGCTAAGCTGAGCAAGAAGCATTTGCATAGCTGAACAAGAAGCCACTGTGGCATCTAATTCAAAAGTCTTTAATTCTCAGCTAGATGGGTATAGACATGGTTTTCTTCCTTGACATGACAGTAATTCTGTAGCCTTTGGAGTTCCCAACTCCTGATTACGTTTTGACCACAATACCAACAATTCCTCGTGCCACCACCTCTTTTAATTTCCATTTTGGCAAGTAACAAGTTTCTGCTGGCAGATAAAACCAAGCAGTTTTGAGGAAACGGCTCTTCTTCTCCTCTCACCCTAACCATACAATTTCTTACCATTCAGAAAATTTTCGTTTGCCTTTCCCATTCTAGGCTTTTCCCACTAATCTTGACTGGTAGTGGTTATTGTGTTCTCAAATAAGCTTTTAACGTTATTGATACATGTTCTTCTTTATCTTTGATGCCTAAACAAGTACTATCATTTTCTCACAATGGAACCTCATTCACCAAGTTTCAGTAAAAATGCCAATACCATGTTTTGCAACTGATGACAGGAACTAACCTCTTTCTCCAGCACTTTAGGAGATGATGGCGATGCTTGTGGGCACAAATGAAGAGAGATAAGGATGACAGCTTCCAAAGTTATGCAAGAATGGAAAAATGAGTCGCAAATTTTGTCGAACACATGGTGTGCGCCAATTATAACCCACAATGGCAATCACCTACACAATGGCAATCACCTACAATGGCAATCGTCAGTGAAAGACGTGCATGGTGGCGCTGCTAAGTTCTCACAATGATGAAATGAAAGAGATGTTGATGGAGAAGAGAGACAAAGAACTCTACTGGGTTCAAGGCATTTCACTGATCAAATTAACAAAGAGATGAGTTCTTGGTAGTTATGATGGTTGGTGGTTGTGTTCGACGTGTGGCAGGGATCGTGAGCAGCAAGAAGACGCTGGCAGGTATGTCTCTGTGCAGAATGATAGAAGTAAGAGGGAGAGAAGAAGACATGAGAGTGATTTTAATATATATATGTATGTATATACATATATATATATATATATATAGGGAGCTGATCCCTTGACCGCGTAGGCAAAATAGGATATCTTGCCAGCGCGATCTGGCCGTCCATCCCGAAGGGATGGACGGTCCAGATCACTTTTTTTTGCGGCGCTGTCAGTCGTCCGCTACACAGTCTCGCGGACGGAAATGTTTACCATCTTGCCCTCGCTCCCCCGTCCGCTACACAGTCTAGCGGACGACATTCTTGGGCCAACAAAAAGTAGTCCGCTACACTGTCTAGCGGACGACTGTTTCCGTCAAACCACCCACTTCCCCCTGACAGTTGTCACATCAGTCGATGCACGTCTGTTACTTTGTCGTTGTCCCAGCGTCCGCAACACAGTGTAGCGGACGTTGGCAAGCATTCGAATACTTCTAAACTTCTATTCATTCCTTCTTCTCACAATCAAACTATTCCTTCTTCTCACAATCAAACTATTCCTTCTTCTCACGATCAAACCAGCGGCGTTGGCAAGTAGATCGGCGCAATTTCTTTGCAAGAAATCCTTTAATCGTCTCATCAATCACGTAAGTTCACAAACTAATCCTTACTTTGTTCATAATCTAGAGTTCATCTTGCGGCGTTGGCAAGTAGATAGGCACTATGCTAGCGTTTGTCAATGTATATACATATATATTATATATGTGTATTGCGTATTATCTGATCACATGCTAGCGCTGAATATGCTAGCGTTGTATGTTTGGGAATGTTTACGCTTCCAACCTTGCCCTCTTTCCATTATTTCAGTTGCAAAAAATGGATTTCAACCCTGGACCAGAAGATTCGTCCGTATTATATGACCAAGCATCCCATATCAGTACGCTCATATGGGATGGTGGAGTAAGATACTTATTTTATCGTTTATATCGTTTATTTTGCTTACGTATTTCAGTTGCGAACGTTGTATAGTGTTTATTTTGCTTAAATAATATTTATTAATTCGTAGGAAAGAGCACTTGTCAACACGGTAGAAGTAAGCGATAATTTCAACGCCTGGAAATTGAACAGAACCCAGAAAAGATTACTGCGTGGGATTGGGTTTGGGATTTTCACGCATGGGCAGATCTTTCAACAACTTGACCGGCACTTAATAGGTGCCCTTGTTGAAAGGTGGAGAAGTGAAACGAATACGTTTCACTTCCCTCTCGGAGAGATGACAATTACCCTAGAAGATGTAGGGTTCATCTTAGGGTTACCGGTGACGGGGCGGCCGGTAATAGCTCATCCGTCCGAAGCAACGAATAAGAGGACCGCTAGGGACTTCTTTACTTCGGTACCCCAGGATGGATTTAGCAGTGGTGGTATCAAGTTGAAGTGGTTGGTAGATACCTACGGGGTTTTGCCGGAAAACTATACGGGCCATGACCTTGTGCTGTACACACAAGCCTTCCTCTTGTGGGTGATGGGGGCAATATTATTCCCAACGACGTCGAAGAACACGGTCAGCGTCAAATATATACCGTTTTTGCGTAACCTGGCTGAGGTTGGGGATTATGCCTGGGGTGCAGCAACTCTTGCATACCTGTACCGAGCATTGCACAAGGCAACGAGGCCCGACTCCAAAGCGATATGTGCATGTCTCTCGCTATTGCAGGTATATCATACAATTCTTCATTACGTGCTCTTTGTTGTTTTTTTTTGTTGTTGAATGGACAATAAATGTTGACGATACTTTTTTCAATGTCTTTGCTCTCAGGTGTGGTCTTATGAACACCTTGCTACCGGCGCACCCAGGCGTAGGGACGGAACAGATAATGTGTGGCCTCGGTTGTGCGCCTGGGAGTACAGCCGGAAGGAAACCCACTACGAGAGGAGAGACGATCCCCATCACAACATTTCATACTATCGGGGGGAGCTCGACTCGTTATCTCCTGGCCAGATGCGATGGGCACCGTACAAACGTTTGGCGCGACGGGTGGGAGAGTCGTTCGTCTTCACGCTCTCCGGGTTGCAACGCACACCCCTGATCCACTTCGAGGTCGCAGAGTGGCAGCTGCCGGATCGCGCTATGCGCCATTTTGACTGCCTGCAGGGGTTGCCAGCCGGTGCGCCAGATATGAGGCTTAACAGGAACCCACCGGGTGTCGGACTGTTTGGCAGGGCGAATGCGCACGAGTTGTGCGCGCGTGAAATTGAGGTCTGGAATTCTTGGCAGGACACGCTGGCGGCCATTGTGTCGGAGCCTGACCCCGTCATCAGTATCGAACAGTACAACGAGTGGTACTACCGCATCACCCGGAGGAGAGTAGCTCCAGTAAGGTTTGAACGCGGGGAGAAGTACCACCCTAGGGGTCAGATCGATGAGCACATGGCATACAATCTGGTAAGTTGCCCAACCAGTGCTTCTAATTGAACTTGATCATTCTAAGTGTGTACGAAGTTACTTATTTATTATCTCTCTGGATGTAGGTTAATGCCTCGTTCGCCTTCTTCCAGAAGTTGAGCGAGC
This sequence comes from Escallonia rubra, assembly GCA_033065855.1. Taxonomy (NCBI): domain Eukaryota; kingdom Viridiplantae; phylum Streptophyta; class Magnoliopsida; order Escalloniales; family Escalloniaceae; genus Escallonia; species Escallonia rubra. Next base: position 19,540 of record JAVXUO010001049.1, read on the forward strand.
GGAAGGATTTGGTGGATGCCATGGGCGAGGAGCTTCGCCAACAGGCTGAAGCGTTGGCGGTTGGCTGCGGGAATTTTTTGCGGCAAGCATCGGGACAGCCAAACCCGGGAATGGGTTATCCGGGGTGGCAGCGGCCGTTTGTTCCCGAGGGATGCACCGATCCCTCGGGACAGACTTCGGGAGTGAGCCAGGGATATGGTTTTCCCTCTGTACCAGAGATGGCTGGTGATTGGGGACCGCCAAGCACCATGGGCCAGGCTCAAGCGCCGTGGGATTATTACAGTGCGCCCTCCTTCTCTTTACGATTGGATTCGGAACCCCAACCCCTCTCCCAGAGTCAAGTCACGCAAGACTGGATTTTCGGAAACATCAGTCTGCCCATTGTCCCGTGGGCAGGACCATCTATTGCCGAAGGCGGGCAAGTTGACCCCCCTGAAGTTGATCCCCCCGTCGACCCCCCCGAGGAGTGCAATATCCCCCCGTCGACCCCCCCGAAGGAGTGCAATAGGTCGACCCCCCCGAAGGAGTGCAATACCCCCCGGTCGACCCCCCCGAAGGAGTGCAATATCCCCCCGTCGACCCCCCCGAAGGATTGCAATACCCCCGGTCGACCCCCGAGGGCAATATCGCAAAGGGCATCCGTTGAAGCCCCTAAAGCCGCAGAAATGCCAGATAATCAGAGAGCGTTATTTTAGCGGCGTCCCGCATGACCAAGCGTTGTATAGTGTGGATCATCCGGAGGGCATGGATTACAGTTGCTCGTGGGGAGAACTGGCCTCGCTGGCTCCGGGGAGTTGGTTAGACACCGGTGTCGTCTCCACCTACGTGGAGATTCTGAAGGAAAGGTGTCGGCAGCAGCCGAGCTATCCGGCCGTTTTTCTGTTCGATGCCTTTTTTCATCAGATGCTAGTGTCTGAATGGCATGAGTGGGTCGAAAATAGGGGGAAGAAAAAGTTGGCCCAGTGGAGACCGTCCTTTAACCTACGAGCGTATCTTAATAGGGATAGTCCGGTGAGCGCAAGTGTTGCCGATGTGTTTCTAATCCCATTTCTAGGGCACAGCCACTGGTACTTGGTTTGCTACTCCCCAACAACTAAAGTCGTATCGGTGATCGACAGTCTCCACGACGATACTCATCAGATGCCTGTGCTGCACATGTACAAAGCCCAATTGGACGCGTTGGTAATATTACGATCGCTGTATAATTCTCTGATTCTATCTTGCCATAAATTTTAACTCGTGTCTTACGCCATTTTCTGTTTCTCGCAGAATATTTTTTGTGCAATGGTCAATCGTGCCCGTGATGTCCCCGTACCGGCGCGGCCAAATCTCAATAGGCGATTGAAGAAGAGGAGGCCCAAGCAACGTAACACTTCGGACTGCGGCGTCTTCCTTTGCATGTACATGGATTTCATTTGTCGCTCTGAGAGCCTCAAGGCGGCCGTCTGGAGCCAAGCAGAAGTTGAAGGCTATAGATATAGAATGGCTTGGCAAATTATGAAAGGCCGGCCTAGAGCGGTTAGGTTTATAGAAAATCCGGCTAATGACGAGAATCCGGCCCAACATGCGGACCCCAGTTGAAATTGTATCATAACAGTATTTTTTACATAAACCGTACGCCATTGGTGTGATTTGATTTGTGTTGATTTCTGTTGTCGTTGGTGTGATTTGATTTGTGTTATTTTTCTGATGAACGTTGTTGGTTTTTTGGCCTCATTGGGAATGATTGAAATGTGGAAAACGAAATGGTGAAAAAAAAATTTGGAAGTTTCTCTGCTGCGCCGTCCGCTACATTGTATCGCGGACGTCAAATGAAGACCAAATTTTTCCAAGTGTTGATACCAAAAGTTTCTGCTGCGCCGTCCGCTACATTGTATCGCGGACGTAAAATGAAGACCAAATTTTTCTAAGTGTTGATACCAAAAGTTTCTGCTGCGCCGTCCGCTACATTGTATCGCGGACGTACAATGAAGACCAAATTTTTCTAAGTGTTGATACCAAAAGTTTCTGCTGCGCCGTCCGCTACATTGTATCGCGGACGTAAAATGAAGACCAAATTTTTCTAAGTGTTGATACCAAAAGTTTCTGCTGCGCCGTCCGCTACATTGTATCGCGGACGTACAATGAAGACCAAATTTTCCTAAGTGTTGATACCAAAAGTTTCTGCTGCGCCGTCCGCTACATTGTATCGCGGACGTACAATGAAGACCAAATTTTTCTAAGTGTTGATACCAAAAGTTTCTGCTGCGCCGTCCGCTACATTGTATCGCGGACGTACAATGAAGACCAAATTTTTCTAAGTGTTGATACCAAAAGTTTCTGCTGCGCCGTCCGCTACATTGTATCGCGGACGTCAAATGAAGACCAAATTTTTCTAAGTGTTGATACCAAAAGTTTCTGCTGCGCCGTCCGCTACATTGTATCGCGGACGTACAATGAAGACCAAATTTTTCTAAGTGTTGATACCAAAAGTTTCTGCTGCGCCGTCCGCTACATTGTATCGCGGACGTACAATGAAGACCAAATTTTTCTAAGTGTTGATACCAAAAGTTTCTGCTGCGCCGTCCGCTACATTGTATCGCGGACGTAAAATCCCTGCAATTAACCTACCATTCACTATCGAGTGTATCTCAATATATCGAGGCTATTTCAACCTACCATTCACTATCGAGGGTATCTCAATATATCGAGGCTATTTCAGTTGACACAATTAAGCGAGGAAAAATTTCGATACACAATCAACAAGAACTCAAATTATTTTATTAATCATAAATTAGGGTTCACATTGGGGGAAAGAAATTTTTTCACAAGTGCTCCGATCAAAGATTACAACTTCAAAATCCCACCACCCAAGGTGTTCAAACACTACAAAGTCCCCGAGTTCGAGGCCATGCTGGCGCACGAAGACGTTCCAACCCTCTGCGAATTGCTTTTTTTGGGGTCGGCCGGGCTTCAGCTTGATTTCAACCTGCCATGCCCCCTTGCGGCTATATAATCTTGCACTGTCATGAATTGTTGTAAATTGATTGGTGAAGGCTTCCGGTATGTCCTAACAAACACAATACACAAAAAATAGGTTAGTTTTTAACCAAAAGATTTAACACACGAAAATACAGAGATAGAGGGATGGCGTACAAGTTCATTCTCAAACCCCGGCATCATGACTTTGAAAAAGTGTTTGCCTGCCAGGTGCAAGTTGCCAATAAAATCGTAGGTGGTCTCCGATCCAGAAGCCATCGAGGTCGGCGTTGAGGGGGGGACGGTTTATCGCCGGAGTTGTGGATCACCTGTGGGTCGCCGGAGATGGAGGGCCTGGGCTAGATGTTCCAGACAGAGAGACTGTTATCAGATTGGACTGATAACAGCCGATTGCCCGATATGATTAATATATATCATATAGACTTATCCGCTACATTGTATAGCGGACATAAAATAAGACCAAAAGTTATGACGTCCGCTATATTATATAGCGGACATTAAAGAAGACCAAAAGTTTGCCTGCTCTAACGTCCGCTACATTGTATAGCGGACGTACAAAGACCAAAAGTTTTACTTCGATGCCACCCCTCCGCTATACAATATAGCGGACGTAAAAGACCAAAGTCAATGATGTCCGCTACATTGTATAGCGGACGGGGATTACAAAATAAAAAAAAAACTCGTAATAAAGACTTTAGATTTTATTCGATGGCCTCTCATAGGTCCATTTTAAAAAAATTCCAGTACCCGGTCGAAAAATTATCCCTCGAATATTATTACAAATGTCATAAAGTTGTACAAAAAATTAAAGGTCCACTGCAGCTTGTTCGTCCTCATCTTCGGCGTCACCTTCTTCCCCGTCTTGCAAACCCCTTGAACTTATCCCCAGTGCCTTGTAATGGTTCCGCTTGTCGTGGTCGGTCATTTTGTTGCACAATGCACACCTTCGCAGCTTTTTAGGTTGAGTTGCCGTTTCAATAGAGCTTTTCATCCGCGTAGATCTCTTGCGGCCTTTCGTTTGCGATATAATTGGATCCAACAAACGGATATCATTGTCGTCTTCCTCCTCCGGCTCGTCATCTTCTGATACCCCCGTCGTAGGCTCGGTGTCAATCGCATTGGTGACTGAAGCTGCTTCCAACTGGTCGACGATGGGCTCTTGTTGCTGAGCTACCTCGAGGAGATGTTTATAACCGACCATTGTAGCAGCACCTTTTACGGACAAACGGGTGAACATCGTCACCAGATGATTATACCGCAACGTCTCTGATTCTTCAAAGTCAGTATACGGGTGCTCCGGAAAGGAAATGGTACCGTGCAACCTGTTTGCACCTTTTGTCCACCGTGGCAAGACGTATTTATCGGGGATTGTCCTGATATTCTTCTGGGTGAAAAACCGCAGAACGTGTCTACACAGGATGCCATGGAACTCAAACTTCTTGCAAACACATGTCACCGAGTCCGTCAATGTGTCGTGGCTCACCGTATACATTCTGCGCAGCTTCTCAGGGACTAGGTCATTCACGAGCGAATAAACCTTGTACTCACGCGTAGACATTTCTGCCACCTTGTTTATACTGTATCGTCCGGATTTTCGCAGCTCTACTTGGTATAGCAAGAAGATCTCCTTCGTATAGACTTTGGCACCGTTCATCTCCAGCGGGGTCTCGAGCAACGTTCTCCTTTGTTTGTACGTTGTTGCAAAGTCGGCAGCCCTTTCTTTTACGAACAACGAAGCTACCGCTTTTTGTGCGGATGCAACGAAAGTCTTCAAATTGGTAGCTGTACCCACATAACTATCGAACGTGGCATTCATGGATTCACTCCTGCCCGTCGTTTTCATGCCCGCTGAAAAATACCTCCTCGTGTAAACGCCAATCCATTGCTCTTTGCGCTCGTACAAGTGCTGGAGCCACTCGTTGTCTTGCAATGAGTAATCCCGAACAAGCTTTTCCCACCTCTCCTCGAATTCCTCAATCGTTAACGACTTGAGGACGCACTTGTCAAAATCCTGTTTAAAGTCTTGATACTTTGCGTACACGTGATGCAGCCGTTCCGGGTATTTGTTGCTTATGTGCCAGGTGCACAAGTTGTGCCGAGTGTCTGGGAAGACGGTCGCAATAGCCTTCTTCATTGCCAAATCTTGATCGGTGATGATCACTTTGGGTGCTTTGAAGTTCATTGCTTCCAGCCACGTCCTAAACAACCATTCAAAAGAACTCTCGGTCTCGTCCCTTAACAAGGCGAACCCGAACAGGATGGAGTGATAATGATGATTGACCCCCGTGAAAGGGGCGAACGGCATCGAGTACTTGTTGGTACGGTATGTGGTGTCGAACGTCACGACATCCCCAAAATGCTTATAAGCAAGCCTCGAACGACCGTCGACCCAAAAAATTGTGCTAACTCGATGCTCGTCGTCAAGTTTATAATCGAAGGTCAACTGCGGGTCCTCCATCTGCATCCGTTTCAATAGGCTCATTGTGGCTTGAGCATCATTGAGGTCATACGCGGCTCGTCTATGGGTTCGGACCGCGTTACGAACGTCTGTCGTGTTAAAGGTCAAATTTTGAATTCCCCCAGCCTGTTCAGCAAGAACATTAATCATGTCGGTAGGTCCTAGTCGCGCATTGCTCATTGTCTGAATCAGGCTCCTTGCGACCTTACCCATCTTCTTGTGTTGATGCATCTCACTCACCTTAGAAGGGGTTACTAACGGGTGATTGTGTGCCAGTTCCAGGCTGGTAATAAGCCAATGGTCTTGTTTGGGTTTGTAGCTTACGAACATCTTGACCTGGCAATTTGTGCGCTCAAAGCAGTCCCGTCTTCTACGCGGATATCCTATTTCGTCATCACTGTCATCATTGCCTACACATGTCTCATTTTGCACTGGGTTTCTGCTCCTATGGCACTCGTATAAGCGAGAGCATATCTTTCTCGTTATGGTGCTCGTTCTTGAAGTCTTTATTCTAATGCCAAAACCAACCCTCAATGAATACGCTCGAAAACATTCTTCAGCTTCTTCCAACGTAGCAAATGTTCGTCCTAGATACGGATCACTAGCATCTACGGGGACGTTGGAGCTCGACACGAAATCAGACATTGTGAAACAAGAGCTGTGTAGAAATAGACTACGCTTAACAATCAAATGGCATTTCTAACTGAAAATATTACCTAAAAATTAGGATGGCAAACATACGGTATGCATAATCTCAAAAGTGTCTCCAAATTAACAATTACTAATTTATTGAACATAACAAATTTAAATTAGTAAGATAAATAGACGAATTCATCATGCCAAAAAATCGAATTAAACTATAATGAATTAAATATAAAGTTAACAAATTATACCTTTTTGATGAACATCATGTCTAGAACATCACAAAAAATCTAGAGTATAAAATCACAAATTGATGAATACAGTGACAAATTTCTAGAACATCAAGAAAACTTGAAGCAAACTTACCTTGCTTGAGCGAAGCTTGAAGCAAGTGTTACTCGAAGCTTGAAGGCAGCTGAAAATGGAAGCGAGTCTGAAGGAGAAGAAAATTGTGCGGAAAGAATTGAGTAGAAGAAAATTGTGCTGAAAAAAAGGGGATGGGCAATATTGTCCGCTATACTGTGTAGCGGACAGAATTGCCGACATCAAGTCACACTTGTGTCAGACAAGTCACAATTGTGTCAGAATGACAGTCGTCCGCTGGACAGTGTAGCGGACTACTTTTTGTCGCAGGTTGTTTTCGTCCGCTAGACTGTGTAGCGGACGGGTGAGCGAGGGCAAGATGGTAAACAGGTCCGTCCGCGAGACTGTGTAGCGGACGACTGACAGCGCCGCAAAAAGGTGATCTGGACCGTCCATCCCTTCGGGATGGACGGCCAGATCGCGCTGGCAAGATATCCTATTTTGCCTACGCAGTCATATATATATATATATATATATATATATATACATATATATGTATATATATATATATATATATATATATATACATATATGTATATATATATATGTATGTATATACATATATATATATATATCTATATATATGTATATATATATATATATCTGTGTATATATATATATATATGTGTACATATATATATGTGTATATATATATGTATGTATATATATATATATGTATGTATATATATATATATATATGTATGTATATATATATATATATATATATGTATATATATATGAATTTATATATATGTTTGTATATATATATATATATATATATATATTTATTTATAAATATATTTATNTATATATGTATATATATATATGTAGGGAAAACTGAATATGTTTGCTACTCTTTGCAAAAGGCAATTTCACTTAGTAAATATTTTCTTAGGCTTGTATGCAAGTGTTTTTTTCCTTCTCTGTTTTTCATCAAAGTG
>JAVXUO010000917.1:0-84924 GCA_033065855.1 Escallonia rubra
TCGTTGACACAGCGTGACATTGAAGCATCCTCGTCTGACACGGGAGCATCGGACAAAAAGCCAAGTTCGAAGCTCATGTTCCAGTATACTTGTGCTTCATTGTTGTTGCCATCTTCATGTGCATCACGTGCCATACGACGTAAGTTATGTCTACTTTGACGAACTCTCATTCTATTATTTTCTTCACGTATTCGATGCAGTGCCCTTTTAAGCTCCATGTGTGTAATTCGAGGCATGTTGATTGCCTTTTGTCGAGGTATGGGTATATTCATGCGTCGTGAATCAGCTACTAAGACCTCGTATTCATTCATCCGATAAGACCATTCTGCATGTAATGTATTAACATAGCGTGATGTGTAACGCAAACTTAGATGTAAAGAATAGTGAAATTCATCTTCGCCCGCCCAGTAACGACCCATTGCTTCAAAAATATCTCGTGGAGTATATGACATTTCGAGAGTTGTGTTGAAACTAGGAGTATATCACTTTATGCCTTTTGCCCTTTATGCAATGCATGTACTTATATAATTTTTGAAACGGGACCACTTTATTAGATGCTACAGGTTCAACTTTATGAGATGTGACAAGTCGCTGCAATAGACCAGAGACTTGTCTTGTCACCAAAGACTTGTCTTCTCACTGACATGGGCATGCTATTGTCTCCAACTACTAATTAAGCAGGGTGTCAGTGTCCAGAGACTTGTCTTCTCACCAGAGATGGGCAGGATATTGTGTAGTTATCACACCAATATATTGTGTATGTGTGTGTGTTGGGGCTTATTTATATATGTTAGCCATGCTCATCGCATTAGATGTACATAAGTTAAATGGCAGGAGTTCCTGGTAGTTCTAGTTATTGGGGACGTGAGACTGTGTGGTTGTTGTGTGAAAGGAACGACGACTACAAAGAAGTGAAGTACACGGATCCGAGAGAGTATTATGCAGGTTTACGAAGAGAATGGGCATATCGAGTTAAGGAATCAGAAGCACTACACCAAGATCTCACCACGCTGAGAGCACCTGTGCCGCAACGTCCTTCACTTAGTATGTCGAGGCGTAATGTTAAGCAGTGTAAGAAAGCTGTGTGCCGAATTCGTATGGAGAATAACCGGATGTTGCTGCGTAGAAAACAATTTTACATGCTTCAACTTGCGGAAGAAATGGCCGAGGCTAGTGAGAGGCACCTCAATTCAAACGAGAGAAACAATATTTTAACCAATGATCAGTACTTATTTGATGAGTATATGTCAAATGAAGAGTGATATATATATCTTTTTCCTACTATATGTTAGGATTTCATTCCAAGTAGCACTTATCCACATGTCATTCTAATAAGAGAACCCCGTTTTTCGATTTTCCAAGTGTTGGGAATTTATGCTGCGTCGTCCGCTACACAGTGTGGCGGAGAGGAAACAATTTTTTTAATAAGTTGGAGATGAGACTTTCTATCGTGCCGTCCGCTACACAGTGTAGCGGACGTACATGAATCAACTTTTTTTGAGTGTGGAGATCAAACTTTCTGTGTCGCCGTCCGCTAGACATTGTAGCGGATGACGATAATTCTGTTTAATAAATTGGCGACGGAAACAATGTTTTAGCGACGGAATCAACAATCTCAATATCGATTAACAATAAAAAACGTACAATTAGCAATCACAATTCTCAAACGGCACAATTAAGAACCTAAAATTAGGAAAAATAATGAACATTAACATAAAATTGTTTATAACATAATTTAGGGTTCAACATTGGGGGAAAGTTTTTTCACAAGTGCTCCGATCAAACACCGTCACTTGAAAATTCCAGTTCCCCTTGTGTTCAAAGACTACAAAGTCCCCGAGATGGAGGTCATGCTGCTGCACGAATTCGTTCCAACCCTCTGCGAAACGAATTTTACCTTGGCCGCGCTTTATCTTGATTCTAACATGCCATGACCCCTTCCGGCTGGTTAAAGTTGAATCGAAATAAATTGTGGTAAGCCAATCGGAAAAGGCTACCGATATGTCCTAACATATTCATAATACAAAAAATAGGTAAGTTTTTAACCAAAGATCAAACTTTTAACACACGAAAACACAGATAAAGAGGGATGGCCTACAAGTTCTGTATCAAAACCAGGCATCATGACCTTGAAGAAGTGTCTGCCTACAAGGTGCATGTTGCCTACAAATTCGCTGCTCGAGGAATCAGAAGCCATCACGACGGGGATGTCGCTGGAGGCGCCGCGGCGTCAGGGGGAGGACGGTGGTGTCGCCGGAGATGTGGGTCGTCGTCGTAGATGGGGTAGCGGTTGGGTGAGATGTTCGAGATAGATAGAGAAACGAACGGAGTGATAAGATAATTGGCCGATCTGATTAATATATAACATGATAGAGTCGTCCGCTACATTGTACAGCGGACAAAAAGAACCCCAAGAGTTTTTTTTCTGCAATGCCGTCCGTTACATTGTGTGGCGGACAAAAAGAACACCAAGAGTTTTTTTCTGCAGAGCCGTTCGCTGCATTGTGTAGCAGACAAAAAGAACACCAAAAAATTCCCTTTGCAGATCCGTCCGCTACATTATACAGCGGACACAAAATTTTCTAAAATGTTGGAGTTTTAACTCTGCAGAGGAGTCCGCTACACTATGTAGCGGACGCGGCTAATAAAAAAAAAACTTAAACTTAAGTTGATGGCTCTCATAGGTCCATCAGAAAAAAATTCCAGTATTCGGTCGAAAAATTATTAGAAAAAAATTACAAAAAATTATTACAAATGTCAAACAGGCTTGATGGCTTATACAAAAAATTAAAGGTCCACTACAGCTTGTTCGTCCTCATCTTCGGCGTCATCTTCTTCCCCGTCTTGCAAACCCCCTGGACTTATCCCCAGTGCCTTGTAATGGTTCCGCTTGTCGTGGTCGGTCATTTTGTTGCACAATGCACACCTTCTCAGCTTTTTAGGTTGAGTTGCCGTTTCAATAGAGCTTTTCATCCGCGTAGATCTCTTGCGGCCTTTCGTTTGCGATATAATTGGATCCAAAGGCCGGATATCATTGTCGTCTTCCTCCCCCGGCTCGTCATCTTCTGATCCCGTCGTAGGCTCGGTGTCAACCGCATTGGTGACTGAAGCTGCTTCCAACTGGTCGACGATGGGCTCTTGCTGCTGAGCTACCTCGAGGAGATGTTTATATCCGACCATTGTAGCAACACCCTTTACGGACAAACGGGTGAACATCGTCACCAGCTGATTATACCGCAACGTCTCTGATTCTTCAAAGTCAGTATACGGGTGCTCGGAAAGGCAATGGTACCGTGCAACCTGTTTGCACCTTTCGTCCACCGTGGCAAGACGTATTTATCGGGGATTGTCCTGATATTCTTCTGGGTGAAAAACCGCAGAATGTGTCTACACAGGATGCCATGGAACTCAAACTTCTTGCAAACACATGTCACCGAGTCCGTCAATGTGTCGTGGCTCACCGTATACATTCTGCGCAGCTTCTCAGGGACGAGGTCATTCACGAGCGAATAAACCTTGTACTCACGCGTAGACTTTTCTGCCACCTTGTTTATATAGTATCGTCCCGATTTTCGCAGCTCTACTTGGTATAGCAAGAAGATCTCCTTCGTATAGACTTTGGCACCGTTCAGCTCCAGCGGGGTCTCAAGCAACCTTCTCCTTTGTTTGTACGTGGTTGCAAAGTCTGCAGCCCTTTCTTTCACGAATAACGACGCAACCGCTTTTTGTGCGGATGTGACGAAACTCTTCAAATTGGTAGCTGTACCCACATAACTATCGAACGTGGCATTCATAGATTCACTCCTGCCCGTCGTTTTCATGCCCGCAGAAAAATGCCTCCTCGTGTAAACGCCAATCCATTGCTCTTTGAGCTCGTACAAGTGCTGGAGCCACTCGTTGTCTTGCAATGAGTAATCCTCAACAAGCTTTTCCCACCTCTCCTCAAATTCCTCAATCGTTAACGGCTTGTTAACGCACTTGTCAAAATCCTGTTTAAAGTCTGGAAACTTTGCATACACGTGATGCAAACGTTCAGGGTATTTGTTGCTTATGTGCCAAGTGCACAAGTTGTGTCGAGTATCTGGGAAGACGGTAGCAATAGCCTTCTTCATTGCCAAATCTTGATCGGTGATGATAACTTTTGGTGCTTTGTTGTTCATGGCTTCCAGCCACGCCCTAAACAACCATTCAAAAGAACTCTCGCTCTCGTCCCTTAACAAGGCGAACCCGAACAGGATGGAGTGATAATGATGATTGACCCCCGTGAAAGGGGCAAACGGCATCGAGTACTTGTTGGTACGGTATGTGGTGTCGAAAGTCACGACATCCCCAAAATGCTTATAAGCAAGCCTCGAACGACCGTCGACCCAAAAAATTGTGCTAACTCGATGCTCGTCGTCAAGTTTATAATCGAAGGTAAACTGCGGGTCCTCCATCTGCATCCGTTTCAATAGGCTCATTGTGGATTGAGCATCATTGAGGTCATACGCGGCTCGTCTATGGGTTCGGACCGCGTTACGAACGTCTGTCGTGTTAAAGTTTAAATTTTGAATTCCCCCAGCCTGTTCAACAAGAACATTAACAATCTCGGTAGGTCCTATCCGCGCATCGCTCATTGTGTGAATTAGGCTCCTCGCGACCTTACCCATCTTCTTGTGTTGATGCATCTGACTCACCTTAGAAGGGGTTACTAACGGGTGATTGTGTGCCAGTTCCAGGCTGGTAATATGCCAATGATCTTGCTTGGGTTTATAGCTTACGAACATCTTGACCTGGCAATTCGTGCGCGCAAAGCAGTCCCGTCTTCTACGCGAATATCCTATTTCGTCATCACTGTCATCATTGCCTACGCGTGTCTCATTTTGCACTGGGTTTCTGCCCCTATGACACTCGTATAAGCGAGAGCATATCTTTTTTGTTACGTTGCTTGTTCTTGTAGTCTTTATTCTAATGCCAAAACCAACCCTCAGTGAATACGCTCGAAAACATTCTCCAGCTTCTTCCAATGTTTGAAACGTTCGTCCTAGATACGGATCACTAGCATCTACGGGGGTGTTGGAGCTCGACACGAAATCAGACATTGTGAAACAAGACCTATGTAGAAATAGACTACGCTTAACAATCAAATGACATTTTCAACTGAAAATATTACCTATAAATTATCTTGGCGAATAGACCAATTTAGGATGACAAAATATATATACATAATCTCAAAAGCGTCTCCCATTTTGCTAATTATAGATTTATTGAACATAACAAATTAAAATTACTAAGATAAATGGGAGACACTTTTGAGATTATGTATATGGTATACTATGTAGCGGACAGCCCTGCAGTGCTTCTGATTCCTTAACTCGATATGTCCATTCTCTTCGTAAACCTGCATAATACTCTCTCGGATTCGTGTACTTCACTTCTTTGTAGTCATCGTTCCTTTCACACAACAACCACACAGTCTCACGTCCCCGATAACTAGAACTACCAGGAACTCCTGCCATTTAACTTATGTACATCTAATGTGATGAGCATGACTAACATATATAAATAAGCCCCAACACACACACATACACAACATATTGGTGTGATAACTACACAATATCCTGCCCATCTCTGGTGAGAAGACAAGTCTCTGGACACTGACACCCTGCTTAATTAGTAGTTGGAGACAATAGCATGCCCATGTAAGTGAGAAGACAAGTCTTTGGTGACAAGACAAGTCTCTGGTCTATTGCAGCGACTTGTCACATCTCATAAAGTTGAACCTGTAGCATCTAATAAAGTGGTCCCGTTTCAAAAATTATATAAGTACATGCATTGCATGAAGGGCAAAAGGCATTGAGTGATATACTCCTAGTTTCAACACAACTCTCGAAATGTCATATACTCCACGAGATATTTTTGAAGCAATGGGTCGTTACTGGGCGGGCGAAGATGAATTTCACTATTCTTTGCGTCCAAGTTTGCGTTACTCATCACGCTATGTTAATACATTACATGCAGAATGGTCTTATCGGATGAATGAATATACGAGGTCTTAGTAGCTGATTCATGACGCATGAATATACCCATACCTCGACAAAAGACAATCAACATGCCTCGAATTACACACATGGAGCTTAAAAGGGCACTGCATCGAATACGTGAAGAAAATAATAGAATGAGAGTTCGTCAAAGTAGACATAACTTATGTCGTATGGCACGTGATGCACATGAAGATGGCAACAACAATGAAGCACAAGTATACTGGAACATGAGCTTTGAACTTGGATCTGTTTCCGATGCTCCAGTGTCAGATGAAGATGACTGAAGATGCTTCAATGTCACGCTGTGTCAACGATGCTGCTTCTTTGTAATTTAATCTTAAGACTCCAACTCTAACAAATTTTCGGCCGTCCGCTATACTATGTAGCGGACGGCCCTACAGAACGTCAGATATCCAACACTTAGTTTTGTTTTGGTTCTCTCTAGGTCTGGTATACTATGTAGCGGACGGCCCTGCAGAAAGTCAGATCTCCAACACTTAGTTTTTTTTTGTTCTCTCTATGTCCGGTAAACTACATAGCGGACGGCCCTGCGAAAAGTCAGATCTCCAACACTTAGTTTTTTTTTGTTCTCACTACGTCCGTTATACTATGTAGCGGACGGCCTTGCAGAAAGTCAGATCTCCAACACTTCGTTTTTTTTTGTTCTCTCTACGTCCGCTATACTATGAAGCGGACGGCCTTGCAGAAAGTCAGATCTCCAACACTTAGTTTTTTTTTGTCTCTACGTCCACTATACTATGTTGCGGACGGCCCTGCAGAAAGTCAGATCTCCAACACTTAGTTTTTTTTGTTCTCTCTACGTCCGCTATACTATGTAGCGGACGGCCCCGCAGAAAGTCAGATCTCCAACACTTAGCTTTTTTTGGTTCTCTCTACGTCCGCTTTACTATGTAGCGGACGGCCTTGCAGAAACACAGAAACCAAAATTGGCCCACACTTTGTTTCCCACCGTTCAAAGCAAATCATAGATTAGTCAATGAGCCAAAATGCTATCTCTGACCACAAATCAAACACTCAACTGAATTCAACACAACGATATCGGTCAGTCAAATCAATCGCATTCAACACTGATCAACTGATGTCAACACAAATCAAATCAAACGCATTCAATATATGTTTATTAAAAAAGTGAATATAATGTTACAATGTCAATTGTGCCCTCATCCCCTCCGGGATTCTCGTCATTACACGGATTTACAATAAACCTAATAGCTCTAGGCCAGCCATTCATAATTTGCCAAGCCATCCTATACCTAAAGCCTTGTATGCATTCTCGGCTCCAGACGGTCTTTCCGAAGCTCTCAGATCGACAAATGTAATCCATGTACATGCAGACGAAGACGCCGCAGTCCGAGGAATTATGTTGCTTGGGCCTACGCCTCTTTAATCGGAAAATGAGCTTCGGCCTGCGCGGTACCCTCTCGTGACGCCTACCATTGACCAAGGCACCAAATAGATTCTGCGAGAAACATAATAAGCATTAAACATTAAACATAGCAAACAGAATAAGATTAATCAGTTTTACAATATGCAAGTTACAATAAGAAGTAAACAGGATCTTACCATGGCATCCAACTGGCCTATGCCTCTGTACATGGTAATCACAGGCATCTCGGGGGTATCATCGTAGAGACTGTCGATGACTGATACCGTCTTGTCTACTGGTTCATAGCAAACCAAGTACCAGTGGGCATTCCCTAAAAATGGGATTAGAAACACGTCGGCAACACTTGCGCTCACTGGACTATCCTTGGCAAGATATGCTTGTAGGTTAGCGGACGGTCTCCACTGGGGCAGGGTTCTCCCCTTCCTTGAATCAACCCATTCTTTCCACTCTTGTACTAGGATGCCATAAAAAAAACATCCAAGATAAAAACGCGCGGACCGATGCTTGGCTGCTCTCGACCCCTTTGCCTCAGAATTTGCACGTAGTGCGAGATGACACCGTTGTCTAACCAAGCTCTCGGCGCTAGCTAGGCCAATTCTGTCCACGAGGCATTGTAATCCAAGCCCTCCGGGTGATCCACGTCATACAATGCTCCCTCTTGGGGGGGGGCCGCTTAAATAATGGGCTCGGATTAGCTCGCATTTACGCGGCTTTAGGGGCCTGGCTGGATGCCCTTTCGGATATTGCCCTCGGGGGTCGACCGGGGGATATTGCCCTCCTTTAAAGGGGTCAACCAGCAAATCTTGCCCTCCGCCGGGGGGCAAGAGCAAGGGATATTGGCCTCCAATTTCTGGTTCAGGCGGCTGATAATCCCCTTTGGGGGCCCCAGCCGGCTGATATTGCTCTCCGGCCATTTCTTTTGCCGGCTGATATTGCCCTCTGGGGAGGTCAAACGAGGGATATTGCCCTCCGAGGGTGCCAAGTGGTCCCGCCCACGGGACAATGGGCAGTGCCTCGGAGAAACCGTAGTTTCTGAAAGGCCAGTCTTGCGTGACTTGACTCTGAGAGAGGGGTTGGGGTTTCGGGAACAAATTGAAGGAGGGGCCGCTGTAATCGTCCCACGACGCTTGAGCCTGTCCCATCCCCGCTACAGAGGGACCACCAACTCCCTGGCTCACCCATGAAGCCTGTCCCGAGGGATCACCGTATCCCTGGCTGACGCCCGTATAACCCATTCCCGGGCTGACGACCGAAGACTGTCCCGATGCTTGGCGCCAAAAATTCCCGTAGCCTAAAGCCAATGCAGCAGCCTGTTGGCGAAGATTCTCGTCCATTGCGCTCACCAGATCCTTCCGCTCACTCAACTTCTGGAAGAATGCAAGCGAGGCATTAACCTACATCCAAAGAGATAAAAAAATAAGTAACTTTAATCAGACATTTATATTTCATCAAATTTAATTAAGAAGACTTGTTGGGCAACTTACGAGATTGTATGCCATATGCTCATTGATCTGACCCCTGGGGTGGTACTTCTCCCCGCGTTTAAAGTTTACTGGGGCTACTCTCCTCCGCGTGATGCGGTAGTACCACTCATCGTACTGTTCGATGCTGATAGCGGGGTCAGGCTCCGAGACGATGGCCGCCAGTGTGTCCTGCCAAGAACTCCAAAGCTCTATTTCGGCCGCGCACAATTCGTGCACATTGGCCTTGCCAAACCGTCCGACACCCGGAGGGTTCCTGTTAACCCTCATATCTGGGGCATCGGCTGGTAAACCCTGCTCCAACTCAAAATGGCGCATTGCTCGGTCTGGCAGCTGCCACTCTGCGACCTCGAAGTGGATCAGGGGTGTGCGCTGCAACCCGGAGAGCGTGAAGACGAACGACTCTCCCACCCGTCGCGCCAAACGTATGTACGGTGCCCAATGCATTTGGCCTGGAGATAGACGGTCGAACTCCCCTCGATCGTACGTAATGTTGTGATGGGGATCGACTCTCCTCTGGTAGTGGCTATCCCTCCGGCTGTACTCCCAAGCACACAACCGAGGCCACACTTTATCGGGTTATATCGTCGATTCAACAAAAAAAAAAAAGGGCAAATTACACTTATATCCCTGAGGTTTGGGTATAATTACAGTCAAGGACAACAAGTTTCAAAATGTAACATTCCGTGACCAAACACTTTTAAAATGTATCAGCCGTGTCCATCCGTTAGGGTTCCATCCAAAAATTGTACTTTTTGTATGATGTCATCAATATGTATTTTTAAAATGACGATACTACCCCTTGTACTGTATATATTGAAAAATATCTGTTTATTATTATATATGATTTATTTATCAGTTTTAGTTTTAGGATATTCTTGAAACCCTAATTTGCAAATTAGGATATTCTTGAAACCCTAATTTGCAAATTAGGATTTTCTTGAAACCCTAATTTGCAAATTAGGATTTTCTTGAAACCCTAATTTGCAAATTAGGGTTTTCTTGAAAAATATCCAATGTTCAAATTAGGTTTCTTGAAAAATATCCAATGTTCAAATTAGGGTTTTCTTGAAAAATATCCAATGTCTTCCCCGGCTAACTCGTCGGCAGCCCCTTCCCCTCGCCCCACGTCGGCAGCCCCTTCCCCTCGCCCCACGCCGGCAGCCCCTTCCCCTCGCCCCACGCCGACAGCCCCCTCCTCGCCCCACGCCGGCAGTCCCTTCCCTTTTACATGCCATGGCAGCCCCACTACCGGCAGCACACGCGGTCGTCGGCGCCTAACTCCGTTCCCCGCGCCTTCACCGAAATGCCCCTTCATCGTGCCTCTGCGAGCATCGCGCCGATGCGATCGTGCCGTTACCACTGCAACCGTCCGGTCAGCAGCCCGTCGCCGGCCAGCAACTCCGATCAGCAGCCCGTCGCAGGCCAGTAACTCCGATCAGCAGCCCCACGCTTCTTCACCGAGCGCCATCACCAACGTCTCAGCTGCCATCTCGAGAGAAGGCGACGGGAAAGGGGAAGGGGGAGGGTGGGGGCGACGGGGAAGGGGAAGGGTGCGGCGACAGGCGAAGGGTGCTGTTAGACAGAAATGGCCAAATGGGCTTGGGGGGGGGGGGAAGTAATGACATTAATGGCATTAAAAATAAGAAGATGAAATAATGGCATTGAAAAATAAATAAGGTTCCAACTCAGGGGTAATAAAGTCTTTTCATTAAAACCGTTAGGGTTTTTAAGATTCCGTTTGGTCAATGGACATAAGTGTAATTTGTCCAAACTATTGTCCTTGGCTGTAATTACCCCTAAACCTCAGGGATATAAGTGTAATTTGCCCAAAAAATAAACAATAACGAAGATAGGATTTATATGATATACCTGCAATAGCGAGAGACATGCACATATGGCTTTGGAGTCGGGCCTCGTTGCCTTGTGCAATGCTCGGTACAGATACGAAAGAACCGTTGCACCCCAGGCATAATCCCCAACCTCCCGCAAGTTACGCAACAACGGTAAATATTTCACGCTGACCGTGTTCTTCGACGTCGTTGGGAATAAAATTGCCCCCATCACCCACAAGAGGAAGGCTTGTGTGTACAGCACAAGCATCTGGCCCGTATAGTTTTCTCGCAAAACCCCGTAGGTATCTACCAACCACTTCAACTTTATACCACCACTGCTAAATTGATCCTGGGGAATCGAAGTGAAGAAGTCCCTAGCGGTTCTCTTATTCGTTGCTTCTGACGAAAGAGCAATTACCGGCCGCTTCGTCACCGGTAACCGTAAGATGAACCCTACATCTTCTAGGGTAATTGTCATCTCTCCGAGCGGGAAGTGAAACGTATTCGTTTCACTTCTCCACCTCTCAACAAGGGCACCTATCAAGGCCCGGTCAAGTTGTTGAAAGATCTGCCCATGCGTGAAAATCCCAAACCCAATTCCACGCAGTATCTTTTTCTGGGACTTGTTCAATTTCCATGCTGTGAACTCGTGAGATACTTCTACGGTGGTGAGAAGTTTTCTTTCCTACGAATTAATAAATACAATTTAAGCAAAACAAATGGTATACAACGTTCGTAAGAATAAGAGAGTTGATAAATAATGTATCTTACTTGACCATCCCATATGAGCGTACTGATGGTTGGCTTAATCGTATAACACGGATGGATCTTCTGGTCCAGGGTTAAATTCCATTTTTTGCAACTGAAATTATGAAAAACCTTCTCAGTTTGGATTTTACGGTTTGAATTTTGATAATCGTTTGCAAAAATACGACGCTAGTATATGCATAATACATATAACGCAAGCACATGCATAATACATACAATGTTAGCATATATGAGTATATGTATAATAGATATATATACATATACGGAATCGGATTTTACAAACGCTAGCGCATGAACAAATACATACATATATAAATTCTCATCGCTAGCACATGCTCAATGCATAATCAAAACCACGCATAAAACGCAATATTCATCACAAGTATAGATTACAAACATGTAAATGATTGATTTTGTGAACTTACGTGATCTATTAGGGTATTAAAGGTGCTTTTAAGAAGAAATTGGGCAGATCTGCTTGCCAACGTCGCTGAAAATAATTGTGAGTAGGAAGAATGGAGAAGAGTGTCGTAGTTAGGATTTTTTTGAATATATATTAAATGTCCGCTATACAGTGTCGCAGACAGTTTTGAATAGTCCGCTTCACTATTTCTCGGATTATAACGTCCGCCACATAGTGTTGCGGACACTGTTGACGTGACAGATAAGGACAAGATAACCGTTGTGGGCGTAAAGGACTGACGGGACAGGTCCTGACATGTGTCAGCCTAGAGGTCGTCCGCGACACTGTGTAGCGGACGTCTTTTTCCTGACCCATGTCAGGACTTGAAAGTCGTTCGCCGCACAATGTAGTGGACATGGGAGGCGGGGCAAAATGGTGAAAAAGGCTGTCCGCGACACTATGTGGCGGACGACTGACAGTTTTCGAAAAAAACATGATCTGGGCCGTCCATCTTTCAGGATGGACGGCCAAATCGCGCTTGCAAAATACCCCATTTTGCTAGCGCTCTCAACGGATCAGCTCCCTATATATATATATATATATATGGGAGTCCATCCCCAGCAAGCGTTGGGAAGGGCTCTCCCATCCCAACCATCTTCAGTTGTCCAATCTTGCCATGTGGATAGCCGTAGATGGCTTTTTGAAAAAAATCCAAAAAGCAGTGCGCCTGATATTCTGGCGAGCTGTGTCCTTTCACCAAAATAGCCATTTTTCTTTTGCACAACGCGCCAGCTAGCTTGGCGCACTGTGAAAGCAAAAAAAAAAAAAGGCATGAGAAATTTCGGCTTGTTACCGTACCAACACGTTTTTAATCTTAATCTCTAATGCACCTATAGATCATCGTCTACGCCCTTTCCAAATCAAAATTAACAAAGAAACCATCATCAACACCCATTCCAAATCAATAAAGAGAGACCCATTTAAATTTTCATTCTTATTGGCCTGTTTTCTACAAACACAACACAATTTGAATCGGGACCTAACACAACACAATTTGAATCGGGACCACTTCCACTTCCAAATCCACACACACGCACACACAC
This sequence comes from Escallonia rubra, assembly GCA_033065855.1. Classification (NCBI taxonomy): domain Eukaryota; kingdom Viridiplantae; phylum Streptophyta; class Magnoliopsida; order Escalloniales; family Escalloniaceae; genus Escallonia; species Escallonia rubra. The sequence continues at coordinate 13,022 of JAVXUO010000917.1, forward strand.
ACACGTATGTATGTGTGTATATGTATGTACATATGTACATACATATACATATACATACATATATGTATATGTATATGTATATGTATGTATGGGAGCGCATCCCTATCCAGCACTGGGATGGCTCCCTATTTCCCAATCCTTGTGGGACCGTCCATTCCTGCCTTGTGGACAGTCCAAGATGCTTTCGTTAGAAACATTAAAACTAGTGTTAGATTATCTGGCCTACCATTCATTGTCATCTAACTACCCTTGCATCTTCCTTTTACAAAATAACCCAGCACCTCACCAACGTAGTGTGCTAAATTATCCAGCGCACTGGTTAGGGGAGAATTTGATTTTGGGCATCATTCTTAGTTTTCTTTTTTGTTTGAAGGGTGTATTGATCATGAAGTTGTAAAGGGACAAGAGCGTACTTTTACTTTTCTATCTACCACCACCACAATCCTCTCCATTTATCTGCATATAAATGGATCATGCACCGACCAATAACCACTCATCTAGCACCAAACACTGTTGTCCAAATCAAAATACAAAAGATTAGACACCTGCTCCAAACCCATCCTGTCATATTTAATATGCTTCATCATTTTCAGTAAAAACAAAACAGATAAAAGATAAAACTGACTCAGTCCATGTAGATATCTGAATAGAAAAAGCCAACTTAGTTGGAGATTCTTTCATTCATCATCATCCATTATTCTTTCATCATTGTCCAATCATATTTGATCACCTTCAAGATAAAAATGCAAAAAAAAAAAGAAAAAAGAAAAAAGAAAAATGAGAGAAACCTCAGTCCTTGATCGCCGGATAAAATCAATTCCCATATGCAGTCCTGCAGTCCCTAGCTGTCATCAAACACACCAACTGAACTCGCTACCCTTCAACCCACTTTCCCAAACAAATGGTGGTGGTAGGACAAGAAAAAGGTGGCAGTGACTAATGAAGAAGGCGGCGGTGGTGGTCAAAGATGATGATGGCAGTGGTTGAAGAAACCAGTGTTTGTTGGATCGCGCCAATTCTGTTGTACATTGATCTGACTGGATCTTGATTATAGTGGTGGTGATAGGTTTAAAAAAGGAGTAGAGAGATGGAGAGAGAGCAGCTCCAGTTGATGGCGGTGGTGGGAGGTGGTGGATGAGAAAGACAAAGATAGGCAAAAGAAAAATGAGAGAAAGGACCTGTACGGCCATCTTTGAGTAGTGAAAAGTGCGTAGATTACCCACTCACTGGCGTTTGGGAAATTGGAGTCATCTCAGGAGTCATCTCAGCCCTGGGTAGAGATGCGCTTCCTGTATAAATATGTATACGCAATAGTTCTAGTTTCTTAGATTACTGAAAGTGTTAAATGGAACTAATGTAAGGTGGTGTGCTGGTGTTGTTGATTCAAATGCAACGTTTTAAGTTCTCGATGTCTCATGTTTTATGTACGATGATTCTCTGTGTCTTATATTTTACAAGCGTGCTTAAAATGAAAGTGATTAGATGCTACACTTCCATCAAGCTCGTTTGAAGTAGTCTATTGTGATTGATGTTCAGTTTTGGAGTACAGGATCATTTGAAGGGGAATTTGATGTCGTAATCAATATGTTTTCCTTGTAATATAGATCTCCTAGCTTGAAACAGTAGACGGTTGTTCTTGCTTGCACGCTACACCTTGGAGTCCTGGTTACCATGCGTTTTGCTATTCCCTGCAACTATTCTATTCAGCACTTGAGTAAGAACATGCAGTCTGTTGTCCCCTAGTACTGTCATTGAGCAAAAAATGCTAAAATTTGTTGTGTGCATAGACATATTGGTGAAAGCAGTTAATTGAATCATTATGCTCCAGCGAAGCTTTCTTGCTGAAGTGTTTAGAATCTCACAACTGTCGCGGCAAGTAGACACTTGCTCTAAAAGCTCAAGTTTTAGAGAATAGGGTAACTATGTGTCTCATGCCTAGCACCCCCCCTCAAATGCCCGATGCATGTGCAGAGACCTAAACACCAGCTTACAAAAACCATGAAAAATCAAACCTATAAGGAGGATCAATGGCAAGCCGGAACAATGGAAGCTAAGACCAGAGCTCTATTACCATGTCAAGTATTTTTGTTCAATGCAGCACAGGATGGAGTGGGGAATAAATTTCTTCGTGTTCGTTCTGAGTTAGAAAGGAATTGGACAATCTTATTTGGTCAAATACCACTTCCTCCTCCAAAAGCTTAAGCTGTTAAAAAGTTCCCCCTTAGCGTGTATCATGCTGCACATGAAGAACTAATTTTTTTAGGTTCTTCTAGTTCTCGATACAAATCATTAGGTGGTACCTGTGTCCAGATGGTTCTTAACGAATCTCAAACAAGTTCAAATATTGGTCAGTAGTGTCAAACAGTCGATAAACATTTAGTTGTGATAATAGCACCTTGATACAAATATGATTTGACGCGACCAAGCAAAATCATGCTTAATTTTTGCTTCACATTTCGTTTTAATTCTAATAGTGAAAAAATTTGTTAGGGACGCTTATGATTCAAGATTCAGTAGTGTCTAGATCAGAAAGAATGGTTGTGGGTCACAATAGAATCACGCTTATTATCTATGCTCTTTCTGTCGGAGCTATTTGAGGGACCTTGGCCTGGGATTTTGTTTAGGGCATTGTATTCCTTACTTTTATAATAACAAAAACAATCCGCCGGGCAGTGTTCCTTATTTCTGTTTCAGTTGGTAAATAGTGGGAAGGAAAGTGCAAAAGTCAGCCTTCTCCTTACATGGCCGGTAAGATTGTTTGCTTCTAAGTGTTGTTGATGGTTCTGAGCAACAGAATGGAAACATGTATATCTCATCATTGTTTGCTTTGCACAGAATTCAATTGGTGGAGTCTCACACCTGTCAGGCGACCATGTTAATGAACCATTTATGTAAGTATTTGGTTGTCCTTTTTTGACTGTACGCGTTGATTATGGCTTTGTTAGATACTGAACCTTTCTTGTTTTTCATTTTGTGATAGTGGCGAAGATGGAGTCTCTGGAGTGCTTCTACATCACAAGCAAGTCATCAAACCTTAGTAGCTAGTTATTACGGTTGGTTTGCAAATATTCCTTGCATAATATCCTTATTTGTTAGATTAAATAAAGCCGAGGTTACCCGACTCTGTCCGAGTTCTTGAAGTCTAAAGCCATAGAAAGTAGATCATCATCACAGAGAGTTGCGGATGTTTCATATCATCCTATCAAGAAGTCAAATGCTTACTCTAGATATACTTTGGGTCTATAGAACAAGGATGTACTTATGGCATTTTGCAGACAACGTTTGTACCCGTCTGCGCACTCATGGCCGAAGTTAATAAGCCTTCCGGTTAGTTGAAGCAGCTCAGTGTGGGTGCTTGTTGGAAAGGTTGCCGTTTCCGAGGACTAATAATATGTTTGGAACAAGCTCTCAATGAAGTGTATAATAAGCTGTAAGCAAGTTGTAATATACAACTCTCCTGAAAAGTTAAAAGTAGATATAAATGAGCCTTTATTTATGGGGGAGGAGGAGGGCGGGTGGGTGGGGTTGGTGGGGGTGGGGGATGTACATAAGGATTAAGCTAACGAATGGGAGGCTTGGGCTGTCAAAGGCCAATATTACCAATGAATGAATGCTCAAGTTACGTAGGTTTTGTTACTATTTGGATTGTGAGAGATGATATTATGTTGCTTGGATGAATATTCACGAATCTAAAAAGGAAAGTTTAACTGGTTGGTCCAACCTCCGCAGTGGCTGTTGTCATTTGTGGATGTCTTATCTTGTTTTTCATTTATTTTTGGTTGGGCGGCTCCAGAGAGTGTTGCTCGTCCACCACCACCAAGGAGGCTTTGTTGGTTTCTTGGGTATCCTGTGTCCATTAATATATCTTTGTATCCTTTTCTTTCCTCTTTCCTTTTTAGATACTTTTCATGTACATTGGTTTTGCTTCCTCTATGGGTTTTTGGTCAATTAGTTACTTAAATTTCAGATCAGGAAATATCACTCGACAATAAAGAATTTTAAGGAACTTTAAGAAGTTATTAGATAAATGGCATGGCTAAGGTATGAATTTGGGATGGTTAAGTGGAAAGACAGAGATAAAATTACGTATGGACGTAAATTTTAAGATGTTCAATCAGCAAAAGGTATTCTGATTATGCTATATTAGTCAAACCTTTCAACTCAAGGTCTAGTAAGTTTAGTAAAACTCTGATAGAGCAAATTGGACAGTGTTGATGTAACTCTAAACCAATCACTAGGATTTCAACCTCGGAGCGACTTCCCTATAGCATAGCATTGTGTATCTGCAAGTATATGTACCCCTTTGTTATTGATGGTATCTTTATATTTTTCTATGTTTCCATTTTGGTTTGGACATTCGAGAAAGATAACTCTTTTGCATAACAACACACATGCTACTTCTTGCCGTAGATTGTAGGTAACATAGGTGACAGCCACGTTAGCTAGCTTATAGTGCCTGTGCTTCCAATGAGTAGCATCTCCATAAAGGTTCTTTCTTACATGGCACTCTCTGACATGGAGATTCGCATTAAGATGTTTACTATTGTATCAAGTACATGGTTCTCTTTTGACCATGTCCCCCCCCCCCCCCCCCTCTCCTTATCTCTTATATAGGAATGGGTTTTCGTTTAATTGCAAGAGGAAAAAGGATCTTGCCTGCACAAAAATGTTGTGAACATATTAAGCAACTGTATATGGCTGACAAACATGTGTGCATTTCTTGCACCATTGCCCTCTGGTTCCTCGAATTGGTTTTTGGCCCCATCAGTAGCTATTTCTCATCAATCAGTCACACAAATGTTTTTTGCTCGTGGTGGCTGTGGATTTTGTTGATTTGTCTCTCCACGTGCAATTATGTTTTACAGGTAAGGGGGAGTGGTGGGCATGATATACATGTTGAGCCTATTCTTAGCGTAAGCTCTAGTGCAAAAATTAATTAATGGAAGCTTTTCGCAAGATTCTAGAAATCTGAGGTTCTTAGACATTAACCAAATGGAGGTATATACGTAAAAGTTGGGTTTAGCTGATGAGCATCAACCTTTTGATTTTTGGCTGGAGAATGCAACTTGCAGAGCCTTCGTTGCTGCTTGGAACAGAGTCAACATCCGAAAACCTAAATATATGAATTGTAAGGAACTTCTCGACATTTCAACTTGTAGGATATTGCCTATGCTCACCGACAGGTGGATTTAAATTTTGTTTTATAAGTAAAATACTTATTGATAAAGGCTCCAAAGGAGCGCAGCCCCTGTACACAAAAGGTATGCTCCATATAAATCTATACTGCCATCAAATCTATCTAAAAACTCGAAGAAAGCTTCATTGGGCTTCTTTCCCCTTTGACCGGCAGAACAGAAGCAGCAAAAAAGAAGACTTCAGCCTTTCTCTGGATAATCCACCACTTCAAAAGCTTTTCTTTATTATTTATATTGCATGTGACTTCGTTCGCTGCTTTCTGAGGCTTCATATATACTCGTGGATAGAACTTTCCCCTTTTTCCTATGCTTGTGTATCACGTCAGGGTCAATATTACCTTCTGTGGCTGCCATTGTCACGTTTGTGGTTTCCTTATTGATAACAAGCACCACCATAGTCCGAGTATTCTGAGCGTCATCCACCCAGAGTTTCATTATTATTAATAATATATATATCCTACTGCAGAAGATCGCTTTTTCTAAAGTCTCATATAGTATTGCGATTGAATAATTCCGTAAACTGTCATCAGGCACAAGTAATTTCTTACAATCTACACGTGCAGTGCATCAATCTTTGTGGATTTTCAACACGTCATAAGCGTCATTACTAAACATTGCCGAAAATTCACTGTGACCACACAGGCGCTGTCACAATCGAAACTTCACTGCTGTTAACTGGTGATTGTTGACATTGAAGCTTCTTTACTCACTTACCTCTCCCCTAATAACATCCCCCCCCCCCCCCCCCCTCACCCACACACGCACACAAAAAGGCAAAATCTGTATAGGAAAAAGGAAGAAGAAAATAATCATAAAAAGTGACTAAAGCACTTATTTTCGTCACAGATTATCACTTTACGAGGTTAATTATGTCTGAACCCATGTTCCTTTGCCATTTTGAAGAACTGACTTCAACTTTATGGGTTATCTCTTAATGAGCCTTTCTTGCTATCTATGCACCAGTCTAGCCAGCATTGTGTTCTATTGGAGTTTCTGAACATTATCACAGAGGAGTGCTACTAATTTTGATAGTAGTTTATTGCAGAACGGCAAAAGAGAACCCTCCTGTTACATTTGCCATAACTGCCTGTGAAACTCAGAATGTCAGTGTCACTGTATTACCGCGCTTTGGGCTGTCAGAGGGGAGCTGCATTTCAGCAAAAGATATGTGGGGGCAAATGGTGCAGGTAATTATTTGAATCGGTCTGTCGCTCCTTTCCACTATTTTAATTGCTTTCTCGCCCTTATGCCTGTGCTTGGTTAGCCATAACTTTTTGTCATTTCTCTTGGAATGCCTAATGCATCTTAATTTTTTTTTTGATTGCATATCTTTCCCTTTTTTTTCCAATTACGGTGTACAGTCGCTGCTCACCTCAACTCAACCTATTCTTGCAACTAGTTGGGAGGCAACCTGACTATAGTTTGACCATTCTGCACTATATAACCTAACACATCCATCTTAAATATCCCTATCTATGTCGGATTTGGATTTTACCTGCCCGCGTAACTACTATTGATGATTTTGCCATTACTCTTTTGAATTGGCATGTTTGTTGTTTAGTGTTTTTGTTTTACAATATAAGCCTTCTTTTCTCAACTTATCTCCTATCAAACCTCCATAGACCGAGCATTGGAGGGAGCCTCATGCATGCACTGCCCTTTTCTCCCAGTGACTGTTACCAATGAAAAGTTTATGGGGTTTGACCTTGAGTCATGGTATTACAATATGAGATGTAACCAATCTTTTGTGCATTCTGATGCATGAATCTCCCTGAACACTTTTGTCTTTGCTGACTCCTGTTTCTATCTGAAGGATGGGCACTTCGATCCGGAGAATTCCAATGCTGGGCCAAGCATGCCTTCTTCAGCTGGGGGAACACATTGTGCTGCAGTTTCTGCTTCCGCATGGGTTGAACCTCATGGAAAGTGCACAGTTGCGTTTGCTCTGGCATGGTCATCCCCGAGAGTTAAATTCTCGAAGGGAAAATCGTATCATAGGTTGGTTTACTTCTTACTTTTGAGGTTTCAGTTATTCTTGGGACACTATGGTATTTACTGCACTCCAATCTAGGGCCATATTGTGTATGAATTTTTAAGTAAAAAGCTGTGAAGCTCATGTGAATTTCGAACCATCATCTAATTTTTTTTGTAATCTTAGGTGTAAACTGGTTTTTCATTTTCCTCAGTTTTTTAAACTAGTTGTCATTGTTGATCAAAAGTTTTGAGATCCAACCTTCAGGCTTCAGTAGAAGGCTAGAAGCAATTTGCATCCCACATTTTTGCAAAACTAACTCCTCATTTCATCATTTCCATCACTGCCACCAATTACCCCCAAGCTCACCACCACCACCAGGCAATATGCTATCGCCACCGTCGCCATCATGGTCACCGCCAAAAAATCCACCGTCACCAGTCACCACCGTATCAGCAACTGCCATCATGCACCACCACCATCACCAACCCACTTCCACCACCTTGGTGACAACAATTGGACCTAAACCCACTGCCGCCTCCGCACCACCGTCGCAACCCACTGATCTGCTCCTACCAATCTACAACTGCCATCATCCACCATTACCACCAACCCCCCGCTTCCACCACCAACTGGACAACCAACGTGATCTAAACTCACCGCCACCAACACACCACCGTCGCCCCCATAGATCTGCTCCTACCAATGTTATTGGGCCCAAAACAGAGTCCGTTACCGTCGCTATTAATAATGCCCCATTTGACTTTTGCTTCCTCTAAGGAGTAGTTGGTGGTGGTGTTGTGAATTTGATTATGGGGTTGGTGTAAGTTTGATGGTGGTGACTTGTGGTGCTTCGGAGGTGGCCTGGAGGTGTTTTGTGGTAGAAGAAAGGGACATTTGAAGGAAAAAATAAGAAAAAATATAATAAAGAAGAAAATCAAATATTAAAACTCCCTAACCAAACACAGATCTGCTTCTGTAAAAAAATTAAAAGCAAAAGAGGGTTTAGTTTTTATTTGTTTGAAAATTAAAACCAAAAACCACAAGGGTTTGAACGTACCCTTAGTCTTATGTACTGCCGACCCTTTTTTGGCTGACATGTAAACTTGTTATATATACGTAGCGGAATGGGCTACACCCTCCTCAGGCTCCTCAACAAAAATCCCTTATACTTGTCAAAACTTCCAAACAAGTCGTAGAATATCATTCAGCTGTTCTAGTTGGTTATCTTGTACATTTTCATTTGGGAGGAAAGTGATGCAATAAGTAGTAAAAGCGGCTTAGAAACAACCGGATTAAATGATAGAATGAATTTTGTATCAGTTATTTGGGATTTTTGTTATTCACTGTTTGGTGGTATAATAAATAAATTGCGGATTCACTTGTCTAGGTTTTATTTAAAGTAATGTCACGTCAGTAGGGTATATTAGTCTCATAGATGTTATTAGGTTTCTCCTCGCCAGGTAGTACATGGCTTTGTTTTCTTATTAAGTGATGTAATCCCCATACTTTATTAGAGATGTGATTTGAGTTTTTAGGCTGTGTGCCATTTGGCGGCCGTGTATACCGCTACGGATCCCCTGCGCGGGTTAAGCTAGCACTTTCTCTAGTGGTTTCAGAGCACACCTCGGTTCTCAGGTGTATGCTTTTCTAGCTATCCCTCGTGGGTTTTTTTGTTTTGTTGGGGGGGGGGGGGGATTCCAATGCACGTTCCGGTATAGTCATAGTCCATCACCACCATAGGAAAGGAGTAAAAGGATAGCCGAACCACCAAACAGTGCTCTTCTCTCCTCTGTAATATTTCAGGAATCTGCTCTCTCACACTTCTGCGCAGGAAAAGAGAATTAAAATTGGAACAGACATGATCGGTGCCGTCTCAAGGTCATCGCAACAGCTGTCAACCACCATTGCTTCCTTTGTGATCATCAAATATTTTTCCAATGATTCTCTCAGGCTCCTCTTTGCCTGAGCCTCATCGTTGCCCGTCCTTGTCATCAGGCGTCATCCTTTTGCACCGCCGCTATTGTTAAAGTGTTGCCGAAACCCTAAAATGTTGAAGCAGAACAAGTTGTCTCGCTTCTGGATCCAGCGTCAGCCGATCAATGTATTTCTGGCCAAATTGCTCAGTCTACGCCCAACTTCGCCCACGGCTCATCCCTTGACTTTTCTTTTGCTGTTTAGCCCACTTCTTTCTGTTTTCTTTCAAAGTCCATATTTTGTTAACTTCGAAACCTTACCACCCACGGCTCATCCCCTTGACTTTTCTTTTGCCGTTTAGCCCACTTCTTTCTGTTTTCTTTCAAAGTCCATATTTTGTTAACTTTAATTTAGGTCAGGTTCTCCATTATGCTGTTTTTATGTTTTGTGCACTTCTTGCTTCTCGTCAACCCTTCTGCCCTTAACACCTGGGCCTTGAACCTTACCAGCCAAGGAAAAAATAAAAAAAATAATTAAAAAAAAAAAAACGAAACACCCCCCACCAAATATCTTCTGTTTACGCATTGACATGCCTTTGAGGAGGAGAAAATTTGGGTTTGATAACTTCTATGCTTGAAGTAACCCTAGTTCCTTGTGAGATTTTTTTTATTTGAAACGTGTTTTCACATTCAAGCATTTAAGGTTTCATCTCCAGCACATAAGGGGTCATATAAGAAACTTACATCTACCCCTTTGTTTCCGATCTTCTCTTCTCCGTCGTTTGTGCACTCTAGTTCCACAATTATTTAGACACTGAATACTTTTACCTTCCAGATGGAGGTTACTTTAAGGTATTGAAGTTTGCAAGTCAACTAGTAATAAGCAGTTTGGCTTCCTTCTCTATATTTCTTTCAGACACTTATTTTCTTAATCTACGCATGTAAGGACATTCATGTAGGATGCAACATGGTAATATGTTATTGTCCTTTTCACTTATATTCGATGATTGTTTGATCATAATCTGGTTCTTTTTTTTGCTGCTTGTCTTCTAATAGGAGATAAGCCAAGTACTGTGGCACTTCTGAGAGGGCTGTGTGGACTTGGTACATCATGCTCTAACAAGTAAGTAAAGCTGAGGAGCTGTTTGATGATTTTGAGTTTAGCAATTCTACCTTCAATATGAGATAATAGGTTGTGGTAGTTATTACCTGCTTGGCTGTTGTACGTATCATTACTAGCAGGGTTGTCTCTTTGTTTTTTGGGTACTCAATCTAGCTAATGTTTGACATTTCAATCAGATTATAAGCGGTGGGGAGAAGAGATTGAGAAATGGCAAAGTCCTATTCTTAAGGACGAGAGGCTACCGGAATGGTAATTCAATCTTGAACTTGTGCAAGTTATTGATACTTGCATTTGTCCTGCATTTTATCTGCTGAGCGCTCATTTCATGTATGGCTTTAGTGAACATATGGAAGCCCAAAGTATCGATTTAAGTTTGCTAGGCCCAATGCGTCAATGTTATGATTATAGATATGCCATGCTCAATGCCCCGCGTTCGCACTTTACAAGGTCACCCACAAGGGTGCATTTGGGGTAATATTGTCGTTATGTATCTTGGCTTTGGCCATCATTGACTCTTCTTTATGCTGTAATTGGTGGCCCCCATGTCCATGTATATGTCAAGTAGGTTCTATGTCTTGCAACACTTCTTAAGTGGCAATTGTTTTAACACCAGAGGCGCACAGTCCTCAATACAGCGTCTGCACTCTCAGTTTGCTCTTGGACCATTAGCCATATCATTTGGGTTGCACTTAAAATCGAAAGTGGTTCCGCGTGACGGTACTTGCTCATAAAAAGTAAAGTAGGTGCCCTTTTTTGCAATTTTTACTCTTTTTACAAGCAGCTTATGTGTTAAATAGTATAAGAAAATTATTCTACAAGCTGCTATGCAGCGCTTATTACAACTTGTAGAATCAGACTTCATAAAGTGACAAGAGTACCCTAATTAATGGTATATATGTATAAGGTTACATTCCCACGGATTTTGATGACCCAAAATCCATGAATACCAACTTGAATCATCTAAATCTACCATCGGGTGAGTTGGAAATAGTGAAATGAATTTGAGAAAAAGGAAGAAGAAAGAGAAAAAACTGACACATGACATGTGGCAAAGTGTAATGAACTAGGTAGCACGGACACCGATCGGGGTACCGGACACCACAATTCCGAAAAACCAGATTTTGGACACCGCATAGCGCTACTGAATTTTTAAATATCTTTTGTTTTATTTATGTCAAAAAATGAACAAACAATTGGAGCAACTGAATTTCGTTCAAAATGGATGAGAAGGAAAGATAATAACGTGAAATAGAACAAGAAAGAAGGTCGGTAACAAGAAAGCAGTTGGATATCTTAATAGTACTAAAATTAGAGTCTTAATAGTAACAAGGAAGAAAGGAAGAAGGAAAAAAATACATAGGACCAAAGGCATGAAGGAGAGGTCTTATATAGCCAGATGGCATGTTAATGAGGTCAGAGATGTTGACTTATCTTCCTTTGGACTGGTAAGCTTGGATGCTTTTGGTGACAAAAAAGAAGGAAAAGAGAGAGATGAGAGAGATAAGAAGGGTACCTTTTGCTGGAAGCTGACGAAGTCCTCCGCTGGGAAGCTTGGTTATGTGTGAGATTCATCTTCTTTTTTCTTGGTTCCGCAGACAAAAGCTGCATAAAAGAAAACTTTGAAGACAGCTGGTTTGGGTCGACTCAGTAGCGGAGGCAGCGGGGGGCAGGTGCCCACCTGCTGCCTTCTTCTCCCTCGTTATAAGTACACTAGTGATGGTAGTTCCCTTGCCACCGACATGGATGAATACACCGGCCATTGCATCCCTGAATGACTGAACCCACCTTCAATTTCAGGTTTGGGCCGTTTGGCGGTTATAGAGTTTGGAAGGAAACCCTTTAAGTAGGTGGAAGGAAGATGGAAAGTACAGTAATATGGTGGAAGAAGGTGATCAAGAAAGGGGGGGGGGGGAAGAGAGAGAGAGGAAATAAAGTGACGGCTGACTGTGTTTAAGATGGTAGTTTAGGGTTGGAAGGGTGAGTTTTAGAAATGGACTTAAATGCTGGAATAAAATTGAACCATTGATTAAAATTAACGGTCATGATTTTCGGAAAGAGTTCCATATGTTTTTATAATAGCACTAATATATGATGTTATGGTAAGTGAACACAAAAATGGGATATTTTACTGGAAAAATGTCCGTAACATGTGACGTTTGCTAAAATGCTCAGGATAATACGACACTTTTACAAATTACACTAAAATTAGGTGCTCACTGTATAAGACGCATAAAAAGAATAGCACTCAAATGCCTAAATTAACAGTCTTTATACTATATTTTGCTGTAATGAACGCAACTCCAATATTTGGCTCTATAGCCGTCTCAGTCTTTGTTCTCTTAATATAACTGCTAATGTTAAGTGTTGGTTCTTGTGTATAGTAAATTTGAAGATCTTATTATGGAGTATAAGATTGTCCTTGATGTCTTTATTTTTTCATACTCACAGACGGATCATGTGTTCGACAAAAAGGTGGGACACAAAGATTAAGAAGTTTATTTTGGTCCAGTAAAGTGTAGCTGTGTAATGTGGAATTAAATTGCACACAAAATCTTGGGTTACCCTTTGATTTACTATGGGGCGGAAGTGAGCGTATGAATTGATTACTTATAAAATTGTGGGTAATTCACTCCTGCCCTGATTTTTTTCTCCTTTATTAATTAGGTGCCCACCCCGTGCACAGCTTCTGGCTCTGCCACTGGGTCGACTTGCTTAGGGTTTGACTCAAAAGTTCATTTCTAAAGAAGTTCCAGATTTTTCAATTATCGAGACACCGACCCCGAAATAAGTGTGAAATATTGTATTTTGGCCCCATACATGTGGACACTTCTTCAAGAAGTGTTCGACACGGTGTCCGGTAATTTAAAAAAGAATTTCGGACACTGCTGAGAGGTGTAGGACACATGCCAGGAGGTGTCGGTGAGTGTTGGACACCATACCGTGACCCATATAAGGTGTCGGTGCTTCTTAGTATGAATAAGCGGTATTCTAGAAATTAAGTGCATAAGCTGGAAAAAGGACGTCTTTAGGTACTTCTAGTGTGTAGCTTATTTTGGCTTTAGGAGGTCATACCCAGCTTATAGCTTATGGCTCAAAGAGCTATCAAAAAACACGATATATATAAGCTTTTTGAAAGCATAAGCTATTGGCTTTCCAATTAAGCTATAGCTTATCGAAAAGCTTAAGCTTTTCTTTTGAAAGTAATAGCTATGAAGCATCGGTGCGGCAGGCTAGGGGAAATGCCAGCACCGGGTGTGCGTCGGGTGCGGCATTGGTGCGCACTGGGCTCGTGTCCGAAACTATTTTGTTTTTCAATTAATTTCCTGGATCTGGGGTGCGGCTCGGACACACACCCAGGGTTTTTTGTCAGAGAGTAGAAGAAGAAGAAGAAGAAGAAGAAAGAGAAGGAGAGAAAGAAAGAGAAGAATGAGAATAGAAGAAATAACCTCCGCCGGAGCTGCAAGGTTCTTCCGGCAGGAGAGGATACCGGCAAGGGACTTCCGATAGGAGAGGCGACGGCCCCTCCTAGCTGTCAATGTTGTATGTCTTCTAACGGCTGTGTTATAAGATAGGGACATAGGGTTTCTATCAAACTTTATGTTTATTATGTTTAACTCCCAGCTCTATTGACAATGTTTCAAAATACACCCACTACTTTTAAAAAATAATAGAACATCTACAAACTTTGTCATACTTGGCTATGCCTTAGTTGCACAAAGCGGGGGTGGGAGCGGGAACGAGGGTGGGGGAGCGTAAGCACCAAGAAGAGCCTAAGGTTGGGAGCGGCTTGAATAAATAAATGTGTAAAGAGTATTATCATTTGTTTAGTATAGTTTACATAGTCAGCAACAACAAACAAGGAGGCTTTAAGGACTTGAAGGAAGAGAGAAACAAGGAATTGGGTTGAAAAGGGCTTGATTTTCAGGTATTCTCTCATTTATTCCATGCATCTCTATCCAGCTAACGGGATCGAGTTCCCATATTAGCTTGGGACGAGATTCCATGGAGCTTCTAACTTGGGATCGCAAAAGCGAGTTTCCGAGAGAGAACGTCACCATATTAGGAGTTTCCTGCAACTAAGGGCTATGCACTTTCAATATTTCTAAAGAAGCCCACCAAATTAACAAAATCTCCTATTGTTTGTCTAAAAGAACAATTTTTTTTTTACATACAAATAACATATGTTAACAATTTTTTGCCGTATCCCCATATCCGCACCCGTATCGCATCCGCATCCGCACCGGAATCCGTGCTTCTTAGGTAATAAGCTATAAGCTTTTCAAATAAGCCACAACAAACAGGGTCTATACCAGGTTCCCCTACAGCTTGTGCCTGCTGTTTTGCAAATAATTCTTGCATAGTGTTCTAAAAGTTATATCCATTTCATGATTGATTCATACTCATCCAGTGATGTTTTCAGGTACGAGTTTAAACTATTTAACGGGCTCTATTTTTTGGTCACTGGTGGGACAGTTTGGATCGGTACTTACCTAATCTGCCTTGTTTGTTTTGATGTTGTTAACTGCATATTGCAATCTGCATCTGGCTTACATCTTATGTCAGCCCTGGCGCTATGTCACGTAATGGCCCTTTGTTGACAACATTTGGTTAATTTTCGTTTTCGCTATGCGACATCTCTCTGCTGGTAATAGCTAGCGACGAGTGAATTTGATTGATAGGGAGCAATGGTGGGGAAGGGGGTGGGGATAAGGAAAGTGTACTGAAAAATGTATTTGTCCCGTATAACTATCGTATGATTTTAAGGAGCTGATGACTGTGCTCCACTTAGTGACCCTTCTTTTTGAGCTATAGCCAAAAGAGTGGTTTGCAATCAAAATGTTTTGTGGTTGTTGATTTCCTTGTTTTTGTTCTTTGGTTCTCTGTAACCCTAGCATCGCCATTCAGCTCCCCAGTAAAAATCAGAGGAAGACGAAGTTATTCAATGATAGACTTGGATGAGTTAAAAGGATGCTTAGATTGGTTACATCTCTGCATACCTATCCTTTCTTCTCTTAAGGCTGAATGGGGTGATATTGGCATTACGATTCTATATTTATTATGTGAGGAATTTGGCTTTCCGAACTAGTTTAGATCGATTTTTCTAATATATAACTTCTTCATAGAGTTGTGTATATATATATATATATATGTGTGTGTGTGTGTGTGTGTGTGTGTATGTATACATATATATACACACACATATATGTATATATATATATATATATATATATATATATATATATATAGGAACCGGTAAATCCAGGTAGTTTGCTCGGCAAAGTCATAAACCTTTGCGCAGGGGTTGAGCTAAGGTTTATTCTCTACAATGGGTGTCCCAATTATGACCCATATGCACGCATATGGAAAAGAAATATCAGTGTTTAATATATTACACGTAAAAGTGATATTTGATGTGGTAACAAATAAATTATTAGGTAAAATCAAACGTTTTTCATGACTGAATTGAAACTTAGGAGCTCTAATTTGAACATAAACATTTATATAACATATAAAGGCCAACCAACCAAACTTACTGAGACCATAGAGGATTTTGTGGATCACCTAAAATAATCTACTAAGGAGATCCACAAAATCCTCTATGGTCTCTTTGATCTTTGTTTGGCCAAACTTTTTCTAGAAGTAGGCAAGCAGCACAGGTTTAGGGAAAACTGATGCAGCCATAGATTACAGAGTATGATGTGCACACTGTGGATGACTTGAATTAAGCATATACACAAGAAAAGGTTTAGCATTAAACATCATATAAATCTGGAGCATGAAACTAATGCAAAAGTAGTGATAAGTCAAATATTCCGGGTCGAAATCAGAATATCGCGTAGAGCCCCATTAGGATCATTCTTTGAACATGAGCGGAGAGGTATTGAATTTGAAAGTAGAGTACTAGAGTAGCACAGACTGCTCAACAAAGCTACTTGTGCATTAGATAGATGAACTTCAAAATGCATATTTTTTAATTGTATATATGTAGCATAACATGTAGTGCAAATTCGTAATCATGTTGTCAAAGTAATACATTCTTTATGTTGGAAATAAGCAATTTGATCAGTTGCTAGTCGGCTATACATGATATAACTTCCATTTGGTTGCATGTAATTTTGACAAGAACCAAAGTAGACATAGATAGAGGTAAAAAGAGAGCCAAAGAAGAACCTCTAATTTGTGTGTCAGTTTGTATAATCTCTATTTTTGCAAGTATTGAAAGAATCGGGAATTTGCTGAAACAAGTAACAAAGAAAACAAGAAAATAGAACACTTCATCTAAGAATGGATCAAGAGAACAAGTGCATTCTATTTCAATACTTGTAACTCAGGGTTGATTACTTTAACATTCCAGTCTTGCCTGGGCTTCAGGATTAACAAAAATTGAAATAGTGGGGATGTTTCTTCCAGGGAATGTTTTTGCATCAAAGTTAGACATGCAAGTATGCAACAAGAACGAGTTGGTAATGCCTTATCCTGTTCATGCTAATCATTGTGGATTTTTTTTCTTTTTAAAAATACTTGTAAATCTGGACTGATATTTAGTATTCCAGTTTCCAATGGTCGTCGTTTGCCTAATCTCGTTAGACACAGATCAGATCACTAACAAAAGGTGAAGCTTGTGAATAATTTTGAGTTTAATGTGGGGTTATTTTTGTCAGTTATTACTACTTCTTAAATCTTTGATCGCGATGTCTTTTACTAAGGTGTTGTGATACTCTACTCTGCTTTGACTTCAGTATCAAATTACGTTACCAAGTCTCTGATATTATTTTGTCACTAAACACATTAGTGATGGAACAAAGATTTGGGTTTGCATATGTTATGGTTGTAGCTGTGGGAGGTGGTTGTTTTTGTGAGGAGATGGTCAACGGTGTCGCTGAGTTGTGGTGATAGCAGCAGTAGTGGTGGTTGTGATTTGGAATTATTTCCAAATTTCATCCCACTTTTTTCAGTGCTAAATAAGCACTCTCTCTCGCTGTCTTTTACTTGAAGAGAACTGTGTGGGTTCTAATTTATAGACCTGTAGCGCAATTCAGTAAAGGGTTCAAGTCTCTCTCCTGGCCGGTGGCCTATTGTTAGAAAGCTTGATATACACACGAATGTGGCATTTGGAAAATGGAGCAATCATGAGTTGGCAGTACAGGAAGTGGAGGCAACAATATGGCAATGGAAAATGGAGCTGTCATGAGTTTCCAATACCGGAATTGGAGGCTGAAGCAATCAAGATGCCATTGATAATGCCTCCAAGTATAGCTACCTAATAAGCATCTTGAACCTTACAAGTATGTTCCCATACAAGGTAGCTCTTCTACTGGTGGTAGTTGTCTTGGTGGTGAGTGTTTGGCAGCAATTGGTGGTAGCTTTGGCAGTGGTGGTGAGTGATTGGTGGCTATGGCTGTGGGGAGGTGGGTGTCAGCAGTGCTAGGCAAGTGTGAGATTATTAGGTAATTAGGGTACCAGATGCTCTATTTTGGGATTTTCTTTTATGAGGGAGGCACATGTTTTGCCTTAGATATTTATATGTAGTGAAATATTTTAGTCTTACAGCTTTGTTGTAAAACGACTCTTACGTCTTACTTTTAAATGTTCATCTATTAATGCATTTGGTACAAACACAATAATGCAACCAAAAACTTGTATAAATGTTTACTGAAGTGCATGGCTGTTTTTCTCGTGTCTCTTCTTTTGTGTAACTAATGATTACGTATGATCTAATTGTTCAGGTTTCTCAACATAAAAAAGTAAAAAAGAATTTCGGGACACTTTGAAAAATTTGCAAAATAGGATGGAAGATGAAAGGAGATACGTAGACAAGTCTTTACCTTTTTTAATACATTATGTTTGTCGCCTAGTTTTTCGAATTTTTCTTAATGCATTATATCTGTCACCTAGTTTTTCGGTTTAATTCGACTTATGTTATACAGAGTAAATTTATAACCTTCTTTCTTTGACTTTTTCAATTTCCAGGTTCATACGACGGGAAGACATCAATGCTTTTGTTAGACTTAAAAGAACCGACATGCACTATGATGACATTTTGGATAAGATGTATATATCTTTAGGTTGGTTATTCAATGACATTATATTTGTATGTTTTTTAAATTGAGAACTTCTAGATGGTTACGTAATTAGGCTTTAAATGTTGGATATGATATGGTTGATGAATGTCATTAGCTTGTTTCTAACGATGAGTTTATAAGCTCGATAGATCGACTTACTTGTGCATTATTCGTGTTGGATTGGAGCATGATTATATAAAATATACTTCACTTTTACGTCATTTTTTGGGAAAATGTAGCTGTTATCAGTGTTAGGCTAATGTATTTTTAATAGATTTCACATATGGCAGGCAAAAAATTAGCGACAATTGCTTAAAAGTGCCGTAAATAAGAACGATATTTATAAGATAATGCCACTAAAGTTGATGGAAGTGTCGCTAAATTAAAGATTGTGAACCAAATAAACACCCGCAATTTAAAGGAAGTGTTGCTAAATAATGCCGCTAAAGAAATCTAGCACTTGAAGGAAGTGTCGCTAATTTAACGACATTTTAAAAAAAATGCCGCCAAATAAAAATGGCATTTTAGTGAAAGAGCGAAAGTGTCGCATACCTGAGGAGTTGACTATTGATCTCATAAGAGACACTTGAAAGTGTCGCACAAAAGTGTCGTAAGTGGAACGCCGACATTTATAACAAGTGTCGGGAAATTTCCGACGGACGAATTTGCGACGCTTACGAAAAGCGTTAATAAAGTGTAGGGAAACCATTTTGCGACACTTTTAGTTTGAAGGGTAAAAATGAAAATTCAAGACAAATTTCCTTACAATTTTGGACAACTCCAGCTCGATCAATTATTTTGGAACGGAACCGGTAGAAGTTAAATCCATGAAACTACAATCGACCTTGTTCCAATAGTAATTGTGGAGAAAAAAAACATTGAAGATAATAGATATCAATCACAATCAACCTTATTACTTAAGACATAATTTTTTTGGTTTTAGAAATGCAAAAAGGAAAAAAAAGTAATAAGGGAAGCGATATTGACAGCAGAGATCATCCATCATTCCTTGAAAAACCTCACAAACCAAAAACTTTTAACTACCATCCATAGATCAAAAAAGGACCTTTCAGGTACATAGTTATCCATCACGTCAAACACATTGACAATTGCCTTCAGAGCTCCGAGTATTGATCCCAGAACTTCTGGGTATTCCTCTCCCAAGTACTCGTACAAGACAACCCCAAGATGGCCCATCAGTTGTTCTTCCTGGCACTGCTTCATGACCACCGCAATCCTAGAGATCAGATCAGCTGCCTGCTGTCTCACCTTCGCACTCTTGTTATTAAGACGCCATTTAATTGTACCACATATCTGGGGAAGGTATGGCTTCACTCTTTGCCCAAGAGCGTTAACAACTGCACCAAACCCGTGAAGCATCACATTGGCATCATCACTGGTCTGCTCTTGGAACGCATGGAGGATTCCATCAATGAGCTGCTCTTCCAAGCGAGCATCAATATCAGATGCACCCAGATTTGCGGCCACCTTCTCAATTGTCTCCATAACCATTCGCCTGTAAGGTTCACTCTCATCTTTAAGGTCCTCCCTCAACAATCCTCCCAACAATATCAGCCACCCCGACTTTGTTTGCTATCTCCACAAGCTGCCTATAGTTTCTACGATCCAAAGCCATCCTTCGGACCCAAAAGTTACGGAAGAACTCAGGACGAATGTCACTTCTAATGTGATCGGATTCCACACCCTCTGTACTCACACACTGTTTCAACAATTTCAGAACAATTTTCTTCATTTCCGCAGCTGGCGACTGAAACTCACGCATCAAAAACAACCATTACTTCCTTTATATACAAACTGGCATATACTGCATCCATTAGAGGAATGATAAAACCAATAGCCTTAAAAAATGCAGCCAAGACCTTCCCACGGTGTGACCTAATATTACCCTTCCACAATGTCTTCAAAACTGAGTCAAAGCTTTCTGTACCATATGGCGCAGAAGCCTCAGCTAGGGCAGCCAAAGACAGCGCTGTAATCGTTCTGACCTTCTGATTCCCGTCATTGAGGCCATGTTCTATGATCTGTACAAGGGACCTTAAGTGTGTAAGAACTGCACAGCCTATCAGAATCTCGATTTGCTGAACTATCTTAATACCTGTGTGACGAGCTTGCCAAGATTTCTTACTCTGACACACAGCTTTCAAGAACGGCAACAAGGCAGGGATTCTAAGTTCCGAAATCTAAGGCCCCGTACGTTTAGGCTTTTAGTATCCTGTTTTTGTTTTCTGCTTTTGTTTTTCATATTCTTGTATTCAGTTCTAAAATTTGATCATGTACTTTTATTATTTTTTTCAGTTTTTTGTTTTTACTTTTTTCAGTTAATCTTGTACGTTTACCATTTTCATTTTCATTAATTTTTTTGAATTCATTCTTGTATGTTTAGTATTTCTTACACTATTTGTACCTATATTTTCTCATTTTAACCCTACCTTTAACCTACCAAATTATTTTTATACCCTCTTGTATCCATCTTCTCAATAACGCCTCCATACCCACCTTTTACATTTCCCAGTAAGTTCATCGGTCTGACCATGGACCGGCTTCCCATTATTCAGTCTCAGACTTCCCTTCCCCATTTCCCTGTCATTACTTTTCTCTTCTTCTCTCTCTTCTCTCAATCTCGCCGATACTCACAGTGACTCGACCTTCGCCTCTTCTCTCGACCAAACCTTCACTCCCCCCACGGCGACAAACCACCTTCATGGCTCCACCTCACCATCCACCTAACAGTGCACGAAACACCCTCCGTCCACCATCTCCACCAGTGGCGGAACTACGTTCACCTCATCACCTGGTCTGTGAAACTGCAACTTGCCCTACGCCGGCAGACATGACAGGTAGGCGGACTAGCAAACCGCACTATCGCAGACACCCACTTGGCCATTTACCGGCGACGGGCAACGGCGAGTGAAGGCCAGCTCAAATCTGGAATGAATTGAGGCGCCGACTGCCGAGGTGGTCTCTTCAGATCTGGAACCGTCAACCGAAGAAGCAGCGACCTGACCGGCGAGTGCGATGGCGAGGCGAGGACTCCACCGGGCAACAACCCTCTGCCGGCGACGACGCGTCGACGATTGGTGACCTGTGACCGGTCAATTGTCTTCATCATTTTCGGATTTAGGTACACATTTTCAGATTTTTATAGATTTGATCATTTGCTTTCCCAATTGCTTTCGTAATTTGATTTTCATATATTGATGCATCATGCATTTGATTTCTTGATTACATGTTGATTGAGAATTATGGAGGTATATTTACATGGCATGCATAATCATCAATGTGGACAGAGAGTTAACCTAGTTAGAATGCGTAAAATTTATGGGCTTATGGCCAAATACCTAGTCATATACGTAAAATTTTTGCTCCTTTACCAACTAATATTTCTGATTATGTGGATGTGTTGTTGAGGATGAGGTGAAAAGGTGTGAGGCTAAGACACGAAAGTCATGCTCCTTTCATCCCTAGATGTGAGGGGCAGCTTGAGCTAATTAGGCGATAGATGTTTTTCAGGTCATTCATGGTTCTTCATCAATTTCACTTCCAGGCATAAGTATTTAGTTTGATACGACGCTAAATGTTAATGCTAACCTCTCCAGTTTTTCATTTTAAATTATTTTGTCTGTCTTGGGTGGGTGGGGGTGTGCAGAAATGCATTCACTTCACTGGTTCTTAATTATAAAGACACATGAATCGTGTTGGACATGGCAGTCTTTGACCAGGTTTTACCCTTAGGTAGTTATTTGTGTAATTATTCACTAACAAGTCTTGTGTAATACGTCTACCCACTACAGCGAAGATGATGCCTTTTCTTCAGAAGAAGGCAGAGACGCTAACAATGTAGAAGCAAGTCCTGTGATTCAAGAAGTTTCTATATTTCTTAGTTATCAGACTTTTGGAACTACTTCGCTGCATTTTGTATTTATATTTGTTGCTTTCCAAGTCAAGCTATTTCTTTCCTTGGCGATGTATAATTTATTTCAACGTGTATGCTATTACTTTACAATTTTGTACTCTGGAACAAATTATTTTGATTTGTTGTCAATTTGTTTTAATACAGTTTTGTTAGATTGCACAGACTTTACAATCTTTACAATGTTGTTTTGAACAATGAGGGTAGGTCAGCGGGTCGGGGTAGATCAACGCAAGTTATTTCACAGTTACAATTTCACGGCCGAAGTAGCGTGACACAGAAGGCCATGAATAAAAAATGAAAACACAAATTTTTAAAAAGCGAGTGAACATTCAAGTTTAACTAGCATTATCAAGCATTGTCATAGTACATATAAAAATTCATAATAAAAAATACCCAAATTAAAATCATAAAACATACTCGCCATAGCTCTATGACAATCAATAAGTAGCTGTAACCCAATAATCACATTCAATGGCGGCGATTAGTAGCAGCAATATGATCCCTCCGTATATGATCAGCCAACCCATCCCTGAAGTTGGCCATGCGGTTACACACTGCTTGCGACAAGTCGGGAGTTGCAAAAACAGTTGCCTCATCCCCAAGTACGCGAGTCCCTTCTGCCATGTACTCGTTGAAAAGAGGGTCGTCTGGCGTATTCAGGCGGATGAAGTTATGCAAAACAAAACAAGCGTTGACGATATTGTTTTGCCTGATCAGGTAGTAGTTCGACATTAACCTTAAAATTGAAAACCTGGCCTTTAGAGCTCCGAAGCATCGTTCAATAACATTACGCAAAGATGCGTGTCTGTAGTTAAACATTTTCCTAGGTCCTCTCGGTGCATTCCTTGCTCCCTCAAAGTCGTGAAGATGGTAGCGCTCGCCACGATATGGGGCTAAATAACCATCCACATTACTGTATCCACTGTCGACGACGTAATATTTATCTGCAAACCAAAATTCGTGTATCGTCACATTGTATTTTGACTTTAACTAATGAGAATATAATCATAATGTGGTAACTCATTTACTTACTCGGAGGGGGTCGAGGGAATTCAACCTCTGCTGATGTGATGACCTCGGCATGAACTCTTGAATCATTCGCACTTCCCTCCCATCCCACATTGACAAATGTGAACATCATGTTGAAGTTACATGCAGCCATCACGTTTTGGGATATATTCCCTTTTCTTGAACGAGATGCATTCATCTTCGACTTGGGTACAACGGCCGCCACAATTGTACCGTCAATCGCACCAATGCAATCCTGTAGAAACATTGCCAGATTAAATCACGTTAGTCAGCGGCCCAACATTAATCTGAATAACGAACACCATAGCCATAACTGAAGGTTATACCTTGAAGTGTGGGTAGTACTTCGAACTGTTTCGTATGTGTGGATCGACGCCGTCAGTAGCCTGCGGCTTTATGATTAACATTCCAAGATAACCCAAAGCCCGAGCAACACGTTTAATGGTTCGCCGTATGGTATCAAGGCACCGTTGAAATCGTTCACACATTTGACGCATTCGTTCTGTGTGACTAACACAATTCAAGAAAATGCCCAAAGCCTCTTCAACACCGACGTGAGTGTGTGCGTCATCAATAAGCCATCCGTTATTCCTAAGAGTCGATGCCAACATTCTAAACGCATCTGGATACATCCTCATTACATTATACATTCTAGACGGATGACCATTTAATAATTCTTGCACATGATCACTCCCAGAGAGTTGAGATGTATACATAGGCCTTGGGACCCTATCTAATGCTGCACATCTCCATTCTATTTCCTCTAACATGTAAATGTCATGAAGGTCATCATCTGACGATGACGTGTCACCATTAGCCCATGCAGCATTGGCTTGCGAAGATGACATTGTAGTATAATAACTATGCGAATGGTAACTTCAATAACATGTTACTAAATAACAATATATTTGTCAAGCATCTTGTTTACACATACAGGCATCCTAATATAAGATAGAACATTGCATAAATTTCAAAGAGTCAACATTAATATAAGATAAAAACCATAATCTACCACACTGATGATTCCAAAATTGCCACTAATACACAACAGTGGACTTGCCAACACAAATGTTCAGGTAGTAAAAGTAGCAAAAACTCACACATAGCATGACTGATGGGCAAAACACAGTTCATCGTAACCAAACACAGATCCTATGGAACCAAAGACACCAACCACTGCAAAGGGCAAAAATCGGGGATTTCAATGAAAATGATGCGGTTATCCCTCTCTTTAAAACAGTGCATTGCAGCCACGTATTGCTCACCAGGAACGTCCGGAATTTGATTGAGCTCCTGTATGCACCTCACCATGTTGTACACATCATCGATCGGGTCTTGTTGGAATATGGAGTTACCCTCTCGCTGATATTTCTGTGCTCTGGCCTTGGAGCACTCCGTCCAAGCATCAAGCGCAGTGTCCATTTTAATCGTCTTGGACTCCTTGCTAGATGATTACATGATGAACATTGCACTGAAATCTTCCAATGTTCATCATGTAATCATCACCTCTTTGTTGTAAATTCAAACTACTTTTATTGGGAAGCACGTTGATAAAGAATACGACAATCTGCTTCATTTCTTGCCTTTTGATCAGTGTTTTGTTAGATTAGTACTTTATACGAGTGCTCTACATAGATCTGGCATTTCAAAGCTTAAGTGGAGCAATTTGTACTTGATGCAATTTTTTCCCTGGAAGTACTTCTCTTTCTTAGAGAAAACCACGTCTGATTTCCCTTTTTGTTACGTTTGAACGCGACACAAATGTATTCCGTTAAACTCGCTTTCTTCCTAAAGATGCAGATGCCTTAAGCATCTGCATTACGGCAATGGCGTTGCAACAAGTAAGCCACGAAGGATTGGCACTTCAGAGTGCGTTGATGTTTTGAGTGGGATTTTAGTTCTACAAGCATTTGAGACTTCTTAGATATATAATCTTTGTCTCAGATGTTTTACAAGAGACTTGCAAAATTTTTAAAGGGAATTTCAAAAAAATTGCAGCTGCGTACTCTTATTCAATGGAGCAGGCTCCTTCGGTCCATCAATCTCCTCTTCCTCCGCCGCACGTTTGCCACCTCCATACCAGGTAACCCCTCTCCTTTAAGCCAAAAATGTAATTGCATGCACGAGTTGCTGTAATTCATCTCTAAGCCACTGTCTGCAATTCATCTCGAAGCCACTGTCCAGTTTCATTTAGAGGGTTCTAAGCCTTTAGTTTCTAATTATTTTATGCCATACTGCATTTGCATTCTAATTCCTTCGTCTTGTTAGATGTTACTTTGAATTCCTGTTAATTGTAGTGGCTATATTTTTCATTTCATACCCAGTCTATTCTAAAGGTGTTTATATGATATAACGTAAAGGTACTTATATGTGTTACATGGTAAAATAGGCAATGAGTTAACTAAAATGTAGAATTTCTATTTATTTAGTTAAGCGTTAAAAATTGAGCGGTCATTGATTTCGTTAAATACTTGAGGAGGTTGATCCAAAAACTTGACGTAGTTGAACGGTGTTTAATTGCAGTTCCCCTTTTGTTTTCTCTATATATGTACTTTTAGAACATGAACAGTACTCGAAGTCCAAGGTTGCGATAGTTTGCCTTTATGTTGGGTTCTAAGTTTGCACGAGTTATCGGATCTTAGATCTACTGATTGTGGTTGTAAAGATGGAATTATTGATAATTCGATCATGTATTGCTACTAATTATTATTGTGATTGGTCTTGTTGTTTGGATCTGTGGTTTCATTGAATAGAGAGAGAGAGAGAGAGACGCACAAAGATGGATATGGGTGTGTTTGGTCTTGTTGTTTGGATCTGTAAAAAGAGCCAAGAATTCTGAAAACTTGTCCGCTACATAATGTAGCGGATGAGAGAAAGGGGGGAGAGAGAGTTAGAGCATTAATGAGAGAGAGAAAAAAATGTCAGAAAATTCCGTCCGCTACATAATGTAGCGGATGGGCTGTTTTTAAGTCGGAGGGTATTTTTGTCAAAAAATCGTCCGCTACATAATATAGCAAACGGGCTTAAAAAAATGTAAAAAAAAGATCTGGACCGTCCACAGATCGGTCGTGGACGGCCAGATCGCGTTTGCAAGATCTCATATTTTGCTAGCGCTCTCAACGGATCAGCTATATATATATATATATATATATATATATATATATAGCTGATCCGTTGAGAGCGCTAGCAAAATATGAGATCTTGCAAACGCGATCTGGCCGTCCACGACCGATATATATATATATATATATATATATATATATATATATATATATATATATATATATATATATATATATATACATGTAGTCGAACACTACAACAAAAATAGTCTTCGGCGACAGACTTTTCTGTGCCAAATACCCCAATTGTCCATTGGTTAACAATTTTATAGATGGAATTTCTGTCAGTAAAAGTCTGTTGGTAATAACCCCGTCCTTAAAAGATTAAGGTCATAATAATGTAATCTGTCGACAAAAATGTTACTTCTACATACGGAATTAATTAAGTTTAGCGACGGAATATTTCATCACCAAAGGTTTTTTTTTATATTTTGCCTAATTTCTGAATTTTTTGAAAAAACATTAATAAAAATCTTTTGGCAACAGAATTGTTGTTGCTAAAAGCCTGTAGTATAAGTCTATAGCGACATTAATTTTGTTACTAAAAGCAACGGAATTCAGTAGCTAAAAGACCGTCTGTAAAAGTTAAAAAATTGGAAAAATTGGATGTTGTAGAGGAAAAGGGCCACTACCATGGTATTTTTAAAGCCACTAGTAATTTGCACGTACCTTGCACGTGCTTTGCATGTCCGTTGCACGTGTGTTGCACGTGAAGATTTCGTAAATTATTTGTGAGCAATTATCTAACCGTATCAATTGACAGGCGTTTTGGGCATGGTTGTTTGCCTTCCTTAATTTTGTTGGCGGTTCATCTCGCTATTACTTCCCCATATTACTTCTTATACGACATACTTGGACGAGGTAGAGTTGTTCTTGACCTTGCCTACCAGCTGGCTTACGATTGTTGAGATCGTTGCAAAGGCGAGGCACTTGGAGGTTAGGTGGAAGAGAGCTTGCTTCAGGTATTGTTGGAAACAAACTAAGTTTGACCTAGTTGTTTATTGATTGGTAATCTATGTGGGATTATCAACTCCGTGGCTAACCAAATTTCTTGGTGTTAGTAGATATCGCTATTCTGAGGAGGTATTTGAGAGTTTCATGACATGTTTTAGTTAGTGCGTCGCCATTGTCCAGGGAACTCTAGCGTTGCTAGAGTATACACTGCGGTTTGATAGCGCCAGGAGTGATGACATCAACTACTCAGCCTATACGCTGCTTACGGCTTCATTCATGTTAGATACCGGATTATACGGCTCTAAGGACGATCAAGTGTGAGCATGTGGTATGTATATATTTTACGCTATACTACTTATAAAAGTGTGGATAGATGTAAATCATTTTGTAGACAAAACTATCTTCGCAAAATATGTAAATGACATCATTGTCCTTATTTGTAAGAGTAAATGAATTTTTGTTATGCCATATATATAGAAAACTCTTCATCTTGACTTGCAGGATCCTCTGTCAACGTTAATGTGCGTTTATACGTTAACGTTGTTTTTTTTTTTTGTCTGTGTGTGTATTTTTCCGTGAAATTTTTGTGTAACTAACCCCATGTAATGGAACACTACAACAAAAATAGTCTTTAGCGACAGACTTATCCGTGCTAAAGACCCAAAATCCATCAATCAAGACTTTTATAGACGGAATTTCCTTCGGTAAAAGTCTGTTGGTAATAACCCCGTCCTTAAAAGATTAGGGACAGAATAATGTAATCTGTCGACAAAACTGTTACTTCTACTTACGGAATTAATTATGTTTAGTGACGGAATATTTTGTCACCAAAGGTATTTTTTTATATTTTGCCTAATTTCTGAATTTTAAAAAAACTTTAAAAAATTTTGGCGACAGAATTTTTGTCGCTAAAAGCCTGTAGTATAAGTTTATAGCGACATTAATTTCGTTACTAAAAGCATGTCCCTAAAAGCATTTACCTGTCTGTAGAAGGACTTATAGTGACGGAAAGCAACGGAATTCACACTACAAGAAAAGAGGGAATTAGCGACGGACGAAATTCCGTCGCTAAAAGTCTTTTCAGAGACGGAAACAACCGTCGGTAAAAGTCCGTCAGTAAAAATATTTAACGACGGAATAATTCCGTCGGTAAAAATACCCGTCGGTGAAAGTAGTGTTTTGCCGACGGACTTTTACCGACGGGTGTGTTCCGTCGGTAAAGGCCTTAAAAAGATCAGATCCCCTTTTGCTTTTCTTTCTCCCGTTGCTCTCTCTCTCTCTCTCACCGGCGATATTTCCTCCGTCGCCATCCCCGGCAACCTAGCCCTCGACGGAATATAGCCTGCCACCGCCACCGACGCCGCCACTGCCGCCCATCTTCAAAACCGAAGGACGGCCGCCACCACTGCAGCGCTGCCACCACTGCCGCGCCGCCCATCTTAAAAAACTAGAGGTATGGTACATCTAACCTTAATGTAATTTCATGCGATGATTTTGTGACAGCATGCGATGATTTTAGTTTGTGACAGCATGCGATGATTTTAGTTTCAGTATTGCGGATGTTTTGATCCAAGTCACGATTATCTGCTTTCGAATTATGGATCTGAAGATCCAAGTTTGCAATCATGGAGTGGTTTGTGCGTAATCTTAGCATCCAACCATCACGGGGTTGGCTCAAATGTGGTGTTCTTCGTCGCTAATTGAGTCATCCATTCAAATTTTTGTGTGACTCAATGAGTCAAATGAGAAGTGTTGGGTTTTATTCAAATTTTATCTTAGTTTAAGTGGTTCCAAAATGGTTTTACAATTTAGATTCCGTTGCATTGGAGCTTGTTGTTCTAAGCAATGCTTGAATGGTTGCATTTGAATTAGGAGTAGGATTAAAGTGTCTTTCCAATGAGGTAACTCTAATAATGGAGCTTGCATGCTTAAAGGCGTCGAATTTTACTAGTTTAGGTGCAATTATACTTTTTAGAAGGCATTTATGTTAACACTTTATACACGTTTATGAAGATTTTTAAAGTTAAGCGTGCTGTAATCCTATGTTTGTGAAAGTTTTGTGAAGAATTTTTTAAAGAGAATGAATTTTATTTTATTTTACTTGTAAAAAGCAAGTTTTAACGAATTTTAAGCAACCCTTATGGATGGTAGAAGTAGGAACCTCAAGGTCGATTTCCCGTACCGATGAACCATATTGAATTACAGTTCTAAACATTAAAAAAAAAAACGAACCTTAAGCAAGTTAACAACATGGCCGCTTACGTACTTGGCTTGTATTTGATAGCTTTCTTATCAATTAAAAAAATGCTCAAAAGAAAAAAGGCCATGAACAACCATTTTTATTCAAATACTAAACTTGTTAATTACTTTGTCCACCACTTACTAGTTTTTTCTACTCAAAACACACGCTGATCTTAACAGGGAAGCAGTCCCCTGGCTCCAAGTTTTACAGATTCAAATGCTAAACTTGTATCGTGCTTTATGATTTTTCTCAAATTTTAACCCATAAACTTATGCACAATACTACACTATTTCAAGAACGGAAATCTTATGATATGCTGGGAATCTCTTTATGATAATCATCCACGTTTGTTAATTAGAAAACTTGCTAAATTTATGAGGTGTTTCCGGGATCAAATGGCATTGAAATAGCCATTTATCAGGATAGCCACAATTACCTTTAGCGTCCAAGCCATTATAATTAATTGCTTGCAGATTCAAGTTAGAAAGTATATTCATTTCAATTGGTCCCGCCCGAACCTGCTACGGGCCTAATGGGCTCGAGGGTCACTGGCCCAGGCACATTTGACAATCTCTTACGGGCACTGAGTGCCAGGTCGTAATTGGTAAAATCAATACAAATTACAACGAAAACTAAATTATGTACAACTTTAGATATGAAGTTCATTTCTAATTTCACTACAATCCTACATGATATAGTACTTATCGTACAACCCGAACATCAACAAAGACGGTTCTGAAAGTTCATAGTATTTCTCTTTAAACCCTAAATTGAGAGTCTTAATCGAATCGAACCCTAAAGTAAACTATAGAACCCCTAATTGAATGCCCTAATCCAACCGAACCCTAAATTGAACTTATTGAACCCCCTAATTGAATATCCCAATTCAACCGACCACTAAATTGAAGTAATTGAACCATAATTGAACCCTAAATTGAAGTAATTGAACCCTAATTAAACTCTAATCGAATCGAACCCTAAATTAAACTAATTGAACCCCTAATTGAACCCTAAATTGAATGTCCTAATCCAATCGAACCCTAAATTGAACTAATTGAACCCCCTAATTGAACCCTAAATTTAATGCCCTAATTCAATCGAACCCTAAATTGAACTAATAGAACCCTAAATTGAAGTAATTGAACCATAATTAAATCCTAAATTGAATGCCCTAATCGAATCGAATCCTAAATTAAACTAATTTATCCCCTAATTGAACCCTAAATTGAATGTCTTGATACAATCGAACCCTAAATTGAAATAATTCAAGCGCATCGGATATGTGTATTTTGAACAATTTTTTTACATTTGAACATTGATAATTTGTTTGATAATTTTAGGTCGTTAATTGTGCATTTGAGAATTGCGATTATTGATCGATGATTTTAGGTTGTTAATTGATGAGTTTAGGTTATTAGCTGTGCATTTGAAGTAATTGCCATTATTAATTGATGATTTTAGGTTGTTAATTGATGATTTTAGATGGTTAATTGTGCATTGAGCATTTGAGATATTGAGATTATTGACGGAGGATGAGACCCAATTGGATTGAATGTGTGATTTTTGTTAATTTTTATTGCATTGAGCATTTGAGAATTGAGAATTGAGATTGTGGACGGAGGATGGGACCCAATTGGATTGAGATACCTGTTAGTTAGCGCAGACACAGACCAAATTAACGTATGCCGATGTGTCTGGAGGTGCGTGTCGGTGGGCGTCGAACACGTGTCCGGTAGGCGTCGGACACGTGTCCGGAGGCGTCGGACACCATATCGACACCCTATATGAGGTGTCGGAATTGAGATTGTTGAATGTGCATTAAATTTAGGTTAGTTAGGTTAATGCGACATTTTTAGCATGCACCCCCTGGAATCTCATCGTGGCTCCAGCACTGGCTATAATTAGCCCTAATTAGTTCTGATTAACAATATTTTAGTAAATCAATATTCCACTTTAATTTTAGGTCTAACGAGCCTAATTAGTTTTAATTAACCCTAAGAACCTAATGAAAATCAAATTAGCTGTAATTACCCCAAATTAGCCCAAATGAACCCAATTATGCGCATATTGATTATAGTTAGCCTAATTAGTCGTAATTTGCACTAACATAACCCAATTAAGCCTAATTAGCGCTAATTAGGACTAATCAACACTACTCGGCACCATTAAAACCCTAATTAGGACTAAATAACCCTAATTAGTCTTAATCAACCCAATTAGCTATAATTATCCGAAACTAGCCCTCATTAACATTAATTAGCCCTAACATAACCCAATTAAGCCTAATTAGCGCTAGTTAGGACTAATCAGCACTACTCGGCACCATTAAAACCCTAATTAGGACTAAATAACCCTAATTAGTCCTAATCAACCCTAATTAGGACTAAATAACTCTAATTAGTCCTAATCAACCCTAATTAGCTATAATTATCTGAAACTAGCCCTCATTAATATTAATTAGCCGTAACATAACCCAATTAAGCCTAATTAGCCCTAATTAGGACTAATCAGTACTACTCGGCACAATTAAACCCTAATTAGGACTAAATAACCCTAATTAGTCCTAATCAACCATAATCAGCTATAATTATCCGAAACTAGCCCTCGTTAACATTAATTAGCCCTAACATAACCCAATTAAGCCTAATTAGGACTAATCAGCACTACTCGGCACAATTAAACCCTAATTAGGACTAAATAACCCTATTTAAAGTATATTTGAACTGTATTAATGTCTGTGTTTTGTAGGATCTCGACGAGGCCGTGGTCCGACACGCAGGGTACGCATCGACTCCTAGCGTAAACAGAGAGTTACGCTCACGCAAGAGGGCCTGTAAGTACTAAAAATATCACCTTATGCCTTAAATTTAAAATTTTGGGGTGTTAATTTATATTTGAACTGTATTAATTAATTTATTTACTTCTTTGGCAGGATCCTGGAGAATCTGGCGAGGACGAAGATCGGCGTTCTTGTGAAGGGCCGATTCTTCGAGCCACGCCTGTACTGGAAGGACTGGGATGCTGCTGCGAGGGAGGCCCAATGGGAGGAGTGGCTGGTACGGTGAAGTATTTTTTTCAGCGTTAGTAAATGTTTAATTACAGTTTGTTTTCTGGTCATAATTTGTGTTATTGAATGCCTTACAGGAGGGGTTTACGTTTGACACGCCTCAGCAGCAGGCACTGGGGCAGCAGGCCTTCTTTGCCTACATCGGCAAGAATTACTACTGATGGCTCCACGACGCGCGGGACAGGACAAAGAAGCTGCTACCCGAGGGTGCCCCGATGACGGAGATGACGAGATATCCCCCACATTGGGCATCTCACCGTGTATGGGGGGAGATGATAGATCGGTGGGCTGCGGATCCAGGCTGGGACGCCAGGAGTAAGAGCGGGGCCGAGAACAGACAGAACAGAGATCCAACGCACACGGGGGGGGGGGGGGTCGGTGCCACACGACATCGTCTGACACATGAACGCGGTCGAGCACCCGGATCTGGAGGAGGATGAGGTCATAGCTCTGACCTATAGTTAGACGCACGTGCAGAAGAAGGACAAGGACGAGGCGCACCGGGCTGGCGACTATATTTCAGATATTGCCTGGCGGATCGATGTGAGTCAATTTATTTAAGTTGTTAATGTTTTGTCTTTTTATCCTCAATGTCCGTTTCGTTAATTAATGTCCCAACATATCGTTAAACCACTGTTTTTGCAGGCCTCGTATGAACAGCTAAGGGGGTCTGAGCAGCAGTCCGGACAGCCATCAGCGTCCACTAGTATGGCTGCGAGTACTGGGGGGTTGAAGCGATGGCTAGATACGCCGGAGGTCGTGAATCGGCCGAAAGGCCGCATACGCGGCCTGCCTAGCACGACTGCTCGTGCCGTGATAGGAGCATCCTCACCCCCTACTGCCCCTCCACAGACACCGGCTCCTCAGCGTCAGTTGGACGACGAGGAGATCCAGCGCATTGCTACAGTGGTGGTGAGGATGATCAGGGAGCAGGGCATTACTGGACATGCCGAACCGGCCCCGAATCAGCAGGATCCAGATCCGGGACTCGGCGACCCCTGATGAGCCCCTTCCCGTGCCCGTTCCTAGCTTTCCCCGCCCCCCGCGCCCGGCTTGTACTCTTCTCCCCTCCTCTAACCGACTGTATTCGGTTCCCGGCTTGTACATATGAGTCTTTTTTATATTGAAATATTTTTTATAATTGATTATATATATATTTCTTTCTGTATTGATTATTGCGCGTTGTTGTTGAGAAATGAAAATTGTATTACAGGTCTGGGTAATTGAAAAATAAAAATTGTATTATTGGCATAAGCTTTTTAGCGACGGAATATTCCGTCGCTAAAAATTTATTCTGTCGCTAATTTTATAAAAAAGAAAATAAATTAAAATACTAAAAATATAATTAGCGACGGAATATCCGTCGCTAATTAAAAATCAATCCGTCGCAAAAAATTACATATTTAGCGACATAGTTCAAAATTTCGTCGCTAAACTATTACTGACGGGCTTTTATACGAGGGACTTTTAGCGACGGTGAATCCGTTGCTAATTGTTTTAGCGACGGAATAAAGGCTTTTAGCGGCGGATTTCCCCGTCGCTAAAAGCCTTTTTTCTTGTAGTGTCAGTCACTAAAAGACCGTCTGTAAAAGTTAAAACATTGGAAATTTTGGATGCTGTAGAGGAAAAGGCCACTACCATGGTATTTTTAAAGCCACTAGTGATTTGCACATACCTTGCACGTCCGTTGCACGTGAAGATTTCGTAAATCATTTGTGAGTAATTATCTAACAGTAACTATTGACAGGCGTTTTGGGCATTGCTGTTTGCCATCCTTAATTTTGCTGCCGGTTCATCTCGGTATTATTTCCATACTTCTTATACGACATACTTGGACGAGGTAGAGTTGTTCTTGTCCTTGCTTGCCAGGTGGCTTACGATTGCTGAGATCGTTGCAGAGGCGAGGCACTTGGAGGTCAGGTGGAAGAGAGCTTGCGTCAGGTTGGAATCAAACTAAGTTTGACCTTGTTGTTTATTGATTGGTAATCTATGTGGGAATATCAACTCCGAGGCTAACCAAGTTTCTTGGTGTTAGTAGATATCGCTATTCTGAGGAGGTATTTGAGAGTTTCATGACATATTTTAGTTAGTGTGTCGCCATTGTTCAGGGAACTCTAATGTTGCTAGAGTATACACTGGGGTTTGATAGCGCCAGGAGTGATGGCATCAACTACTCGGTCCTTACTCTACTTACGGCTTCATTCACGTTCGTTAGCAGACTATACGGCTCTCAGGACGACCAAGTGTGAGCGTGTGGTTTGTATATATTTTACGCTATCCTACTTATAAAAGTGTTGATAGATGTAAATCATTTTGTAGACAAAACTATCTTCTCAAAATATGTTAATCACATCATTGTCTTTATAAGTAAGAGTAAATGAATTGATGTTATGCCACATATATAGAAATGTCTTCATCTTGATATGCAGGATGCTCTGCCAACGTTAATGCGCATTTATACGCTAATATATATATTGTTTGTGTCTCAGTGTGCAAAATTTTTTTGGCCTCAGTGTGCATTTTTTTGTGTCTCAGTGTTACTTCTACAAACGGAATTTTTTAGCTACGGAATATTTCGTCACCAAAGTTTTTTTTTATATTTTGCCTAATTTCTGAATTTTTTGAAAAAAACATTAATAAAAAATCTTTTGGCGACATAATTGTTGTCTCTTAAAGCCTGTAGTATAAGTCTATAGCGATGTTAATTTTGTTACTAAAACCTGTCTCAAAAAACATTTACCTATCTGTAGAAGGACTTTTAGCAACGGAAAGCAACGGAATTCAGTCGCCAAAAGACCGTGTGTAAAAGTTAAAAAATTGTTTAAATTTGAAATTTTCGATGTTTTAGAGGAAAAGGGACACTACCATGGTATTTTTAAAGCCACTAGTAATTTGCACGTACCTTGCACGTCCGTTGCACGTGTGTTGCACGTTAAGATTTCGTAAATCATTTGTGAGCAATTATCTAACCGTAACTATCGACAGGCGTTTTGGGCATGGTTGTTTGCCATCCTTAGTTTTGTTGTCGGTTCATCTCGGTATTACTTCCGCATATTACTTCTTATACGACTTACTTGGACGAGGTGGAGTTGTTGTTGACCTTGCCTGCCAGGTGACTTACGATTGCCGAGATTGTTGCAGAGGCGAGGCACTTCGAGGCCAAGTGGAAGAGAGCTTGCTTCAGGTATTGTCTGTGTGCGCATTTTTCTGTGAAATTTTTGTGTAACTAACCCCATGTAATGGCTATATTTTTCATTCATCTTGTTTAAGGTATCTGTCAAATTCCTTCGTCTTGTTAGATGTTACTTTGAATTCCTGTTTAAGTGTAGTGGCTATATTTTTCATTTCATACCCAGTCTATTCTAAAGGTGTTTATATGATAAAACGTAAAGGTGCTTATATGTGTTACATGGTAAAATAGGCAATAAGTTAACTAAAATGTAGAATTTCTACTTATTTAGTTAAGCGTTAAAAATTGAGCGGTCATTGATTTCGTTAAATTCTTGAGGAGGTTGATCCAAAAACTTGACGTAGTTGAGCGGTGTTTAATTGCAGTTCCCTTTTGTTTTCTCTATATATATACTTTTAGAACATGAAAAGTACTAAATAATTGGGCTAATTACACATATGTCCCTGAGATTAGGGTATAATTACAGGTAAGGATAATAGTTTGGACAAATTACACTTATGTCCGTTGACCAAACGGAATACGAAAATACATAACGGTTTGGACAAAAAGACTTAATTGCCCTTGACTTTGAAAGAAAATACCATCCATCTCTATCCCTCTACCAAACATGCCTTATTTTCTGCTTTCTCACGGAACAATATCTTACAAACCCACGGCCAAGGAACATGAAGGATATCCCTCTACCAGAACACGATGGCGGTGCAACATGGAGGATAAGCATAAAGGACCCTTAAGATCTTTGGAGTCTTCTGAGTTTGATTTGTTGTCAATTATCTTAGTCACACAAAGAATAAGCAGAAAGGATAAGTAGAGCGGTGGGCTCGTTGTGCGGCAGTGGGCTCGTTGTCATCGGCGGAGAGGAAGAGGGGCGGGCAGCAGGTTAGGGAGAGGGAGGGGCGGCGGCGTGGGTAGCGGCAGATATAAGATTTGACCGACATATGTGGCTCGATGTGCAGTCGTGGCTGTAATGGCGCCGGCGGGGAGGGAGAGGGGTGTAATGGCGCCGACGGGGAGGGAGAGGGGGCGAGCTGGGGGAAGGGAGATATAGGCAGCGGGGTTGGGGGGAAGGGAAGGGCTGGGGTCGTGGGAGGGAGGCGCCGGGGGTGGGGACAGAGAGGCGCCGGCGGAGTGAGGACATGGAGGAACAGGCGGGGTGAGGACAGGGATGACTTAGATTGAATAGTTTCGAAATTTAGTTTCAAAACCCTAAATTCCAAATTAGGGTTTTAAAACCCTAATTTGGAAATTAGGGTTTTGAAAACCCCAATCTGAAATAGGGTTTTAAATTCTATAAAGTCTTGATCAAAACCTTAATCCGAAAATTAGGGTTTTGGAAACCCCAATCTGAAAATATGGTTTTCAAAATTCCATAAAGTCTTGATCAAAACCTTTAATTTGAAAATTAGGGTTTTGGAAACCCCAATCTGGAAATAGGGTTTTAAAATTGTATAATGCATATCAAGGCTAGTATTGGCATTTTAGAAATACATATCGATGACATCAGCCAAAGTGTATGTTTTTTTAACGGATGTGGAACGGATGGACACGACTGTTACATTTTCAAAGTTTTTGGTCACGGTCTGTTACATTTTGAAACTCAGTGTCCTTGACTGTAATTATACCCTAACCTCAGGGACATAGGTGTAATTAGCCCAATAATTAGGCTAAGCTTAATGCCGCGACGGTGGCTTTTGTCAAAAAGTATGGTACAACAATCCTAAAGCATGATAATGAAGCTAGTCCTAAATTACGCAAGAGGCAACTATTACTACAAAAAAAAAAGGGATTTGGGCGACACTTAAAGAGTGTCGCCATTGACAGTAAAAGTGTCGCAAAGAGGTTTTCCAACACTTTACTAACGCTTTTCCTAAATGTCGCAAAATCGTCTGTCGGGAATTTTCCGATGCTTTCAATACGTGGTGACAACTAGCTTACGACACTTATTTGCGACACTTAGAAATGCCTCTTATTGAGTCCATTGACTCAGCTTAATTTGCAACACTTACACAAAAATGCCAGCAAATTTCTGACATTTTAGTGCAAGTGCCAAAAACCTTTAACAACATTATTTTGTAATTATTGTCGCTGTTCACGACACTTTCCAACAAGTGTCACTAAGATTTAGCGACAGAGTTTCGTAAAAAATCGAAAACCATATTTATTTACATTTTCATATAAGGAAATTTCTCGACTTATATAGGCGATAATTTGCAATTGAACAACCACGAAGTCACTTTAACGAGCAAATAACAAATCTTAAGAAACAGCCGCAATTTAATTTCAATCAACCACAACACATACCCAACATCCAAGTACATATACCACTATAATCTTCCAGAGATTCTTGTTGCTAATAACATACAAATTAACGTTCTTGAATGGTAGCAACCTAAACAATTTATCTCATCCAAAACTTAACATAGAGCACATTGATCTTTTAAGTCCGACAAAGGCATTGATTGTCTTCCAACATGTAAACTAAACCTGCAAAAAAGAAGGGAAACAAAAGCCTAAGAAAATTGTTAACTGTAAACATAAGCAAATTTAAACCGAGAAACAAGTCTGCAAAGAGAATGTAACAAAAGTTATATGTATAACGAGTAGTATGATATCACTCGCAAGAAATCAGTAATGCATTTTTATACTAATGATGAAAGTAATATGATATCTCTTGCTGGAAATTACTACTGCATTTCTATACTATGAACCTATGCACCACCAAACTGAACCAAAAATCATGTTTATCTCAACTGCAAGTACGCAAAAGGATTGTATACTTCTTCCCTTGAAATTTCATGAGGTTCACTTCTTCCCCTGAAATTTCATCATGCTTGCTACCAAGATTGTATATTTTGTATCCTCGTCTTGCTAAAATTCACGAAACTAATTCAAAAGCAGTTTCAACTATAGCTATGGTAGCTATTAAGGTCCAATCCACTCAAAAAACATCTCTCTATCTTAAAAGTCTGTACTGTTTAGACATGTTTTTATGTTTCTAAACATTTTCATCCCCAAAATACCCATAAGTAATATCACTTAAGACCAACTACCCGCCGGTTTTAAAAAACAGAGGAACAACCTGCCACCCGCTCGGCGCACCTCCAAGAGACGCCATGGTTGCAAAAGAAACGGTCCTTCTCTTTCGCCAAGCTCTCTCCCTCCCCACGCACACTTCCGGCGTTGCCTCTACAAGTATTCCTGCTTTCTGCAGTTCAAACTTCTTCATACAACACTTCGTCCAAATTTCATCTACAGGTCAGTTATTGCATTAACAGAATTGCGTTTCATGAATCAAGAACGGGAACACTGTACTCTCAGTTTTTATTATCCTGTGTTATACATTCTTCTCTTCAATGTCGACTATCTATCATGCATCCGATCACTCTACGCACATGAGATTGCATCATCTACCGCTACCGCCATTCGGTCGATCAACACAGCATATGATCGTATTTTACATGATTTACACCTACTTTAAAATGGGTAATTAAGTTGTGCAAAGATACATTATGCTTTCGCTTAGCATCTCCACTTCTTGCTTACATGTCTCGTACATGTCTTCCCTCCATTAGTTCTTAGTAAAAGGGATTCATGCTTTCGTCCCCTTTTACCATTGCATGCAAGGTGTTTGAAGATATGCAAAGTACCCTATTGTCTTACTCAATTATATAGGAAAAAGCAGATTTAGGAATCATTAGGAAAATTATGCAAAGTGCCCTATTGTCTTACTCAATTATATAGGAAAAAGCAGATTTAGGAATCATTAGGAAAATTTCATGAGCTCAAAAAAGGGTGTTGCTTCCAATTGTGCCTTGGGTGGTTCATTGTGCACTGAGTATAGGTGAACTTGTTTAGATGACTAAAGTGCACTGGGCAATTTCCTGGATTAACTTCTATGGGCTCAATTTTATGTGCCCGTTACAATGTTGGCATTTGTACTTGCACCAAGTCGCTTGCGAGCCTCTCTTCGATCATCTTCAAAACTGCTCATGGAATTCAAATTAAAGAAAACATCATGTCGGCAATATGCAATCCTGTGATGTTGCACGTAACCCAGAAAACCTTCTTGTCGAACTCTAAATGTGTTGCTTCCAATTGTGCCTTCTGTGGTTCATTGTACACTGAGTATAGGTGAACTTTTAGATGACTAAACTACCCTGGGGAATTCCCTGGATTAGCTTGTATGGGCTCAATTTATGTGCCAGTTAAAATGTTGGTATTTGTACTTGTAACAAGTCGCTTGCGAGCCTCTCTTCGATCATCTTCGAAAATGCTCATGGAATTCAAATGGGAGTAAACACAAGTGTTTGGAACTCATTTTGGACTAATTGAGAATAAATACAGGTGTTCAAAAGGGAAATCCAAGCACGGGAAAATCGAATGCTAGGGGAATAGTAACAATCAGGATGATATGTAAATGTAAACACACTACAAGCTGAGAACGTAAATTACCTGTGACCATATACTCAGGTGCTGCACAACCATAGGTACCCATGACCCTGGTAGATACATGGCTTTTCCCATCTGCTGGCCCATCCCTGGCCAACCCAAAATCAGAAAGCTATGCACTATAGTTTTGGTAGTAAAAGGGTGAAAGTTGAAAGGAAACTACTCCTGCAAAAAAAAATTCTGGGAGCCATAACTTTATGTGTTCTACATATAAATGTTCGACATGCAGAATCAATCAAGATGTTAAGAGCACTTGGAGTCACGATATATAACTTTTGCTTCTGGACTGTGAAGATATGCAAGTCCCTTCGCAGCACCCAGAGCGACTTTTATCCTTAGGTTCCAAGAGAGTGGTTGGAAGTCAGAATCCCCTGCACCAAGAACTCGGGTAATTAAAGACGACGCAACAAGAAAAGAAAACCAAAGGCCAATGTAAATGCCCCTCATTGAAGAAAGATTTTACTCGAAGTGCCAAAGACACTACATGAAATCACTCCTGAATAGATGATTTTCCAAGCTGCATAAACTCATACACCAGAAGCCGATGCTCATCTTCCAAGCAATATCCAACCAATTTTACAAGATTGGGATGAGAAAGTTGACCTTGATAATTAATTTCTGGTTACACTATTTTTAACTGAATGTAAGGATTGGGTCGAACCATTAAATTTAACTGATTACATGCGTGAGAAATTACGAATTAACTAAGGTATAATTATCTTTTATAGTGGTTTCGCCGATAGAGATTATTAAACCTGGAAGATTTTGAGTTCTAATTGATCATTGACGAGTTGTCCATGCCCATTTTGGCCGTGAAACAATTCTTCCTCGGGTTTTTATGTTCTTGGATATGACCCACAAAGGTCAGTTCCTTCGGCCTTTAATTGAAACTTTTTCGATGCTTTACCTTATGCCTTTTGGAGTTGACAGCCTTTGATATTAGTTGATGTATCCCTGGGTTCACCCGTTGTTTGCGGTTTTTAATTTCCCTAAAAAGAGCAAGAGGAGGTTAGACTCTATCTCCATGGGCGTGTGGGATGTAGGTACCAATAAAGTAAGAGAGGGATAAAGATGGTCTTACCAACAAACTTATAGAAGATAAAATGAAAAGCTTACTAATCAAACGTAAGTGAATTTCGGTACCAGTAAGTTTACTTACCAACACTAACTAAGATGGAATCGTCCTTCGAGACCAATGCCGCTGAGGATGAACTTAGTCTTCAACTATCGCTGCCTCACATTTCACGTGTTATGTGTTTGACTTGCAGGTGTATCTTAGTATCTGGGTATATATGTCGCCGCTGCAACCAAACCAACTGGAAGAGTTTAGCACGTGCTATCAGATGGAAAGAGAAGGTTTTCGCTATCTTATTACCTCTATATCTCTTTATACTTTTGAAAAGCTAATAAGCGAATTGGTTTTATTCTCATGGCCTTAAACAAAATGGAACCCATCATATTACATGCAGAGAAAAGAAGGATGCTCAATCGTACTTACCAAAGGAATCGATATGCACGACTCACCACCAACGAAAAAACACAATACATCGAGAAGGTTTCCGAAAACAGGAAATGGGGAAGTAGTGATGTGAACTCAATTTCCAATGCAAGCCTTTGAACCAAAAAAAGACCAAAGATGACCCGAGGTATGTTGTATCATTAGTTCTTTTTGGTTGTTGGATGGGTAGCTGAATTGGCTTTCTAATTCTATATTATAGATAGTGGTCGGATGATCCAACGTCTTTAGCCTACGAAGAACAGGCATTATTACCATATACTCTGAGATATTGGAGCTGACATGATTTAGCTCGCACGCTTTACTGTGATTGGTTGATTCAGTGTTTAAGCATATGGGTAATAATCATGACGACCGTTTTGAGATATGGGAGTCGAAATTTATCTACCTGTTATCCAACTCCTCTTCGGGTTCTAATGTTATGCTACTGTCTAGCCCCTGTTATCAAGTAAATATATAATAACAATTGAGAATGGAGACTTTTTCACACATGTGCAGAGGACAGAATATCCTTTAATCGCAATTATCGGAGGAATAGATATGCTCAACTTACCAATGAACAAAGAGCTCTGCATATAAAGCAAGTTTCCCAAAATAGAAAAAGGCGGAGCATTAATGTAAAATCACTTGCAATCGCACGGCGTCAAACGGAAGATATCCCAGAGATGAGACCAGGTACATTATGTCATTCTTTTGTTGTCTTCTTTCTCCTTTGACAGTTTATGCTACAAATGACACTTGTGCAAGAATTTTTCTTCCTTTACATTTTTAAGATAGAGACATTCTATCAAATTTTTAATATGTTTAGGCACATCACTCTTTAAAGATAGAGAGATTCTATCACACTTTAAGTTTCACTGATACAGTTCAATAAACATCTAATGTGCAAAAGTGTAGAGTAATGATGCATGTCATTCCATATATTCAAACACCTTGAATACAATGGTACTACCAAAGATAACATCAAACAGTGAGTCCATGGAGTAGGAGTAGTTGGTCCAATTAGATTCAAAAAAGGCATACCGTAAATGGGACGGAAAGTTTGCCTTGCCAAAAAAACACAAAATACTAATATTTTGCTGGATGTGAGATGCGATGTTAACTTTGTCGGGATGTTCTTCTATTAGGAGAGTAAATGGAGCGAATGGATCTCTGGCAAGTTCCTTGCTGATGCAGAAAAATTACTATTATGTGAGGATGAGGGTCGGTTAGACAAAAGGAAGAAGCGTTCAATTTTGCTGCGTTTGGTCTTTTTAGGCGTCCTTTGTTTTCAGACTATGACATGTTTTGACATATAGAGGGCAGAAATTCACGTTTGTTGACGGATTTTATTCTGTTGGTTAATCTACATGAACATAAATGTAATGGTTTATCTGCATGAACCATATGGTAATTATGAGTATAATGCATATGCTTGTAAAGGTAGGTGAGACATCATGCAAACTCTGCTTGAACTCTTAGTAGATCATGTGAATTGGAGGAAGTTGCAAAAATGTGGATGGTGATTAGTGTTAGGTACATTACTTCCCCTGCAAAAGTAAGAGAGTGTGGTTTAGACGGGCTACATTTTCTGTGGCATGAGTCATACAAGAGTTTGACCCATAGTTCATTTGTTTTCTCTATGTTTGGGGAGCCCTGGGTAATGCCTAAGTACGTTTTGCTACTTTGATTCTCAATTTTGAGGTCAGCCTCATATGATGGAACCCAACATATTGGTCAGCATAATCTGAGGTTTAGTGTGCGCTTGTTGG
The DNA here is from genome assembly GCA_033065855.1 of Escallonia rubra. Lineage (NCBI taxonomy): Eukaryota > Viridiplantae > Streptophyta > Magnoliopsida > Escalloniales > Escalloniaceae > Escallonia > Escallonia rubra. The sequence goes on from JAVXUO010000917.1 coordinate 56,545, forward strand.
CAGCAACTTCAGGTAGTATCGCAGCTATACAATTTTTTACAGCAGGGTATGCTATATTAAGTGCACCATGTGCTCGACCATTTTCCCAAATGATCTCCCTCTACTAGATTTAATACAAGTATTGCTCCCTATAGCCATTAAATATCCAAAATATCCACACAGATTAAGATAATTGCTTGTTTCTTTTTCTTTCATCTCTTTGACTTCTTTGATCTAAGAAATCCCTTTAGATACCTCTCGGCCATTAGTTGATTGAACAATTGTGAGCTGTTCTTACTTAGGACTTGTAGGAAATGACACAATCTGACTGTTCCTACGTGCATGTGCTTTTAAGTATGCGCCAGATGTAGCTTCCTCAAGTAGATCTATGTTAGCCTCTTTAAAATTAGAGCCATATTGAGATCTTTTCTTGCTTGTTCATGTAAATATTACAAACGTGAGACTTTTGTGCCACGTCTAATGAAAATTTTTATTCTTTTTCTCTGTTAAGTGTCAATCCACAGTATTTTATATCAAATAAAAAAATCATCAATACATCATGAAATATATAGTAGTAGAGAACACATGCCAAAAAGCTATGAGTTTTATCTAAACTATATCGTACTCTCGTTGTTATAGATGTGTGATTCAAATACAAAGGAGACAACCATGAAGACATTAGTAAGTGAGAAAATGAAAAAGAAAGGGACACATGTATGTTTCGAGTACTTAGTCATAAACTAAATCAGATACAAACAAAGTGATGCAAATTAAGTAAAAAAGCTAGCATAGAGTTAAAAGTAAGGCATGTTATCATTTGGAATAAGGCTCTCTAAAAAAGAGGTTGTTAGTCAATCTTACTCAGGCTTTGTTGGAGTGGATTTGCGCCTGTTTTGCTGGATTCGTTTTTACATTTCAGAAATATTGATCATGCGTCTAATATACTTAGGAACCGACGATGATGATAAGAAAGAAACAACTTAATAAAGCGAGAGACAACATTTTGGCGTTCATCTTAGCATCCCTACAATGTAGCAGACTCATGATTAATGTTGAAGAAGAGATAAAGAGGAGTTACAAAGATATAAATTAGATTAGAAAATATACGAACACAAGATCCGAAAGCACATAGATCTTATAATTCCCAGCAAAATCATAAACTTTAGTCACCTTAAGATACTTCTTTTAGGTATTGGTTGTATTCATCTTGTAAGTATGTACTATATATATAGTTATCAAATATGGCAAGTAAATTACAAAATAGTGTTGGGAAAGAGCTCTAGATGCATGCTGTTACTCCTTGAAAACAAGATTCTGTTGCAGCATAGAACCATCACATGTTGCAATGACACAGTTGTTCTAGGAAAGGACCTGTGAAACTGTGTCTTCATCTAAATTTTTTTAATACCATGTGGAGTTACATATCATAAGCAAGTGGTATAAACAATAAAGGAAATAAAAGGAATGCACTGTCTGAAAGGGCATATATTTTCTTGACCATAGACGCCAAAGTGATATTAATAATCCTTTCATAAGTTACTTTTAGATATTGATTATTTTTGTTAGTTTGTTAGCGGATACTTAGAGTATTAGTTCAAATTAATTATATCATTTGAAGAAACATATGTGTATAAAGTTCGTTCGAGGGCCACCCCCACCCCCCAACACACACACACATGCATATATAATAAAGCACTAATTGTAAGTTCATGTCATTTAACCATTTGAGAGCGAGGTTATGATTTTTGTGCCTTTTTCGTTTTCTTTTTCCATAATTATTGTTCAACCTTATGGCATTACACGACCATAGGATGCCGAGTTTAATAGAGGATACTTTGCTGCATGATCATTTTCCTCATTCAGGACTTGTATATGCATCTATATATGCATATGTGGATCCAACTTCATGGATGTTGTATCTGAATTCAGATGATATGCATATTGCTTGTGCACTTGAAGATAGTGGCTGGTCTTTGTGGGGAATTTGGTAGTTATGACTCTGAGATAGATGACTGTAGGTGACCAAATATGTAGTTCATAAGGTTAGCTGAATGATGCTTTTGATGCCGAGGAGATTACCACATTTAGTGTTCTGGTGGAGGTAGTTATATTTTGTTGAAGTCAATCACTAGGAGTCCAGAGAGAGCGCGCTCCAAGAAACCATAGTGTACAAATGATATGTAAAGAAATGATAATGATGTAGTAATAAAGTTTTAAACTCTTTTAAGTTTCCTTAGGGCTGGATTTTCAACTGTTCAGAGATTAAGAGATTTACTTGAAGAGCCAATGAGGGGTTTGAGTATTGCTCAAAACTGTCATTAGAGTTTGTCCTTATGCTACTCTATTTATTATTTCCTCTTTGGCGGTTAAACAATAGAACTTGTGGCGGCATAATGTCAAACTCGCTGAAGATATTTTCAGGCAAGGACCGAAAGGTGATTTCTCCCCTTTTTCGAATCTCTTGCTTCCTATTTAAAAGAATTAGTCTTCATGAGTATAGGCTTTGTTTTCTGTCACTTCACAAAGGCTTAATCGATTACAAAGCAATACAGTCATCATAGAGTGTGGAGATTTCAGCCTGATCTTGCCCTTAGTTTTGAGTTTTATGAAGCACTTTTGGAGGTATTGTACTGAGACTCGCTTCGATTGCACATTGATTTGGGTGGGGTACACCAGGCCAAGGCAGAATTTTGGATATCCAGGGGATAAGCACTCTTCTCAGATTAAGAGTCTCTTCCAAGCACCCAAAAATGATCTTGTGGGTAGCAAATGCATGCTTGCTTTTGCGGGTATGCGTGTTGTGGTCTGTTCGTTAGAGCTAGCTAGCTATTAATGTGGCCTGCTTTTTCATTCATTTCAGAGAGAAGATTCTACCAAGAATATGTTGGTTTATCTGCTTTTATGGGAACACAAGAGACCAAGCATAATGTTAACTCCGATGGCGTTCAATGCCAATAGCAGCGATACACAAGTCTAGGGGTACCTCTAGAAGGCTAAGGCCATTCAAGATGTTTTGACTTGATTTTGCAAGTTCATATGCGTATTTCAGACTATCTTTCTTTAGTTACTCGTCTTGCTACTCTTTTGTGTGACACTAAAACATAGCGCTTGGGCTTCTTTATATATTCATGTAGCTTAAATGATCGTTGTCTACAAGCCAAAGATAGTAACTGGCTATGAAAAAAATAAGAGTTCAGATTGCAATGTAGATAACTAATGGATGGGTGTGTATGCCGGTAAACTTCAGAATTTTCGTCGTTTCGGATACAAAGAGGTCATCCTTATTACCCTGGTATGAGATTCTTTATTTAAGGAGATTAGCCAACTGGTTGTGCACTTGAACCCAGTCGCTGCTCTTAATTTGTAAAGGATTCAGTACTTGTGACTCTGAGATAGGTGACTATAGGATGACCCAACCACTAGGTCACGTAGTTTGCTGAATAATGGTTTGATGTACTGAAGATGACCACATCATGTGTTTGGTTGGAGGACGTTTTATCTTACCAAACTTCAGCACTATGAGTTGACAGAAGAGCTCAAACAAACCAGACTGTCTAAAACGATGCAAAAAAGTCATGGGTAATGATGAAGTACGAAAGTAAAACCGTTGAATTTCATAACCAACTATCCAAAAAATATGCGGGGCAGGAAGTTTTAAAATGTGTTGGCTAGGTTAAGAGTAACAGAAGTTTCAAGCTTTTACCAAGGTGGCAGGAACTGCTGATTCGAGGCTTCAGGTGAATGACAGAGTTGATGTATAATGGTAGGTCTAGGTAGGGGTTAAGGTTTGTAGACTTGAGTGTGTGGGAATATGCATACTTTGGTTGTACCACATCAACTATTTGGCTTGAGGAGTTACATACATAACCAAACTCAAATAGAGAGCTCAAAGAATCTATATATATTTGAAAGTAGAGGGATAAATTAAACCTGGACAATTATGGAAGTAAGAAGCACTGAATTGCTTTTGCACTGATGTAGAAAAGGTTTTTCAGCCTTAAGAAAAATATACATTATGTATGATTCAATTTTATCCGTCCTTAGAGATTTGGCCTTAGAAAAAATATAGAGAATTATCTTCAAATTCCATAGTTGCAGCTGAAAATCAAGCCCAATTCAAATACCACATCAATAACATTGAATTTCATTAATTTTGGTTTATCCTTGAGAAAAATATACAGTATGTATGATTTAGTTTTATACGTCAAGATGTTTATTGTCATTCTTGCATATCTTGGGAATAAAGATGTAAACAACATTGCTTTGCTTACTGTGATGCTGTCAAATGACATATTAACTACCTCTAAGACAATTTTTTTTCTCTTTTTATTTATACTAAAACTTTCAGCTTTGTACAATTTTGGGTGAACCAGATGAAACAGTAAGCCATAGGGTCTACTCTTCTACTTTTGAACTACGGAAATGCAATCCCTGCAATTTTTGTGGTGCTAAGAAATTTGACTATGAGCCTCCAAGTTTTTGCTGTTATGGTGGAAAGGTAGTTTTGGCAAAGCCTAATATTCCAGATGATCTACGGGTGCTATTTACCTCTCAGAGTGATGATGCAGTAGAGTTTCACAAACATATTCGAGCATATAACAATATCTTTTCGTTCACATCATTTGGCATAAAGTTAGATAAAGAACTTGCAAGTTCTAGGAGAGGAATCTACACTTTCCGAGCTCAAGGGCAAATTTACCATGATCTTCCTTCTCTGGTCCCACAAAATAATGTTCCTTCCTATTTCCAGTTATATTTCTTTGATACAGACAACGAGCTCAAAAACAGATTGCAAATTTTAAGTGATGCCAAACTGAATGAACCCATTACCAAGAAACTCATGGAGCTTCTATCTGAGAATCCATATGCTCAATTTTTGCGTAGATGAGAAGAGAGTCCTTTAGATGCTTGCGAAGTTCGTATAAGGAGCGATGTTCAATTGGATCAAAGAGTTTATAATTCTCCATCAGCTGATCAAGTGGCTGCAATTTGGATCGAAGGCAACAATCCTACATCTGCATATGAAAGGGATATTATTGTCCATGCGCATTCTGGGCATAAGCATAGAGTAAGACACTACTATGGGTGTTATGATCCTTTGCAGTATCCACTACTATTTCCCAGAGGTGATATTGGGTGGCACCAAAATATACTGAAAATAGATACCGAAAAATCTAGCAATTCCGTTCTTCAAAGAACTAAAAATGCCAATATCCCTAGCTTTACATCAGCAGAAGATATTTTTAACCAAGAACAACAAGGTGATTTTCTGCTTCTTCGTTGCTCTCAGTTTTTGTCGATAAAGAGGATAACAATGTTCTCTTGTAGGTTTTACCATCTAACCAATGCATCCAAAGAATTTATAGGTGTTCGAGGTGAGGAACTGAGGAAGGTATCATGCCGGCAATACTACTCTTACAAATTGCAAATTCGAGATGACGATGACTCTATTATTCTTTTATCGGGAAGACTATTGCAGCAATATGTAGTAGATATGTATATTAAGCTTGAAACGACTCGACTTGATTACTATAGAAATCAACAATCCAAGTTACGAGCTGAGTTGTACCAAGGAATTGCCGATAGCGTATTGACCGGAGAGGTCAGGGGAAGTATGGTCGGGAAAAGAATTGTATTGCCTTCATCTTTTGTTGGTGGGCCACGAGACATGCGACGGAGATATCTTGATGCGATGGCGTTGGTGCAACGTTTTGGAAAGCCAGATCTTTTCATAACAATGACTTGTAATTCAGAGTGGAATGAGATACAAGAGGTGTTGAAAGAAGGTCAAACTGCTCAAGATAGGCCTGACTTAACTGCTAGAATTTTTCGAGCAAAGCTACATGATCTGAAGGAGCAACTGATTAAGAAACAAATATTTGGTAAAGTTGCTGCTTATGTTTACGTTATTGAGTTCCAGAAAAGAGGCTTGCCTCATGCTCACATATTGCTCATTTTGAAGTCACAATATAAGATTACAAGCTCGGACTGTTTTGATAATTATGTATGTGCCGAAATACCTGATCTAAATAGTGAACCAGATCTGCACGAAAAGGTTGTTAGACACATGATGCATGGTCCTTGTGGAGAAAAGAATCCAAAAAATGCATGTATGCGTGAAGGACAATGCAAGAATCATTACCCACGACCTTTTTGCCCAGAGACAACGCAAGGGGAGGATTCCTATCCAATATACAGGCAAAGAAATGACAACCGTGAAGTATTTGTACGCAAGAAATATTTGAATAATCGTTGGGTTGTACCATATAACCCATTTTTATTGACAAGGTATGACTGTCACCTGAATGTCGAAATTTGCTCTGGAATTCAAGCAGTCAAATATCTTTACAAATATATATATAAGGGCCATGATAAAGTTGCAGTCCACATTGCTCATGATGAAGAGGATGTTGTCATTGATGAAATTCATCAGTTCCAAGATGCTAGGTGGGTATCAGCACAAGAGGCTATGTGGAGAATTTTTGAGTTCGATTTAAACGAGATGCATCCGGCCGTTATAAATTTGCAGCTACACCTACCAAACAAGCAATGTGTCTCATATTGGGAAAATCAAAATCTGGAGAATTTATTATGCTCGGATGTTGCATCAAGAACAATGCTAACTGAATTCTTTAAGGCTTGCAGTAATGAAGATGATAAAGAAGCAAGAACTTACCTTTATAGAGAATTTCCTGAGCATTATGTCTGGAACAAGAAAGGCAAGTTTTGGAGCAAAAGAAAGTCAAAGGAAGTGATTGGCCGTGTCAATGGAGCAAATCCATCGGAAGGGGAAAGATATTATTTGAGACTTCTACTGAACCATGTAAGGGGTCCAACCTCCTTTTTATACTTACTAGTTGGAGCGCACGTGCGTTGCACGTGGCTTGTTTTCTATATAGTGGTCAATATTACTTAATAGTTCATTAAAAAAGAAGGTATTGTGAAATTGCTTTTCATATCCGTGCTAAACAATATGGTGGAAAAGAATTCGTAGTTCCTCAAGATGTTTAATAGTGATGGTCAGAGGCATCACATTTCCCAATGAGCAATGTAAGTACTTAGTGACATGCTATTTATAGTTGAAGAAAAATAGCATCAGCCAAAGTGCATATAGCAACAACTTTATTTCTGAAAGTTTATTTCATTTATTGTGTACTTTCATCGTGTCTTATGTTTGAATGACAAAACAGTATTGGTTATATTTACAACACCTTAATTTTCTTTTAATTTAGTGGAGGAAGATAGAATCAAGACCGGAAGAGAAAGAAGTCATTGGTTTAATAAATTTCATCAGTCAAATAGTTTGTTCCAATTACAACTTCCCCTATTTTTGTACCTCTTATTGAAAAATACCTCAATAATAAGATTATCAACTAATATAGTGTACTTTTGATTTCTCAAAATAAAAACCAAATAGAAGAACACTATGATTTGCAGGATATGTTGGTTACAAAATATGTGTATTTACGGGCCATGTTGACACATCAAATTTTAAAAGCCGTCCTATATAATTCTGGTATAATCGTATAACAAAAGCAGTGTCATTCAAACTTACCAAAAGTAAAGGAAAAGAAAATGATTGACAACAACATGCAATCCACACATAAAATTAAAAAAATAAAAAGATGAACATTATCTAATAGCAACCAATAAAACCTAGTATAAATAAATTTCATCAGAAAGATAAATAACATTTTTCATAGAATTATAGCAAATGTCAGCTACATATATTGATACAACAACCATTAAGGGTAAAGAGAAAGCTTGACAAAAATGTGGAGCAGTTGTAGTTAAAGACCATCTTGGTGTTCCAAAAATATTGCCTACAATAAACAAAAAGAACAAAATGTTGTAAGATCAACATCCAATGTATAAAGCTAGTCTTCTAAATGAGAGGTGCTCCTACCTTATAAGCTTGTACGCCATACATGAATTTCAGAGTATAGGTTCAAGAATTTGAGAAGGCCTCTTGGTTGTTAGAGGGATACCATGGTCTTGAAAACCCTGTAATTGCCCAAAAACATTTGAGGTTTAAAAAGACTAAAGATAATAATAACCATATGACATAAACAAGTTTTGTTTGTTACCGTTTGCTTCCTATTGATTTCTTCACCTGTATCCATCCTTCTGATAAGTACGGTTGAATAATATTGGCACCATTTTCTTTCTTTTCCTTCCTTGCTTTGAGTTGTCCAGCAGCAACAACACGATTCATTTGCAAAAAAAGGTTTTCATAATAACTTTCAACAAGGAAAACCGCTAGTTGATTTTCCTCTGATGTTGAGCCACTTTTCTTAATTTTTGAAGTTATGGTCTTGGGTTCTCTAAGGCACCTTTCAAATTTTACCTAGCAGCTACAACATCCTCGATTCTCTTCAACCCCGTTACTGCCAAATGTTCGAGGAAAATATGAGGTGTAGACGCTGCAACGGTCCAATAATCTAGAACAAAATAATCTTAAATAGTTGGAATTAGACTACATCAACAATCAAACCAAACTTCACTTACAAAACAAGAATATCTGAAAATCCAAAAGTAGCCAGCAATTAAATTCTAATTCTATGATCAGAATGTACTTTGCATATGCACCAAGTTAGATCCATTTACTAAAACCCAAAAAGACAGGGTCCGGCCATTGTCACCCGATTTTGAAGCACATGCAATATCAAATGTTTCCGTTCAATTTGCTAGTGTCAACAATATAAAACTGGAAAATCTAATTCATGGTTTAATTTGGTTTTACTAAAACAATATGACTTAAGATCAGTCATAATGCACAATTCTGTTAAAATTTTCTCCAAAACTACATTATCATGATATCTATGGTCATGATAAGAACTAATTCCCCCAAAATTGCTTAGCTGCAATACTCGGACCTACCGTTAGACAATTCAGGCTCTTTCCGAAAGTAGGTCTTCTCTTTATTTACTTTTTGAGTGAGTACTTCTCAATCGGCCCTAATTCTTGCCTCAGTCCTAGCCCCATGCTATAAACTGCTGACAACGCTTAGCTGCAAGACGCAATATCGTTTGATCATGATCACTTACAATATTTATTACAATTAACAGTAGATGTTACAATTGAATTCAAGTTAATTGTCTTAACTAAGTTTAGTGCTCAAAGTGCAGAAATGATCAGGGCAGATAATCTGAATTGACCTGTTTGAGACCAACATGATTTGTTTCAGCAATTTTCCATTAAACAAAAACCAACAGGAAATGATTTGACGCAAGTCCGGGTCTACTCTTAAGACATTAGAGCTTAAAGGACTGGTTTGATTTGAAAATGTTTAAAAACATTGAAAGTAGATGATATCTAACTATACTGATGCTGCATGCGTCTAGCACTCTCTTCATGATTGGCAGGAGCTCTGCATTGGGTCGCCCTTTTTCTGTATTGATGATCTTACAACCAACCCCATAAAAGTCAACAAACGCGGGGAGGGGTCACTTTTTAGTCAATATTGGCTTCCAGCACAAGTTTATGATTTAGTTTTGTTCGATCTAAAATTCTCAAAAGTGAGATGTTCTTTGCAGCATTTCCAACACAAGCAACATCTTTACACCAGCAAGCACTGCTCAACACCTTTTACAACAATCCCTCCTAAAAAAGAGGGTATCACTCAACATCAACATATTCCTGATCTCCAAATTTACAACAAGACAATGCCAACACTGCTGCACCATTAGTCACTACTCCCCAAACCCAGTCTTTCAATTTTAGCGTTCCTCTTGCCACCAATACCACCACATTGCCATCCAACACTACATTTAGCTACTTGTAATCATCGTCGATCACTACTTTAAGGATTATTTCTACTAACTTGCATACAAACTGGACAGCCCATGTAGTTGCTTTGACATTCCATTTGTGCACTTTCCACCTTCACCATCAGTCCAAATCGCCAAGTAATAACCATCGACATATATTCCACTATCTCAGTTCCCAATCTTCTTGCTATTGTTGTATCACGCCACTGCCATTTTTATCGTCCAAAAAACCCTTAGCTAATTATGACCAGCACAGCAACAACGGCATCACTCTATTGCTAAAACAAGCAAAAATAGCCAACCCCAGCATAAACCACTCATTAAGTCACCCCCCCACGTAATTGTTTCCAGCGAGTGTTTTCAGAACCAGAATGCACAGGCCAGCGAAACTGATTTGATGAGAAATTATCAGCCGAGCAAAACTTACTTAATTGGATGCTAGTATAGATGCAGAACTTCTTCAATCCAACAAGTGACTTATCTTTTGTTAGACGATCTTATTTCATGAGAGCCTACCAACGTTTGAAACTTCAGGAGCAAATCTGATTGGGGCTTTTGCCTATTTGCCTCCATAAGTTTCATAGCTAATTTTAACCTGCTTGCATATTAAATTACTTTATCCTTATCGCTCTTCTGATGGTTCACTCGCAAAATTTACAGCACAAACACACTAAGATTGAAGGCTCGTGCTCTTTAACTTTATTCTCTGGTTAAAGGATGGCAAAAATCTATGGTCAAATTTGCAAGTTTCAAATTATATTAGCTAAACTAAAAAGGAACATCATGAATGCAAAGTATCCTCGTTTATAACCCAGATACTACGTCAGATAAGAAGATGAGTTTCAGTAGATGAGAAGACTTATAGACAATCCTAGCCATGCCATGACATACCTTGCATTTCTTGAAATTGAGGCATACCTTTGTTCAAGTGTTTGGACATTCAAAACAAGCTGCGGAACCAGTAGCAGCCATGTGTTTGCTTTTCCAAAATTGCTGAGATTTTATGTGACACAATTGCAAGAAAGTCAGCGGACACGCATGCATGCATACATATTCACAAACTGGCTATGAACACTTTCAATTCAATATGACACGACTTTCTTTATAAATCATTCAATCCAAGCATTTTTTGCAACAGAATAACTCTCTGCATAGAAATCACATTCATCTAAGAGATATATCTTTTGGTCAAATCAACAATTTTACTACAAAGCAGGAAAAAAACACAAAATGTTTTGGATCAATGTAATGGATACGCCAAGACATAACAATACATGAGGCTTACGTCAGTCAAATGACTGTTTGGCAAAGATGCCGAACAAAAGAAGCAGAGACATAGAGGAGCCGCAGTCACCGGTGACTCCACGGCTTCTAACCACCCCTCTTAACCCAGGAATGCAGCAAAGATGCCAAGGCACAAGAAAGAAAAAAGGTATGTTTGTGTTGGAATGGCGACATACCTTTGTTCAAGTGCTTGGATATTCAAAGTAAGCTGCAGAACCAGAAGTGGCCAGTGTTTTTGCTTTTCAAAATTTCTGAGAATGGCTATCATGAGACACAATTGCAAGAAAATCATTAGATACGCGTGCATGCATGTACACTAACGCACTGGCTATCAGCATGTTCAATCCAGAATGACACCATTTTCTTTATAAAGCATTCAATCCACGCATTTTTTGCATTTGAATAACTCCCTGCATAGAACTCACATATTTTTGTAAGAGATAATGGTTTTTATCAAATTAGCAATCTTAATGCAAAGCAGAAAAACAACAAAAAGTATTGGGATCAATGTAATGGATAGCTTTAGACATAACAATCTCTGAGGCTTACGTCAGTCAAATGACCATTGGCAAGGTGTCCCATTCCTTCAGCTCTGCAATTTCCTACTTAATTAGCCAGAATAATATGAAAAATTAGGATTTGGATGCAGCAAAGATGCTGACCAAAAGAAGTAGAGGCATAGAGGAGGCGTGGTTCACAGGTGACGCCATGGCTTCTACCCACACCTCTTAACCTAGAGATGTAGCAAAGATGTCGAAAACACCACCATATACATAGAAGAGCTGCTCTCCAGCTGTGACACCTCGGCTTCTAAAGACGCCACTCAGCCCAAAAATTAAGCAAAAAAGAAACTGACTCGGCATTAGACAAGGTACCCCGAACACAGGCTTTATTTTCTGCTCCTCATCAGGAATTCCTCAAATATAGGTAATGATTTGTTCTCGAGTTTTTTTCTCTCATCCATAAATAATCCACATAAGGCATAATGGGAAACAACACATTTTCCAAGCCCTTCTAATTTTCCAACCGGTTCCTGAATCCCTTTTTTCCCATGTCAATCCTAAGAACCAAAACAACTCAGCAAATCCCTGTATTCTGTCCACCAAAGTTGTAGTCGGAAACAACACATATGCTATGCCCTTGTAATTTTTATATTGATTCTTAAATCCTCTTTTTCTTGAGGCAACCCAAAGAACCAAGAGAAGGAGGAAAGCTGCTTCATTCCAGGTTTATGAATCACATTTGAAAAATCTCCCATACTGTAACTTCTTGGTGGATATCAATTCCAACTGGATAGACACGAGAGTTGAAAAAGTCTGATGAGTTTAAAGCCCGGGATCACTTTATAAACTTTGATAAATCTATAATATCACAATTGAAGCTTACTCAAGTCTTCAAAAATGAGATCTGCCTTAACAGTCAGCTTCCCTTGCTGAGGGCTTGACAGTAAAATTGTTGCACTATAAGGACTGCACAGAAAAGAAACGAGATCAGCACTGAGCCCCATACACCAAAACAAAGTTACACTTGGGATCCATTAAGAAAGAGATGCTTCATAAGATTATCATTTCCGCGAGGGTTGGTCAGTAAATTTTTAAATAAATTACCAGGAGCGCTAGGACGAGAAATATATGAAACAATAAAAAGGGCATATGAAGATCCTAGAATGAAACCCTCCTTTTCTTTAGGTAGCATCTTTGAACAAGTCATAGAAATATTAGTTTCTAAATGTACCAATATACAAATATCTAGAACGAGAATTAATTAGAGAGAAAACAAATGAGGACCAAGTGAGTGAAATGCCTTACTTTTAATATAGGGAGTACAAAGGAGTTCAAATCTTTGTACCTCGAAAACTCTTCCACTCTGCTGCAAAACAATTAAAAGAGTTAATGTACTTGTCAAGTAATTGTCTACAAGGCAAAACTTAAAAGGATAACAGGTCTATTGGTCAAAACCAAACTTATGCAGATCACCACCTATAAAGATTCCCTAACAGCTGAAGCATGAACTCAGCTAAACTAATAGAATATCCTCTCCAGGAGGTAAGTATGGGTTCAAAAAATGCTATTGACCAGATCTTTATAAAAAAAAAATATCAAGACAACACCACTTTGTTTAACCTTAAAGTAGGGTAGTCCTCGGAGTTGGATGCTCCTAAGTCCATATTCCCTTGACTATTTTCCTTCAACCATCAATAAACAAAAAAGCCAACGTTACCTTGTCTTCTCATGAGAGAGAATCAGGTTATCTTCTTCTAAACCATCAACCTGTTGCAATGAAACTGTTTGTTACCACAGAAAAAGAAAATTGGACCCAGAGAAAAAGTTTCCTAAGAAAATGAAATAGATGGCAATATTCCTGCTCTACATACCATATCAGCATAATGTCGTTTGGTTGATATCAATGGTTGGGATAGTCCAGACAGTGGTCCTCTACCAGCATAATGCTTTTAAGCCCCCAAAGAGAGAAAATCTTATAACTCAGCATAAAATTCATGTGTCAACTGGGAAACAGAACAATAAGGGTAAACCTGCTTAGAAGCAAGAACTGCAATCTTAAATTTGGGGTCTAGGTCAGGCACCCGAACAATAGACTTTGTTGCATTGAAAATCTTTGATAACTGAAGGAAGTCCTCATCCATCTGCACTCGGGGCCATTTAGCAGGGTCGAAGATAAATTCACTGTAAGTTGCAGCAAAATTTCAGGATGTAATATTGATCAATTATCTAAGTTATCACGTGAAACTACAGGCATATAGGCAGGTAAATGATTGGTAACGGCTCCATGTTGTTCGCATTCCAAAACAAAATAATAGACACAACGAAAGCCTATAAGCATCTTTGACTCATAATATATCAAAATCAAGGTAAAATTATCCATTTTTTTTTCTTTTCTGGAACAACTGAAATTCCTTATGATTATGTCTCCTACATAGAACCAGTTATACTTGTCATGATATTTAGCAATAAACTCCAATTACTTGAGAAAACAGTTTCAACTTCTAAACTTCCGATTCATATACCACAATGCAAAACTTAACAGTGTCCACTCTTTTTCTCAATATGCATATAAAGCTCAAATTTGACTTCAAAAACAGAACAATAATCCATCAATTTTACAATCCCAAAAACACCCCCACCCCCATCGATTAATCGTTCGCTTTTACCATACACAGTCCTTCAGAGACGAAAAAAATTTATTAGTACTTTTTTTTTTTTTAATAACCGTGACTGAATTGCCAAAGATTCTATAGCTTTGGCCAAAGCAGTGTGCGAAATTAGAAGCAGTAAGTACAATCTTCGCTTAGGCCAAACTGCAACCAGTACAAATTCCTTTTAACTCAAACCAAATGTGGCCGTAAATGAGCTCAGATGGTATCACAATTTAATCGTAGTCCATATCCAATCGCTTAATAAGTAAAAACAGAATACTATAAAGGGAAGCAATTCAGCAAACATCTTATGTGCATAATTGCAAAGTAGCGGTGTGCATTAGTTCATACATTTAAACACCTCACATGAAATGGTAAAGCCAAAGATAGCATGAAGAAGTGCATCCATGGAGTAAGAGAAGATGAGCAAATTCGTGGACAATAGATACAAGCAAATTAGGTGTATCTGGTCTAATTAAATTCAGAGTTGGTTTACCGGCATTATTTATGAGCGTAAGTTTCTCTTCGCTTGAAAGCCGAAATGCTAATTTTCTGTAAGATTTGAGATGCGATTCTGATAACAATCGGAAGGTTGATGTCGAATTCGTCATTTGGCGCAAGTTCTTGTGTAGCATAAGAGGCATGTTCTTGGTGAGGCATGTTCTTGGTGAGGCATTGTTATGCGGTTGAAGTTCATCTTGATGTTCTTGTGAGGAGTGTAAACTCCATCGAGTTCTTGCAACTGCAAAAGGAAGATATCGGAGGATGAGGGACGGTTGGTGGAGGGAAGGTGCTGCTAGTATTGTTTCCGCACTACAGTGACGATTTGAAGAGTTGCGAGCAAGTGACTCAGTGATTGCATCGGTTTGAAAGAGCTGCATGGGGTATCTCAGGGCGTTTTGGTCATACGAAAATGTGTAGAAACATGGTTAAACATGTTACACTTTTAAGGTAGAGAGATTAACCTATAACGGTGTCCAATATCACTCTTTCAAAGAGGCTGCGGCAAAGAGAGGATTGCTGCAATCACATGACAGTATTTCAGAATGTTTACACGAAGCTGCTCACTTTCAAATGCCAAAGGCTTTGCGACGCCTTTTTGCGATCATCTTAATATATTGTGAGCCTAATGATGTTAGGAATCTATGGGACATTCATTTCAGTTCACTGTCAGAAGATTTTTTGAAGATGTCACCGATGACTGATAAAATGCGAGAATGCAAAACTTTGCAAGGGGTCGACTTCTTCTTGGAAAGCATGGGAAGAAGCATAACAGAGTATGATTTACCGACTATGGAATTAACTTTTTCAGATGCAATTAACGTGGAAAAGCGTGAAGTACTTGATCAACTAGCTGTTATAACTCCACCAGAGGATCTTCTAGCCACTTCATCTTTGAACCCAGAACAGCAGGTTGCTTATGACATCATAATGGATCGGGTAAATTCGAACGGAAGTGGTGCATTTTTCATTGATGGTCCGGGGGGGACTGGTAAAACCTACTTGTATCAAGCTCTACTTGCTACAGTTAGATCAAGAAAGCTAATTGCAATTGCAACAGCAACATCCGGTGTAGCTGCTTCACTTATGCCCGGTGGTCAAACAACACATGCTACTTTTAAAATTCCAATTGATGGCAACGAAACAACTGTGTGTAGCATACCTAAACAAAGTGGCAGGGCAGAATTGCTAAGAAGAGCTACTCTAATCATATGGGATGAGGCACCAATGGCAAAAAGATGGTCTATCGAAGCAGTGGACAGAAGTTTGAGAGATATTATGGGTAATGACAAACTATTTGGAGGTAAAATATTTGTTTTTGGTGGCAATTTCCGTCAAGTTCTTCCCGTCGTTCCAAGGAGTACAAGAGCTGAAAATGTGAACGCAAGTTTAGTGAAGTCGCACCTTTGGCTTGAAATGGAGAAGCTGAAATTGAACAGAAATATGAGGGCTTCATCAGATGCAACATTTAGTGACTTCCTTTTACGCGTCGGGAATGGCGATGAACCATGTATAGAGGAAAATATGATCAAGATTCCGAACGAAATGCTTGTGACATATGCCAACAAAAGTGATGCCGAGAATTGTTTGATTAATACTATCTTCCCATCAATTGAAAAGAATTGTGGTCATGCCAAATACATCACTAACCGTGCAATTCTTGCAACAACAAATGAAACAGTAGATATGCTCAACAAGAAGATTATATCAATTTTTCCTGGAGAGGTATGGACATATCGAAGCTATGATGTGGCAGTTGATGATACTTACAATTACTATCCAGAGGAGTTTTTGAACTCATTGACACCAAATGGTTTTCCTCCGCACAAGTTAGACCTTAAGGTTAATTCCCCAATTATGTTGTTAAGAAACTTAGACCCCTCGGAAGGACTCTGCAATGGAACTAGAATGGTCTGTAGAGGCTTCGAACCCAATGTTATTCATGCAGAAATAACGTTGGGACAGTTTGCTGGGAAACCTGTCTTACTACCTAGAATTCCACTTCTCCCACCGGAGGATGGTTTTAGCCCCTTTATATTGAAGCGTACACAATTTCCTGTACGAAGTTGTTTTGCTATGACAATAAACAAAGCTCAAGGGCAAACTATACCACATGTTGGAGTTTATTTACCTCAACCTGTCTTTTCTCATGGCCAATTGTATGTTGCATTGTCTCGTGGGACTTCAATGTCTACAACAAAGATACTACTGAAATCAGTTTCTCAAGACAAAAATAGACACATGTACACAAGAAATGTCGTGTATAAGGAAGTCTTAACTTCTTAAAGGTCTCGTCCTCTTTGCATTTACTTTTTTTCTGTTGCACAATTTCTGGATTTCTCTATTAAACTATTTCTATATTTTAATTATTTCTAATTTTGTTCTATTTCTGTTTGATTTTATTAGGTACTTCCAAGAAGGCTGCTCCTAATATGAGTTACAGTATAGAAAGCAAGTTTTTTAAACTCTAGGTAAGCTTATGAACATATCTCTTGACGGATACTACAATGCATGGGTTCAATACTCCTTCCCTCAAATGCTTTTGTGCCTTCAATTCTCTTAATCACTAAGCAATCACAGCTATTACTTTCGTACGCATCATAGAGAATTTTTACATAATTTATCCCCAATGATTGTTTTCGAGTGTCCAGGATTGAATAAAAATATCTTAGCATTGGATTTAACTCAAATTGCAATTGCAGAGCAAATAAGTATTGTTTGACTGCTAAAATAGGGCCAAAATGATGAGAACAGTCAATGTTTACACATTTAAGTACTGTTCTAGGAATTTGCAATAAGTTGAAGTGGAAAAAAAAACATGAAATACAGGGTGTACTTCTCAAGGGTGAGGGCTTACTTTAGAATTTAATATGGAATGCTTAATTGAAGAAATTAGTTAGTCGACCATAATCTGTGTGTGAGAGCATGTGTGTGTTTTCCCATTTTGTTGGGAAGCGGGAGATTGTTCCCTAAAGTCGACACTCTACATAAGTAAATTAATGTACTCAATACAATATAAACGTAAAGTAGTTTCCTAAGAGCTACTCTGTAATAATCATAAGAGTTACTAAAAGAGTAGCTCTTTAAAGTGGGTCATAATAGGTAAATGCAGAAATTAAAATTTTGCTTTGGCAAATGATGGAGAATAGAATCAATTGGTTCCAATTTTATATGCTCTACGTCATTGATTCTAGATGCAGGAGGTGTTCCAAAATCTAAAGGAAGTAACTCTCTCGACATATTTGACACTTCTATCATGTATATATAAACGGCTTTTTGGGAATCAGTAAATCTAAGTTATTAAGTATCCATATAAAAGGGAGCATTTCTAGGAAATTGGAATGCTTTGAACACTGTTCAGCAGCTCAGTTGGCTCTGATTGAATCTCTTTAAATCAGAACTCTGAAACTATGGTTTCTTTAATGAGATTTTGCTTAAACATAATTATACGCTGAATCAAGGAGAACCCATGAACAAGCAGAAATTTTTTCTGGAAAAGTTGAGGCAAGAATCACCAATAAGCCTCAACTTTTATTACTGTAGTTAGGTTCTAGGCAACTACAACCAAACAAACTTTTGACACAAACAAGTAAAACTGATATTATTTGACACTGAGCAAAACTTCTTGAAGCTCCATAAAACTGAGCAAAACCAGAAATAGATAGCTTCAGATTCCAAGTCACAGTTCCTCATAGGTCATAGCACCAGTACATCAACATGTCAATCATAATTCATGCAGAAGAAAAAAACCATGAACAAGTATGAATAACTTTCAGTTACCTCTGTGACCATGCTGTGGAATGGAAGCTTCCACAAGAAAGAAATGTGTGGTGATGACTATTATACTAATGATGATAAGTTTATGATACAAACAAAAAGATGACTGTCCAGGCACCAAAATTGGTTCTGGTAAGACCAGAGAAGAAATGGGTGTCTCCAAATTCCTCCTTAAACAATTGTGTCTGAGACTTTGAATTTTCCTTGCGCCCCATGGTAGGAGACTAACCATTTCATCTTCAGTTCACCATGTCTGTGCTAGATGTACATTCCCTCTCCCTAACCTACCCTTTTTTCTACTTTTTTAACTGTTACCAACAAACTTAAGACTACCTATTCTGCTACTTCCCATTTTCTCTCATCAGATTCACATCTCACAATTTTTAGCGTAATGTTGTAGATAACCAAAATACGCGCATAAATAGTTTATCAACTAATGTAGCGTAAAAGCGAAAAAAGAAGTAAACAATCCAGTAATTTACATTTATAGCTGTGTCACGTGAATTATTGCAAAGTTCTAATGAATTCGTTTGCGTTAGCAAATCAATTTTCCATCTTATTTTTGGGTTCCATATATTTTTTTTCTTTTTTTTGAAGGTTGATAGTTAGATCAGAACAGACAGTGGCCTAGAATGGGAATGGTCCCTAGGATGGGAAGATGATGATCAATGAGCCATTAATGAAACTTCATATAAGTAATGAACCAGGAGTCCATGTGATTATATGGCAAATTCATTACTCCTACCTTACTGGTTTAATAATGATTATTAAACCTGCAAGTGAAGGTAACGTGATGATAACTCCCTCGTAACTCCAAAACGGGGGAATTGCTGATAAAGCCCATTCTTCGTAGCAATCACTTGGCAGTAGGCCAAGTGATTTGCAGCAAGAGTGTCAGATTAAGCCTAACGTGGCCTGAGTTAGATGGTATGCCTCATGAGTATCTTTCCTTGGGACGTGTTGTAGGATGAAACCATCGGATTCGCCACCTAGACGAAAGGCAGTGGTCTGATGTGAACATAAACCTCAATGCTAGCACTTTGACCTGCCAGCTAAATGATGCGTCATTGGTTCTGAGACTATAAGGACATGATTAATTATCCTAACTTTCATGCTAACAACACTTCTAGGCCTATGATTAGAGCTTCATAGTCAGCAGGCTTATTGGTGCACAGGAAACTCAATAGGAAAAACAACATTTTTGGCAACTTTCGTTCTAACAACACTTCTAGGCCTATGACTAGAGCTTTGTAGGCAGCAGGGTTATTGGTGCAGAGGAAACTCAATAGGAAAGACAACATTTTTTTCCTATCGTTTGAGAAATCCAAACAACCCGCACTTCAGCTGAGTTGTTGGTTTTAGATCCATGAGAATAAAGTTCCCAAGGAGGTAGAGAAATATTGGACACATTCAGGGCATTAAGGCCAATGTTAATGTTAGGGCCAATCTATAAGATTAGGTGATCAGCCAAAAAATCATCTATGGCTTGGCCCTCGACAACCCATTTTTGGATATAATAAAAAGACAACTCCGTCAGAGCCAATGCCCACTGATCAATACTACCACAGATGAACGGTCTAGAGAGCGTCTATTTTATCGGGTTAGTTTGGCTGATAATGTTGATAATACTATGAAGCATGTATACTCTCAATCTCTGGGAAAAAAGGAAAATAGCTAAGCATTATTCCTCAATGGCTATATACCTTTGCTAAACAGGTTTTAAGAACCTACTGAAAAATAAATAGCTTGCTCAAAACCAACTTCATTGTCTTGAGCTAACAAACTTCCAATGGAGCTATTTCCAGCAGAGAATTTTAATATCTCTACTCTCTAACATCCATTTCCTGAGATTAGACATTAAGTGTTTTGGTGGAGATGGTTATACTTTTGCTATATTTTGCTGAACTCAATCAGTAAGAGTCAAAAGAGAGAGCACTTCAAGAAACAATAATATATAAACGATACGTAAAGAAATATAGTGATGTAGTAAGAAAGTAGAAACCATTGACTTGCTCTTATGGGAAAGCAGAATTAAGCCATTTACTACTTTTAACAGTATTTTATGTAATATATGCACAAAAGCACTTCTGAGTTTTCTTAGAGATAGATTTTTTAACTGTTAAGAGATTGAAGAGCCAGTGAGGATTTGAGTATCAGTCAAATTGTGTGTGTGCTTATCATATCAGAACCAAGTTAATTGTATTCGCATACCACAGAATGTGGCCCTGAAAATTGACTGCTACCTGAAAAGATACTAAAGGCATACATATAAAACCATCAAACGTTTTCACACAGGTAGCTTGATGCAATTCTTATTTCATGATGCTTTTTCGAAGAACATATGGCCATTGATATAGACTCCCTAACATTAAAACTTTAATTATATTCGTCTTGTTATCTTTTCCAAGGTTTGAGATCACATTGTTATTTTCCACTCTCCAGTAATCTAGAAAATCTCTAAGACACTACAGGGTTACTTTGTAATTGCTATATGCTATGTTCATTTACGGAGCCTTATCTTGACTAATGAGTCATGAGGATCTTTATATAAGTCCAACTCTTAAAAATTAAATGTTTATCGCTCATTTATATGAAATCTTCATAATTTGATGCATCAATTTCAATGTTGGCTTGAGGCTCCTTTACATCGCATCTTTTTTCTTGGTTTATGATTTCTAATAGATGGTTCTTTTCTTTTTCCTTCTCTATTGCAGATAGAGTTGGAGGTCATCTTAACAAATTCAAACGAAATGTCAGAATATTCTTCTTCCATATTTTGGTCTATCTGTGTGTTTCAAGTGCAGCTACAACATTCAAATCGTTGATTAAGCAAATCAAAGCTACATACGAGTTTCAAGTTGTATCCCAGTATAATTGGATTTAAAACACTACCAATTGTTTGTTCTTTTTACGTTGAATCTACAAGTTGTACCTGATTGTTAGAAATATTGGAATCCAGTTTTTAGAGCACATTTAACAACAATGTTTATTGCCGCTTATTCTATCCCACTAATTGTATCGGTGAAAAAAACTACTGTTGAAGGAGAGGATTCGTTGGAGACAAAGATAGTACAATTTTGTACCTTACAAAGCATAGGCGGAGATTTTACCATCAACACTGTCGAATGTGTCCCAAATTATAATATGTCTAAAAATTATAATAAGTTAATCACCTCAAACATTAAGTCACTGCTTTTTTTTTTCCTGTGTCTTTTCCCTTCTTAGAACTCTTTTTAAACTTAACATCAATAAATTGTCAAATGCAATAAACAAACCTTATTATCATTTCCAAATTGTAACGCGGTCTTCAAAAATATATCTTCTCAATTCTTTTTGACAATCCTATAAACATGTTCATCTGAACTTGTCTACTGGGTTGCACGCTCGTATAGGTCTCACGTGCCGAATTACATTAATTGCCTGATCAAGGCTCACCGTACAGGCTGAACTTTGAGTACGACTGATGAGCATTCATGTTTATCATTTACCTATAAGATATATAGGTATGTCAATATGAGATTTTTATTCTATTGGTTAATGGTTGATGCTTAATGCTTATTTGGTTAATATTAATAAATCAACATTAATAAAAAAATATAATAATACAATGTATAGCAAATGGAACTTTTGTTAACTAAATAAATATAAATATAAACATTATCTGGCAACAGTATCTAAAGCATATTCAGGAACAGAAGTTGAAGACCGTTGAAGCATGTTCAAAGGTCGCGCCTATTCTGTATCAAACAATCGCGAAAATGGTGACCGAAGAATTCAAATTGGCAACCCCCAAAATCATGTCCCCCGAACTCAAACTCCATAAATATGTACCGTATATCAGTCATCAACTCCTTCAACCGTCTCCAGAAACCGTCAATCGCGTGGTAAGAGCTTTTGATATTTCTTCCAGTTCTTCACTAACAATGATGATAATCATTGTTTCCGTCTTTCTTGCATATTTCACGACTGTCATTTACGATCTTGTGAGTGGTAAGTAATATAGCACACCACCTGTTTGTATGTATGCCTCAAAGAATGTGAGTGGTAAGTAATATAGTACACCACCTGTTTGTATGTATGCCTCAAAGAATAGCCCTTTCAAGGATTTGTTTGGACCTTTGGCTGCGTCAGCATCTTAGTCCTATTTATGGATTTAGAGTTTTTAAATTACAGTGAAACCTTTGGTTTTAGCTTTATCCAGGAAATTCAGATCTATATTTGATTTTTTGACATTTCTAATAAGTACATTAGATATTTCATGGTGCATGGTCTACGTGGATAGCATGGTAAACGAGAGTATTTTACCCTATCATGCTTAACCTGTATAATGAATTTGCACATGCAATCTTTGAGGACATTCTTCTGATACACATATAAACATTGCATTGTCCTGCATGTGCTTCCTAATTTATGGAAATGCAATAACAACATTATGTAGATCCTGCTATGTACATTATGAGCAGATTGGTTAATTGAAAACTGTTTTTGAGTCAAGCCATCTTCCAAATGCCTACATTCATTTCCTAGACTTGATTTTGTAGGTATTCAATTTACGCAAGCAGAGGTGACAATGGCAAGGAAAAGAAAGCTTCCTACCGTTGTATCGTCAGACGATGAGCAGCTAGCTGAGAAAGCCACATTCTCTACTTTTGAAGATCATTACCCCAGTTCATCTAAAGCAACAGACCCAGCTGGAATGCAGGGTACGTATAGTAAAAACGTAGTCTAAGAAACAACAAGTAGTCACGCTTACTTACATAGCTTACCTGAAGTTGAGTTATATGTACACTAACACACCTTTCGAATCTAGACAAAGCTCGTGCAGGTAATAAACAATCACGAAAGCGCAGGCCTAGGAAGAGTTATGCCGAAGTACAAGCCGGTGATGTACAAGAATGCAAGGAAAAGTCGGTTTCGCTCAAAGTCAAGGACACACGAGATACAATCAAAGAAACTCTACCTCCGGCCACATCAGGTGAAGTAAAAAACTATCACAAGCTATTGTGCTAACATGCCATGGTTTGCATAGATTCCCATGGAAAAAGTATAAACTTTCAGCCAAATTGATTCTTACATGCCATGTTCTTGTGACACGTTTTTATCCATAGAGAGTCCTTATGATACATCAAATGTCATAGATGTTTGCAGATTGTTCCTTTATTCCACTATTGTATTCTTTGAATCCCCAAACCACCTTCTTATTTGGAAGACGCTTGTCTTTCCAGACCACCATGACCTTTGTGCATTTTCATCTCACGCATGCCATACAAGAGCTCTTACCTCTGATATAATTTTTCCAACAATTAATTTAGGCAAGATAGGTATCATATACCAATAAACCTGCATACTAAGAAACACATATATTGCCAATTGCACTCTGGATATCTTGCTAATCAACCTTTCAATGAAAACTTGGCAATCATAAACAAAGCAATAAGTACCACCACCTTGTCGAGTGGAACTCCAAAGTAGTAATTTGGAGTTTGCCAAGAGATATGCCAATAGTATTAGAGAGACTCACTGCGTTTTGCTCATCCACCCCTGCCAGATACATTGAACTCTTCCTTAAATTGGGAGCCAAGCTTCATAGGATTTCAAGTTCAGCAAGGGCATCCTTAAACTGTATTAAAGTGGAATTATCAGCTTGAGCCAATAAGAACTGATCATTTGCAAAACAAAGATGGCTAATCTGCAAGTCCTTGCACTTTGGATGAAAAATGAATTGAGCTTGAGCAGCATATTGATCTATAAGACTAGAACAGGCCTCCATAACCAGTAGAATCTGCAGTTTTAAACATTGCATTGCCCACTATCTGTAGGAAATCCCAGCCCCTTGAATCATATATCTTCTGAAGCTCTATTTTCATTACAAATCTGGAAGTACCACCGTCTTTATGGTAGTTTTTCACCAATTCCTAAATTACAAGCATAAAGCAATGCGTCAATATGATTAGCATGGGCAGGGGCAAGACTAGGACTCTTTGTAGTTTGTCGATATATCACATTTTTCTGATACACATATGAACATTGCATTTTCCTGCATGTGATTCCTAATTTAACTTACTTTCTTGTAACAACTTTATGGATATGCAATAACAGCATTATGTATATCCTACTTTATACATTATGAGCAAATTGGTTACTTGAAAACTGCTTTCGAATCAAGCCATCTGCAAAATACCTCTATATTCATTTCCTAGACTTGCTTTTGTAGGTATTCAATTTACGCAAGAAGAGGTGACAATGGCAAGGAAAAGAAAGCTTTCTACTGTTGTATCCTCAGACGATGAGCAACTATTTGAGCAAGCAACAATCTCTACTTTTGAAGATCACCACCCCAGTTCATCTAAAGCAACAGACCCGGCTGGAATGCAGGGTACGTAAAGTAAAAACGTAGTCTAAGAAAGAACAAGTAGTCACACTCACTTACATATCTTACCTGAAATCGAGTTATATGTACATTAACAAGCCTTTTGAATTTAGACAAAGCTCGTACAGATGATAAACAATCACGAAAGCGTGGGCCTAGGAAGAGTTATGCCAAAATACAAGCCGGTGATGTACAAGAATGCAAGGAAAAGTCAGTTTCGCTCAAAGTCGAGGACACACAAGATACAATCAAAGAGACCCTACCCCTGACCATATCAGAAGTTGGATCTTCAAGTCGTGCACCTAAACATCTCGAAGGTGACTATAAAGCATTATCCTACAAATTATGCTAGCCATTAATTTTTCAAACGCAACATTTATATGTATTCTATCTTAGTAGTTTTTAACATATCAACCTCTTGCTTAAGTATCCGATAGGAAAAATGTCTTAAGTAATTCTATCTTTATGGTTTTCACTTACATATTTATGCTGTTACTAAACTTTCTGTTCGAATATCAAAGTAGATTCTCCAACTCAATCATACGTGCTAATAGATCAACTTCAAGCATATGATAGAGACTGGGCAATAAAAGTTAGTGTACTGCGAAGGGGTAATCTGGAGCCCTATTGCAACTCGAAGGGATCTGGGCACACATGGAAAATCATATTCATGGACGAAGAGGTACACTAATCTTAAAATTTTCTATAATTAATCATTTTTTCATTCTGTATTTATGCTCGATAATGTATCACATTGCTTTGTAATGACAGGGTACAAAAATACAAGCTATCGTATTCAATGATGTTGCAGATATCTTACATTAATCTCTTCAAAAGGATAAAACGTATCTGATTTCCACCGGACTCGTCAAACCAGTGAACCGACAATTTGACAGTGCACACAAAAGGTTTGAACTAACCTTTTCTTCCGGTACTCAAGTGAAGGAGCTTGAGACGAACATAGATATAGCTCAACTTCGATTGCAATTTGTCTCATTCAAGGATCTAAAGCACCATATTGAACACAATGATATCATTGGTATGTTAGAGGAGATCTTGTACAATTTATGTAACAGCTATACGATTTGCGTTAAACTTACCTAACATAAATTCCCTTTTCTCCATTTTAGATGTGGTTGGCTTATTGAGAGATATTGACAACCTATCATTGCTAAAGAAGCCAGGAGGTGGTGGGATAATGAAACGGGCTATGATACTCACAAATACATAGTAATGTTCCATGTTCATTGGATTTTTTTTATTTTCGTGTTACCAGCAAACAATCTTAACCATTTCAGTATTTAATATACTTTAGGTATGACACTGTTGTCATAACAATATGGTCCGATTTGGCTAAAAATGAAGGAAATGTTCTATCGGAGGTAGCAGATGATAACCCTATTGTTATTCTCTCAAAGGCCAAAGTAACAAGATATGGAGGTGCATTTTTCTTAGATAATGAAGTCTAATATTGCAATTTCTGGAAAGTTAAAGCGGAAACCATTTTCCCTTTTGATTATGTATGTTTTACTTAAAATATAGGTATCATATCTCTGTCCACACTCTCCATTACGACACTCCATATAAATCCAGCTTTGCCGGAAGTTGAAGCATTAAAAGCGTGGTATGTATAAATCACTTGCAATGAGATACAAGATACTATATTTACTTTATCAATGTTACGACATGCTTGTTGACTATGAATCTAACACACTACTGGTTGCAGCCATAATGCAAACCATGAAAGTGCAACTCCTTTACGGGGTTTGAAACTTCAAAATGCTGAACGAGTCAATATTCAAGAATTGATCGAACGACCTCTAAACGAGTTCCAGGTGCTTTTTAAAGTGCTTACTTATTAATTAGCAAGTGTAATTGGTTATGTTGTAACTAGCTGTTTTCCTCATAACATAACTCATATGATCTAACTTATAACAGAAAAACTACTGTTCATTCAAGGGAACGATTGTCAGTATTGACAACATGGAAAAACCTTGGTACGATGCATGTAATGAATGCAATAAAAAGGTTGTATTCACTGAACAAGGGGCAAAATGCCATGGATATAGGTGCAGTGGTACTAACAAAGTTGTGGATTATTCCCCAAGGTAACAAGTTTTAAATTTCTTAATTGTTTTCAATTTATTATAAGAACTATGCTGAAAGTACATTGACTTATGAACCAAGGGATTGAGATTGATTACTTGTCTATTTTCCAGAAGTTCCAGCCTTCAAATGTTTGTTTATTTTCTAAGAAATTAGCAAGTCCCTAATTGTTGTTCTACTAGCGAGTAACCATGCTTACACTGCAATCATTGTCATACCTTTCCCTTTTCAACAGCAGCCTCACTAATATTAGAGGGGCTATCAATATTTCGATGGGCTGCAAGAACCTTTGAGCTGTCATCCTTTCAGAGAACATAAAACGATGAAAGGCTGCAACACAACAAGCAGCCTTACTAATATTAATTAAGAGCTTTAAAAAACTTAAGGTTCTGGCTTTAGGTGGTTCTAACCTCCAAGGTTAAGTAACAAGATGGATTGCAGAAACCACAAAACTAGAGATACTCGACCTATCTTGTAATTGTTTCGATGGCATTCCTTGGCTCTATGATAAAATGGGGCTTGGAAATGCTACAGGGTTTGTGGCAGTTTGCAGCACATTGTTTTTCCATATTTCACAGAGGCATGCTTATTTCTCTCCTTTAATTAACTTAAAAGTCAATGTCCATATGATAATAGCTATGAACATGGCCAGATAGCAAAGGAGGCATTGAAGGAAAGTGATAGATTGTAGTTGTTTGATTTCTTTTGACATCCTTTTTCACGCCTAGCTTACAAGTTACAATGTGTACTATTTTTCCGTTCTTATGTCGAACAGCTTGATATGGAAAATTCAGGTTGCATACACAGTCCTTTTGGTTTGGTGATAGAGGACATAGGATGTCATCTTGTCCCTTGACAGCATTATAACTTCACGTAATTATACTAATATATGTATGCCTAATAAGTGTATCTATATCCACTAGCAGGTACATGCTGAAGCTAACTGTTGGAGATGGTGTTCGAAATGTTTATGTTACATTGTTTGAGGCAACCGAGAGAATTACTAACTGTGCTGTATATGACTTCATAAATTCAAAGGAAAAGGTAAAATATCAAGCATTACCTTATAACGACTATGCTGTGATATTATATTACTTTGACCTGATAATTTTTTCTTCTCTCATACAGGAGGGCGTGAACAGTAAATATTATAAGGACTTCATTCATCAGTATGGGCTATCTTACATATTCTTAGTGAAGATTGATAAGAAAAGTGATCGCATAGGCCAACGGCTGATTGCTGAAGAAGTACATAGAGATGCAGACAGAGTGAGCTTGAAAGGCACCAAAGGGATAATTGACTTAGAAAATACGACATCCGCTCTCCAGAATGACAATACTAGCTTGAAGAATCAAAAGTTGAAGGCCATTAAGGTTGAGAAGGAATGATTTGCTAGAAGATATTTGTTGTACTCATATTCTACTATTGTCTTTCAAAC
>JAVXUO010002038.1:0-198761 GCA_033065855.1 Escallonia rubra
AAGTAGAAACCATTGACTTGCTCTTATGGTAAAGCAGAATTAAGCCATTTACTACTTTTAACAGTATTCTGTGTAATATAGGCAACTGATATTATTTGGCACTGAGCAAAACTTCTTAAAGCTCCATAAAACTGAGCAAAACCAGAAACAGATAGCCTCAGATTCCAAGTCACAGTTCCTCATAGGTCATAGCACCAGTACATCAACATGTCAATCATAATTCATGCAGAAGACAAAAACCATGAACAAGTATGAATAACTTTCAGTTACCTCTGTGACAATGCTGTGGAATGGAAGCCTCCACAAGAAAGAAATGTGTGGTGATGACTATTATACTAATGATGATGAGTTTATGATACAAACTAAAGGATGACTATCCAGGCATCATAACTTTGAATTTTCCTTGGGCCCCATGGTAGGAGACTAACCATTTAATCTTC
This sequence comes from Escallonia rubra, assembly GCA_033065855.1. Taxonomy (NCBI): domain Eukaryota; kingdom Viridiplantae; phylum Streptophyta; class Magnoliopsida; order Escalloniales; family Escalloniaceae; genus Escallonia; species Escallonia rubra. The sequence continues at coordinate 441 of JAVXUO010002038.1, forward strand.
AGTTCACCATGTCTGTGTTAGATGTACATTCCCTCTCCCTAACCTACCCTTTTTTATACTTTGTTAACTGTTACCACCAAACTTAAAACTACCTATTCTGCTACTGCCCATTTTCTCTCATCAGATTCACATCTCACAATTTTTTGCGTAATGTTGTAGTTAACCAAAATACGCGCACAAAATGTTTATCAACTAATGTAGCGTAAAAGCGATAAAAGAAGTAAACAATCCAGTAATTTACATTTATAGCCGTGTCACGTGAATTATTGCAAAGTTCTAATGAATTCGTTTGTGGTAGCAAATCAATTTTCCATCTTATTTTTGGGTTCCAGATTTTTTTTTCTTTTTTTTGAAGGTTGATAGTTAGATCAAAACAGACAGTGGCCTAGAATGGGAATGGTCCCTAGGATGGGAAGATGATGATCAATGAGCCATTAATGAAACTTCATATAAGTAATGAACCAGGAGTCCATGTGATTATATGGAAAATTCATTACTCCTACCTTACTGGTTTAATAATGATTATTAAACCTGCAAGTGAAGGTAACATGATGATAAGTCCCTCATAACTCCAAAACAGGGGAATTGCTGATAAAGCCCATTCTTCATAGCAACCACTTGGCAGTAGGCCATGTAATTTGCAGCAAGAGTGTCAGATTAAGCCTAATGCGGCCTGAGTTAGATGGTATGCCTCATGAGTATCTTTCCTTGGGACGTATTGTAGGATGAAACCATCAGATTCGTCACCTAGACGAAAGGCTGTGGTCTGATGTGGACATAAACCTCAATGCTAGCACTTTGACCTGCCAGCTAGATGATGGATCATTGGTTCTGAGACTATAAGGACATGATTAATTGTCCTAACTTTCATGCTAACAACACTTCTACGCCTATGATTAGAGCTTCATAGTCAGCAGGCTTATTGGTGCACAGGAAACTCAATAGGAAAGACAACATTTTTGGCAACTTTCATTCTAACAACACTTCTAGGCCTATGACTTGAGCTTCATAGGCAGCAGGGTTATTGCTGTAGAGGAAACTCAATAGGAAAGACAACATTTTTTTTCCTATTGTGTGCGCTTATCATATCAGAACCAAGTTAATTGTATTCACATACCACAGATTGTGGCCCTGAAAATTGACTGCTACCTTAAAAGATACTAAAGGCATACATATAAGGCCATCGAACGTTTTCACACAGGTAGCTTGATGCAATTCTTATTTCATGATGCTTTTTCGGAGAACATATGGCCATTGATATAGACTCCCTAACATTAAAACTTTAATTATATTCGTCTTGTTATCTTTTCCAAGGTTTGAGATCACATTGTCATTTTCCACTCTCCAGTAATCTAGAAAATCTCTAAGACACTACTGAACAAGAAATTCGTACAGGGTTACTTTGTAATTGCTATATGCTATGTTCATTTACAGCTTATCTTGACTAATGAGTCAATAGGGTCTTTATATAAGTCCAACTCTTGAAAATTATATGTTTATGTTCATTTATATGAAATCTTCATAATTTGATGCATCACTTTCAATGTTGGCTTGAGGCTCCTTTACATCGTATCTTTTTTCTTGGTTTATGATTTCTAATAGATGGTTCTTTTCTTTTTCCTTCTCTATTGCAGATAGACTTGGAGGGCATCTTAACAAATTCAAACGAAGTGTCAGAATATTCTTCTTCCATATTTTGGTCTACCTGTGTGTTTCAAGTGCAGCTACAACATTCAAATCGTTGATTAAGCAAATCAAAGCTACATACGAGTTTCAAGTTGTATCCCAGTATAATTGGATTTAAAACACTACCAATTGTTTGTTCTTTTTACTTTGAATCTACAAGTTGTACCTGATTGTTAGAAAAATTGGAATCCAGTTTTTAGAGCACATTTAACAACAATGTTTATTGTCGCTTATTCTATCCCACTAATTGTATCGGCCAAAAAAACTACTGTTGAAGGAGAGGATTCGTTGGAGAAAAAGATAGTACAAGTTTTTACCTTACAAAGCAGAGGCGGAGATTTTACCATCAACACTGTCAAATGTGTCCCAAATTATAATATGTCTAAAAATTATAATAAGTTAATCACCTCAAACATTAAGTCACTGCTTCTTTTTTTTCCTATGTCTTTTCCCTTCTTAGAACTCTTTTTAAACTTAACATCAATCAATTGTCAAATGCAATAAACAAACCTTATTATCATTTCCAAATTATAACGCAGTCTTCAAAAATATATTTTCTCAATTCTTTTTGACAATCCTATTAACATGTTCATCCAAACTTGACTACTGGGTTGCACGCTTGTACAGGTCTCACGTGCCGAGTTACATTAATTGCTTGATCAAGGCTCACCGCACAGGCTGAACTTTGAGTACGACTGATGAGCATTCATGTTTATCATTTACCAATAAGATATATAAGTATGTCAATATGAGATTTTTATTCTATTGGTTAATGGTTGATGCTTAATGCTTATTTGGTTAATATTAATAAATCAACATTAATAAAAATATATATATAATAATAAAATGTACAACAAATGGAACTTTTGTTAACTAAATAAATATAAATATAAACATTATCTGGCAACAGTATCTAAAGGATATTCAGGAACAGAAGTTGAAGACCGTTGAAGCATATTCAAAGGTCGCGCCTATTCTGTATCAGACAACTGCGAAATTGGTGACCGGAGAATTCAAATTGGCAACCCCCAAAATCATGTCCCCTGAACTCAAACTCCATAAATATGTACCGTATATCAATCATCAACTCCTTCAACCGTCTCCAGAAACCGTCAATCGCGTGGTAAGAGCTTTTGATATTTCTTCGAGTTCTTCACTAACAATAATGATAATCATTGTTACCGTCTTTCTTGCATATTTCACGACTGTAATTTACGATCTTGTTAGTAGTAAGTAATATAGTACACCACCTGTTTGTATGTATGCCTCAAAGAATAGCCCTTTCAAGGATATGTTTGGACCTTTGGCTGCGTCAACATCTTAATCCTATTTATGGATTTAGAGTTTATAAAATTACAGTGAACCCTTTGGTTTTAGCTTTATCTAGGAAATTCAGATCTATATTTGATTTTTTGACATTTCTAATAAGTACATTAGATATTTCATGGTGCATGGTCTACGTGGGTAGCATGGTAAACGAGAGTATTTTACCCTATCATGCTTAAGCTGTATTATGAATTTGCACATGCAATCTTTGAGGACATTCTTCTGATACACATATAAACATTGCATTGTCCTGCATGTGCTTCCTAATTTATAGAAATGCAATAACAACATTATGTAGGTCCTGCTATATAGATTATCAGTAGATTGGTTAATTGAAAACTACTTTTGAGTCAAGCCATCTTCCAAATCCTATATTCATTTCCTAGACTTGATTTTGTAGGTATTCAATTTACGCAAGCAGAGGTGACAATGGCAAGAAAAAGAAAGCTTCCTACCATTGTATCGTCAGACGATGAGCAACAAGCTAAGAAAGCCACATTCTCTACTTCTGAAGATCATTACCCCAGTTCATCTAAAGCAATAGACCCAGCTGGAATGCAGGGTACGTATAGTAGAAACGTAGTCTAAGAAACAACAAGTAGTCATGCTTACTTACATATCTTACCTGAAATAGAGTTATATGTACACTAACACGCCTTTCGAATCTAGACAAAGCTCGTGCAGGTAATAAAGAATCACGAAAAGGCAAGCCTAGGAAGAGTTATGCCAAAGTACAAGCCGGTGATGTACAAGAATGCAAGGAAAAGTCGTTTTCGTTCAAAGTTGAGGACACACGAGATACAATCAAAGTAACTCTACCTCCGACCACATCAGGTGAAGTAAAAAACTATCACAAGCTATTGTGCTAACATGCCATGGTATGCATAGATTCCCATGGAAAAAGTATAAACTTTCAGCAAAATTCTTACATGCCATGTTCCTGTGACACCTTTTTATCCATAGAGAGTCCTTATGATGCATCAAATGTCATAGATGTTTGCAGATTATTGCTTTATTCCATTATCGTATTCTTTGAATCTCCAAACCACCTTCTTATTTGGAAGACGCAGGTCTTTTCAGACCACCATGACCTTTGTGCATTTCACATCTCATGCATGCCATACAAGAGCTCTTAACAACAATTAATTTAGGCAACATAGGTACCATATACCAATAAACCTGCATACTAAGAAACACATATATTGCCAATTGCACTCTGGATATCTTGCTAATCAACCTTTCAATGAAAACTTGGCAATCATAAACAAAGCAATAAGTACCACCACCTTGTCAAGTGGAACTCCAAAGTAGTAATTTGGAGTTTGCCAAGAGATATGCCAATAGTATTAGAGAGACTCACTGCGTTTTGCTCATCCACCCCTGCCAGATACGTTGAACTCTTACTTAAATTGGGAGCCAAGCTTCATAGTATTTCAAGTTCAGCAAGGGCATCCTTAAACTGTATTACAGTGGAATTATCAGCTTGAGCCAATAAGAACTGATCATTTGCAAAAAAAAAAAAGATGGCTAATCTGCAAGTCCTTGCACTTTGGATGAAAAATGAATTGAGCTTAAGCAGCATATTGATCTATAAGACCAGAACATGCCTCCATAACCAGTAGAATCTGCAGTTTTAAACATTGCATTGCCCACTATCTGTAGGAAATCCCAGGCCCCTGAATCATATATCTATTGAAGCTCTATTTTCATTACAAATCTGGAAGTACCACCGTCTTTGTGGTAGTTTTTCACCAATTCCTAAATTACAAGCATAAAGCAATACGTCAATATGATTAGCATGGGCAGGGGCAAGACTAGGACTCTTTGTAGTTTGTCAATATATCACATTTTCCTGATACACATATGAACATTGCATTTTCCTGCATGTGATTCCTAATTTAACTTACTTTCTTGTAACAACTTTATGGATATGCAATAACAGCATTATTTATATCCTACTTTATACATTATGAGCAAATTGGTTACTTGAAAACTGCTTTCGAATCAAGCCATCTGCAAAATACCTCTAAATTCATTTCCTAGACTTACTTTTCTAGGTATTCGATTTACGCAAGAAGAGGTGACAATGGCAAGGAAAAGAAAGCTTTCTACCGTTGTATCCTCAGACGATGAGCAGCTATCTGAGCACGCAACAATCTCTACTTTTGAAGATCACCACCCCAGTTCATCTATAGCAACAGATCCGGCTGGAATGCTGGGTACGTAAAGTAAAAACGTAGTCTAAGAAAGAACAAGTAGTCATGCTCACTTACATATCTTACCTGAAATCGAGTTATATGTACACTAACAAGCCTTTTGAATCTAGACAAAGCTCGTACAGGTGATAAACAATCACGAAAGCGTGGGCCTAGGAAGATTTATGCCAAAATACAAGCCGGTGATGTACAAGAATGCAAGGAAAAGTCAGTTTCGCTCAAAGTCGAGGACACACAAGATACAATCAAAGAGACCCTACCCCTGACCATATCAGAAGTTGGATCTTCAAGTCGTGCACCTAATCATCTCGAAGGTGACTATAAAGCATTATCCTACAAATTATGCTAGCCATTAATTTTTCAAACGCAACATTTATATGTATTCTATCTTAGTAGTTTTTAACATATCAACCTCTTGCTTAAGTATCCGATAGGAAAAATGTCTTCTATAATTCTGTCTTTATGGTTTTTGCTTACATATTTATGCTGTTACTAAACTTTCTGTACAAATATCAAAGTAGATTCTCCAACTCAATCATACGTGCTAATAGATCAACTTCAAGCATATGATAGAGACTGGGCAGTAAAAGTTAGAGTACTGCGAAGGGGTAATCTGGAGCCCTATTGCAACTCGAAGGGATCTGGGCACACATGGAAAATCATATTCATGGACGAAAAGGTACACTGATCTTAAAATTTTCTGTAATTAATCATTTTTTCATTCTGTATTTATGCTCAATAATGTATCACATTGCTCTGTAATGACAGGGTACAAAAATACAAGCTATCATATTCAATGATGTTGCAGATATCTTACAACAATCTCTACAAAAGGATAAAACGTATCTGATTTCCACCGGACTCGTCAAACCAGTGAACCCACAATTTGACAGTGCACACAAAAGCTTTGAACTAACCTTTTCTTCCGGTACTCAAGTGAAGGAGCTTGAGACGAACATTGATATAGCTCAACTTCGATTGCAATTTGTCTCATTCAAGGATCTAAAGCACCATATTGGACACAATGATATCATTGGTATGTTAGAGGAGATCTTGTACAAATTATGTAACAGCTATACGATTTGCGTTAAACTTACCTAACATATATTCCCTTTTCTCCATTTTAGATGTGGTTGGCTTATTGGGAGATATTGACAACCTATCATTGCTAAAAAAGCCAGGAGGTGGTGGGATAATGAAGCGGGATATGATACTCACAAATACAGAGTAATGTTCCTTGTTCCTTGGATTTTTTTTTATTTTTGTGAGCAAACAATCTTAACCATTGCAGTATCTAATATACTTTAGGTATGACACTGTTGTCATAACATTATGGTCCGATTTGGCTAAAAATGAAGGAAATGTTCTATCGGAGGTAGCAGATGATAAGCCTATTGTTATTCTCTCAAAGGCCAAAGTAACAAGATACGGAGGTGCATTTTTCTTAGATAATGAAGTCTAATATTGCAATTTCTGGAAAGTTAAAGTGGAAACCATTTTCCCTTTTGATTATGTATGTTTTACTTAAAATATAGGTATCATATCTCTATCCACACTCTCCATTACGACACTCCATATAAATCCAGCTTTGCCGGAAGTTGAAGCATTAAAAGCGTGGTATGTATAAATCACTTGCAATGAGATACAAGATACTATATTTACTTTATCAATGTTACGACGTGCTTGTTGACTATGAATCTAACACACTACTGGTTGCAGCCATAATGCAAACCATGAAAGTCCAACTCCTTTACGGGGTTTGAAACTTCAAAATGCTGAACGAGTCAATATTCAAGAATTGATCGAACGACCTTTAAACGAGTTCCAGGTGCTTTTTAAAGTGTTTACTTATTAATTAGCAAGTGTAATTGGTTATGTTGTAACTAGCTGTTTTCCTCATAACATAACTCATATGATCTAACTTATAACAGAAAAACTACTGTTCATTCAAGGGAATGATTGTCAGTATTGACAACATGGAAAAACCTTGGTACGATGCATGTAATGAATGCAATAAAAAGGTTGTATTCACTGAACAAGGGGCAAAATGCCATGGATATAAGTGCAGTGGTACTAAAAAAGTTGTGGATTATTCCCCAAGGTAACAAGTTTTAAATTTCTTAATTGTTTTCAATTTATTATAAGAACTATGCTGAAAGTACATTGACTTATGAGCCAAGGGATTGAGATTGATTACTTGTCTATTTTCCAGAAGTTTCTGCCTTCAAATGTTTGTTTTTTTTCCAAGAAATTAGCAAGTCCCTAATTGTTGTTCTACTAGCGAGTAACCATGCTTACACTGCAATCATTATCATACCTTTCCCTTTTCAACAGCAGCCTCACTAATATTAGAGGGGCTATAAATATTTCGATGGGCCGCAAGAACCTTTGAGCTATCATCCTTTCAGAAAACATAAAATGATGAAAGGCTGCCAGACAACAAGCAGCCTTACTAATATTAATTAAGAGCTTTAAAAAACTTAAGGTTCTGGCTTTAGATGGTTCTAACCTCCAAGGTTAAGTAACAAGATAGATTGCAGAAACCACAAAACTAGAGATACTTGACCTATCTTGTACTTGTTTCGATGGCATTCCTTGGCTCTATGATAGAATGGGGCTTGGAAACGCTACAGGGTTGCGGCAGTTTGCAGCACATTGTTTTTCCATAGTTCACAGAGGCATGCTTATTTCTCTCCTTTAATCAACTTAAAATTCAATGTCCATATGATAATAGATATGAACATGGCCAAATATCAAAGGAGGCATTGAAGGAAAGTGATAGATCGTAGTTGTTTGATTTCTTTTGACCTCCTCTTTCACAGCTAGCTTACAAGTTACAATGTGTACTATATTGCTGTTCTTATGTCGAACAACTTGATATGAAAAATTCAGGTAGCATACAGTCCTTTTGATTTGGTGATAGAGGACATAGGATGTCATCTTTTGTCCCTTGACAGCATTATAACTTCACGTATTTATACTAATATATGTGTGCCTAATAAGTGTATCTATATCCACTGGCAGGTACATGTTGAAGCTAACTGTTGGAGATGGTGCTCGAAATGTTTATGTTACATTGTTTGAGGCAGCGCAGAGAATTACTAACTGTGCTGTATATGACTTCATAAATTCAAAGGAAAAGGTAAAATATCAAGCATTACCTTATAACGACTATGCTGTGATATTATATTACTTTGAACTAATAATTTTTCTTCTCATACAGGAGGGCATGAACAGTAAATATTATAAGGACTTAATTCATCAGTATGGGCTATCTTACATATTCTTAGTGAAGATTGATAAGAAAAGTGATCGCATAGGCCAAAGGCTGATTGCTGAAGAAGTACATAGAGATGAAGACGGAATGAGCTTGAAAGGCACCAAAGGGATAATTGACTTAGAAAATACGACATCCGCTCTCCAGAATGACAATACTAGCTTGAAGAATCAAAAGTTGAAGGCCATTAAGGTTGAGAAGGAATGATTTGTTAGAAGATCTTTGTTGTACTCATATTCTACTATTGTCTTTCAAACAATGAGAGTATTGTTCTTAATAGATAATTTAGATCTTTATACATAATTGTTTAGTTACATATAACTGTTTAGACCCTTGCCTCCTCTATCTTGATTTCTAAGCTTGAATTAGGCACTTTTTCAGTTTCTCACGAAAAGAGCACGTGGCTTAGTTTTCCGTGCATTTATCAAACGCAATATACATGACTACCAGTGATTTATTTTCTAATTGTTTTCTTTTTTTAATTTTCTCATCTTATGAAGTACGGAGTTGGATGTATACTGTACACATGAAAAAGGAATTTGAAGATATTTGAGAAAACTTGCCCCCAAAAAAAAAAAACTTATTTTGTATAGAACGAAAAAGATAAATATCAAACTGACGGTAGAAATAGCTAAGCGTTACTCTTCATCATAGTTTTCACCATACCAAGGATTTTTTTTGCATCAAAGAGGTTTGGGTTCGTTATGTCTGCATGTCTTGTTGTGTACTTTAACAACGCTGGCCAAACTCATTCTTGGTCTTTTGCCGCTTTTTATACTTCAAATATTTTTAAAAAAATATATAATAATAATAATTTAGAAAAGAATGACTTACAAGCTTTAACAATGAAATTTCAACTAACAATTAGATTTAGAGCTGTTAATTAAAAAATAATAATAATAATTAGTTTTAGAGTTGTTAATTCAAAAGAAAGAATGAATTAGTTATATACTACGGAATACTAATTAAGAATTGAGACCTTACAAATAATTATATATAAATTTATTGGACACAAATTATATTGTTGTGATCTAAGTTTCTTATTTGTGGGTTCATGATATAGAATGCTATACATATGGTTCCAAATAAACCAACCAGCAAACTGCCAACCTAAAGAAATAAAACCAACCAACTCTATCTGCTAAAACCAAACCCACCGTCACTTTCTCTCAATTTCCCTCCCGTCTCACTCGCGTATACACAACACAATATAGTTGAACCCCCTCTTCCTTCTAAGGTTGAAGCTCTGATCTGCTCCAACAGATCTGAGATTTGAAAATAGAGTGCTCAATGAAAAGTGGTAGAGTATTCTCCTTTGCTTTACCATTATATAGTGTATAATGTTATCCTCTTTCCCATACTTTTCCAATTTTAAAGTTTATATAAGTTATTTGGAGTGATATGTTTACTTTTCCAAAGATTGCAACGCTTCAATGCCTTTATTCAAACGATGCATTCTTCCACTATGAACCGACCCGGCTGCTTGCTACTAACGGTACAAAACAACCGCCATTCCATCTATCTACAAGTAACGAATCATCAGTTTGGTTCATAACTGCGAGTTACATTTTCATTATTTCTGTCGCATTCAATCTCCTGTTGCCCGTTACAAGATTTTACCCAGAATACAGAATGGACAAGAAAGATCTTGAGTTTCTTCATCCAAGGAGTTGTACTTCTGTTGCTAAATCTTTCAGAAATACAATTCCAGTATCAAATAATGCCCTTTATTTCTTGTTTGGTCATTTTTTTTAACACACCATTGAAACTACGTATTTTAGCATTTTATCCGTTTAAATCTTGCTAACTTGTTGCAGCCAAAAATAGTGAAAATGACGTGCAAGCAAGAAGAAAATTCTATGGTGCATACCCCAGATGTTATGTATCGGATCAAGCCCGAGAAATATGTAGCAAAAGTAATCAAAAATTCTGTTGCACCATAAACAAGGGAAGCCAACAAATTGAAAGAAGCCTTGCAACTAGCTCTTCTCAAGTAAGGCAATGTTTGGGACAAACCTTGCCCCAAACCTTGTATTTTGTGACGCTCGACTCTCCAATTATTCGGCAAGATGTTCATGAAAATATGATGATCATTAATCTCCAACTATCGAAGTTGAATCAAATGTTGGGCACATTACAAGGTAGGAGCAGAAGTTTTGGAATGATATTGTTCAATCAGCCTATGAGTGCAAATGTTCGGATCATTCAGTTTGTCAAGGAAAATACGACTCATTCGCATGCACTAATTGAGGTTTCAAATGAAGATGAACATACTGGTCCGAATATCAAAAGGAAGCATAGGGTAACAAATAATTTTTTTTCTGTCATATGGTTATTATAATTTTGAGTACTCTTAAATCTAATATGTTTTTCCTGCAATTAGAGGGTCTTCAAGACCATGATATCACTCTAACAACCAATAGACCTTCTTTAAATTTTGAACCTATTCTAAAATACATGTATGGCATACAAACTTAAGGTAACGTACTCTCATATGGAACACTATATTTATACATTTGACATTGCTCTTAATAAGGCTTTCTCTTTTTGTTTATCACGTACAAGCATCAATTCGGAACAGCAAGATGGTCATTAACTGGTGTTGCTCCACATACATTCTCTTTACACCTAATGATTGATATTTTCTCATAATATATGTGTGGATTCATTTTCTTCATGCTCACTTTCCTTTCTATAACTTTCTGTCAGTTTTAGTAACTTTGGTTTTCATATATGATTATATCAGAATTACATAGGACGGCTTTTGAACTTAGACGTGTTCAAGATGGCCTTCAAATACTTTTCGCATACATGATATCCTTGCCATCGAATTTTTCTATCTATATTCTATCTCTCTAGCTTAAAGAATGAAGAATTACAGGACACTTCTGGATACAAGAAGAGATGTGGGTAACGAGGTATTGTACCTTTCCGAAACTTCCCATAGTGTGTTTTAACGAGTTCAATGCAATTCACAATGTTAACCTTAATCTGTATTAATCACATATTAATGTGGTTATAGAAATTTCTTATGAGTACATGCATTAAAGCTTTTGCCACCACAAAATCGTCCTTGGTTTAATGTTGTTCAACAGAACTTTTGGCAGATGTCGATAGTGTTAAATATCATGGCAAGTTAAGCTTGAACGAATATTTTGCCAAATTACGGAATATTTGGAAACCAAGTCATGAAAAAAGGAATTCTAATCGTAACTTCACAATTAAAGCCACTTCTCCCTTTTTCTCCATGGAAATAATAGTCGAGGGAAGTAGAGCATCATCGATTCGTTTTCCTCCTTCTCTATTCCTTTCACTTTTTGATACCGACTTATTTAGATTAACTCAGGCTGTATGTTGGTTAAGTTAATATGAGTGAGAATTGCAGTTTTTGTCCTAAGCTGAAGTGATTAGTCAACTAGGCAACAACTTACACTTTCTAAGGTCCTTTCACGGTGTCATTCCTAGGCATTGGTGTTCTTTTGGTGCTCTTTCTTCTTCATGTTTTACTATAGGCATGCATGCAAGCGTGCGTGCGTGCACACACTTAAAACTGTTGTTAAATTCTTTTTGCATGTTTTGCTGAATTAGTATCCGAGGTAATTAGTAGTAACCATATGCTGCACTATTCAGGTTGCCAGGAGTTGGACAGATTGGAAAATAACACCAAGGATTTTTTTGTATCAAAGCAGTTTTGGTTCGTTATGTCTGCATGTCTTGTTGTGTACTTTAACAACGCTGGCCAAACTCATTCTTGGTCTTTTGCCGCTTTTTGTACTTCAAATATTTTTTAAAAAATATAATAATAATAATTTAGAAAAGAATGACTTACAAGCTTTAACAATGAAATTTCAACTAACAATTAGATTTAGACCTGTTAATTAAATAATAATAATAATAATTACTTTTAGAGCTGTTAATATTACGATACCTTCCTTTTTAATGGACTATTAAGTAATATTGATCAATATATATAGAAAACAATCCACGTGCAACGCACGTGCACACAACTAGTAGAGAGAAAAGAAGAAGCACTTACATTGTTCTTGGTGGGTCGATTTCTAATTATACCTTGCATATTCCAAAAGGGAAGAAGCATTTACATTGTTAAGTTCATTCCCGCCGAGCTAGACCCACTACTACTCATTTTTTGTTCTTATACTGATGCTGCAATTCGGATCCAAGCTCTTTATTCTCACATTCATCAAGACTCTTTAATTTTATCCTCGTAGCCTTATTTTTGGATTAAAACTGTAGACGTTTTTTTGTTGTCACCTAATTCATAGTTTCACGTGATGATGAGTGTTAATTTATGTCTCACATCGGTTCATAATAGGTAACGTTAACATATCTCTAGGTGGGAAGTCCTATATAAACCGCCGAGGTGACTGGGAAGTGCGAACCAAGCGTTCAACAAGCTTATCCCTTATCAACAATTAAGCCTGTGCATACTGTTAATTAGCAATGGAGAACAGCAACGGCAATATGGTCGCTCGCCATTCGCCAAGACCCGCTACCGTTGCCAACGGCGGTAATGTGGTCACTCGCCATGACTTTGCAAAAGATTTTGTCTTTGGGACAGCTTCATCTGCTTTTCAGGTGGTGTTTCTTTGAGCGCACTGTAGCATTACGTTTTTTTTTTAAAAACAATAATAACCTCTTTCAAACGACGAGGACCACAAAGTTTAACTGTGACGATTGCAGAAATTTTTTTTTTTTTTGTGCATATTGGCATGCAACTCTTTAGAACTTCATCAACCACAATAGTTAAAGGGCCATGATTATTTCTACTTTACATCAATAACCTTGTAACCTAATGTATATGAATCTGCCCCCGTATTCCTCTCTCTCTCTCTCTCTCTCATATACGCACAGATTGAAGGAGCAACAAACAAAGGTGGTAGAGGTCCAAGCGTTTGGGATACTTTCACACAACGATACCCTGGTCTCTCTCTCTCTCTCTCTCTCTCTCTCTCTCTCTCTCTCTGGGTGTGTGTGTGTGTAAATATGCGTAAACACAACCTCCCTCATTAAAGTGATGTAATACTATATGTTTGTTACATTTTTTTTTTCTTTTTTTCAACTTTTGGGACAATTCAAATTTTGCCGTTGGGTACGTATTCCTGAAAATTAAAGGAGAAATGTGTTCATAATCACAAGGAATGAGTAAAGAAATAAATAAAGTCTCGTACGAGGATTGAATTGTGACCTTGTCGAGTATTTTCATTTGGCAGGCAAGGTGACCCATGGCCACAACGCGAACGTGGCTTCTGCCACTTATTTTTGGTACAAGGTAAAAGGACTAGCTACACCCATTGCTTATTAAAAAGGAATATAAGTATTATCTTCGAGGTTAAATTTTGGCAGTTACGGACAATAAGTAATCGTTAAATACATGGTGTTATTGCTACTAACACTTTTATTAAAGTCACTAAAAATATTTAACGACTATTAATTGTCCATACATGTAACTATTTATCATCCAAACTAGATAGCAGCCAAAACTTTGACATGACATGAATTTGACATTCGTGGTGCACAATCTTGAACTATAATGACTTGGATTCAAACAGTGTTTCCATATTTTCCTTGGTTTGACATTGTTACAGGAAGATACAAAGATTATGAAAAAAATTGGGATAGATGCCTACAGGTTTTCAATTTCGTGGCCTCGAATATTGCCAGGTAAGCATTTAATTGCTTTTCACCTTCCGAAACTTTATTAAATTTATACACGTAGAATAGTACCATCATAAGCAAATTATGCTTTATTTTGATTCTCTCAAAATAATCCAATTACAGGCGGAAAGCTCTGTGCGGGGGTTAACCCGGAAGGGATCAAGTTCTACAATGACCTTATTGATGAGCTGCTAGCCAATGGTGATAATTAATTTGAATTTCAGTTTCTTCTTCATTTGCGGTTTGTATGCAGGGTTCTTTTGTTACACTTTGTTGGTTTACTGCAGGTATTGAGCCTTACGTGACTCTCTTTCACTGGGATCTCCCCCAAGCCTTAGAAGATGACTATGGTGGCTTCATGAGTCCTCGTATTGTGTAAGGGACTCGTTCTGCCTATACATTACACATTATGTGATCAATTTCCCATCCAAACTAAGCTGTAACTTCATGGAAAACTTATTTCTTAGCTACGACTCCATGCTGCTAGGCTGCTAGCTTCCCATACACATTTTAACATGCAAAGGCACTGCGGAAAAACCTTTTAACTGATGTGCAAATCAATTTGATCAGGGCTGACTTCTGTGATTTTGTGGAAATCTGCTTTTGGGAATTTGGTGATCGGGTGAAGCACTGGATTACGCTGAATGAGCCATGGACTTACTGCATGTGCGGATACGTATATGGAACATGTCCGCCTGGTCGAGGACCACAGGCGGTGGAGCACATAGCCACAACATTTCACCATCGATCTTCCCATAGTAAACGTCAGAGTTGCGAAAATGGGAATCCAGCAACAGAACCATACATTGTTACACACAACCTCCTCCTTGCTCACGCAGCAGCAGTTGAACTTTACAGGCAAAAGTTTCAGGTTTTCACTTGAGGACCATGAAGTTTCTTACCGCATGTTTGACATCATTCTTTTTGGTTATGTTATCTGATCTTTATTGGGATTGCTTAAAAATAGTGGACAAGTACATTGGTCCATTAAGCTTGTGCACTGATTGCTTGGATGTTGAAAACTGTACAGATACCTCAAGAGGGTAAGATTGGGATTACGCTTGTGTCCAAATGGATGGAGCCGCTTGATGAGAGCGATGATCTTGATATCAAAGCCGCATTTCGAGCGCTTGATTTTATGCTTGGATGGTGAGTAAAACATACGAAGTATTATGTCCCATCTCGGTCAATTTTCGTGTGTATTAACAAATCAATTTAGATGGAGAAGACTTTTCGACAAAACAATTTAGGTGGAGAAGACTTTTTGTTTCATGTTTATCTTCATTCTTATTTAACTTGCACTACTAGGATGTACGTGCCATGCATGCGAGCAGATAACAATAACAATCAATCTTAGTAGTGTAATCATTTGCCTTTTCTTTCATTTTTGCTTGTAGATGTATGGTCAAATTCAAAAACAAAAAACATGGAGAAGCTTCATGTAAAGAAAAGTGGAAGAGGTGGAGCTGCTTTTAATTACAAAAGCTCTAGTGATAATTAACGAACAATTAGTGCCATGGGAGTAATTTGACTTTATTCGTTGGGATAATTTTGTTCAAAATCTGATTCGACCTGTTGTTGCATTTCAGGTATCTGGAGCCTATAACTACGGGTGAATACCCACAAACTATGAAGAAGCTCGTAGGGTCTCGTCTACCGCAGTTTTCACCTGAGCAGTCCGAGATGTTAAAGGGCTCGTTTGACTTTCTAGGACTGAACTATTACACTGCTGTTTATGTAAGCCATGGATCTAACGTTACTACTGGAAATCTAAGTTGCGAAACTGATTCACAGGTTGTAATTAAAAGTAAGTCATGTCCACCAACTGCGCGCTTATTGATAACAAATTATTTGAAATCCCTTTTCTTACTGAAGTGAGCATGATCTCTTTGTTTTGGCAGCTGAGCGTGATGGGGTACCCATTGGGCCACCGGTGAGACCTTTGTATTCATTGAAGCTTCTTAAGAGTCTCCACTAAGTTTGGAAATTCTGCTTAGAATGAGTTAATTAATCTTGGATTTGTTTCACACAAATCGTTAGTAGTGCGTGAGGAAGATCAATCGACACAATTAATCTGTATTCTTATACTACATCCCCTTCAACGATGCAGAGTGCTTCCGATTGGCTCCACATTTATCCAAAAGGGATTTATAAGCTTTTGATGTACACAAAGAAAAAATATGATGATCCGCTTATATACATCACGGAGAATGGTAATTGATCTAAACATAAATTCTATTTGTTTCGAGTTACTGCCACTCGAATAAGCTTTTCAAGGAAAAATCTTTTGAATTGTAGGGGTTGACGAAGCAGATGACTACAATTTGACAATCTGTGAAGCTCGGAACGATACGACAAGGATACAGTATATCTAGGACCATTTATTTTACCTTCGAAAAGCTATCGAGTAAGTTCTAATTCATGAAAGTAAAAAACTCTCTCCCTCTATCTGGCTAATGGCAGGAGAGGAAAGGAAAGAATTTCACACTACTTATCAAACAGTTTGAGGTTGAAGTCTAACACTTATTTTACTGCTTTGAAGAAAAGCTTACCGTTTAGTATTGATACATTAGAAGGAATAAAGCTAGTGATGTTTCATATTACATTGACACGCAAAGAAAGTATATCAGCCAAGAGAAGTTAAGGGAATTATATAATATTTATTGTTTTTTCTTTCTTCTCGCAGTGATGGCGTGAATGTTGGTGGGTACTTTATATGGGCTCTCCTTGACAATTTCGAGTGGAATGATGGCTACACTGTTCGTTTTGGTATCATCTATGTGGACTACAAGAATGACTGCACAAGATACCCAAAAAAGTCAGCCATATGGCTTATGAATTTTCTCAGGAAAGGATACCTCACCAAACCATCAAACAAGAGACTGTCTCATTGACGATGAAAACCGCGAAACCCCGAAAAAGTCCAATAAATAGATAATTAATTATGTACTTCGTTTGTATTCCTTTCCGTTGAAAGGAGGGTCTTCAAATAAATGTTGTTGCTTTCTGTTTTTGCGAGATCGTTAGGTGATGAAGGGGGGTCTTTAAATAAATGTTGTTGCCTTGTGGCCGACTAATAAAATTCAGTAGATTAAATATTATTTCTAGTAGTTTTCGGTAAATTACGAGCCATTGTACATTTAGTTCGTAAACTTTTGTTTCTTTTCATTTCTTTTTTCTTTTTTTAATACTCAGGCAGGTAATAAAAATACTACAAACTACTCAGCCCGATGCATAACCCCCAATAGACAGAGAATGCCTAGCAATGCAGTGAAACAATGGTAAAAGCTTCTAAACTACCAACCTAGCTTCCAAACTGGTTACTCCACCACCATTGATGGCCCCCAAAGGCCAACTATGCCTCCCAACCATTCTCATCGTGCCGCCATCACCACCACCTTTCTAACCACCCATTTCTATCGTTTAGAAGCTCCTAGCAGCAACCTCTTCAAGAAGTGATGCACCACCTTTGTCACAGCTACCAATCGTCACCTACGACTGACCAACATTGGCACCAGCCACCACCACTGCCATTGATAAGCAATCTTCGCCAGTAGCCAACACCATCCTTCTTTATTTGTGTCCAAGATGTCTCGAACTCTTATATCTTTGTCCCATATCTCCACACCTCGAGATACAGGTAAACCTGTTGATTTCATCCCTTTTTGCAATTAAGGGCATCTATTGGTGCTATTAGGCTTGCCATATCCAAAATGCCACAATCTTTGTCCTCTTCTCCTCCCTCACTACAAGAAAACAAGCTAGGCCTACGGTATAGTACAGTAGGAATATGTACCAAGTAACGTAGGCATAGCAATCTCTACAGTAGATTACTAATAATTTACTTGTTTGTATTCCTTCCCGTTTGTTGTGCGCCCGATCCTTCGGTGATGAAGGGGGGCCTTCAAATAAATGTTGTTGCCTTGTGGCCTACTGATATAATAAAGCTTGTTTTTGGTAAGTTACGAGCCATTGCACATTTAGTTCGCAAACTTTTCTTTCTTTCTTTCTTTTTTTTTACTTTGGTTTCTGTTACCTGGACGCCAATAAAAGTAAAACAAACTATTTAGCCTGATACGTAACCCTCAATAGACAAACAATAGTGAAAGTGGTAAAAGCTTCTACGCTACCGACCTTGCCCCGAACTGGTAAATCCACCACTATTTATAACCGTCACCGGCAAGCTCTGCCTCCCAACCAGGGGCGGATCCAGGAAGTTCAACCGGGGGGGGGCAAAAAGTCTTAAAAAAAATTTGACGGCCAACATAAAAGAATTCGCGTCACGATTGAATATGTTAAATGCAAAATAAATTGCTCAATTTGACTAATAATCATATTATATCACTATTCGTAGTGATTTATTTAACCTGATAAAGTCAGTCAACGTACAACAAACTACTAATCTTGCATAAAAGAAACATAACTCTTATTGTATATATGTATCACTGGTGCGATTACCAATTGTATGATGACAATAATCACGTATAACATATTATAAGAATTTAAACTAAAAAATGAAAAAATAAATTAACCAACCATGATCTATTAGTATTTTCTTTATGATATGAAGATTTAGAATTTGAAATAATGAAGATAGACAAAAGAACGAGGAAGATAAAGACTACGACGGCCGGTGTCACAAAAAGTAAAAACATCACAAAATTAAAACTCTAATACATTCATTTATAATATTGTGGAATTTTAGAAAATATTTTAAACATAATTACCCATTATTTAAAACAACAAAAAAAAATCTGAAACTTTGGTGGGTGGGGGGGGGGGTGCCATGCCCCCCCCCCCCCCGGTCATGCTTGTGCTCCGTCACTGCTCCCAACCACTATCATCGTGCTACCATCATCATTACCTTTCCGACCACCACCATTTCTGTCACTCAGAAGCTCCTAGCACCAACCGTTTCAAGCTACGACGCACCACAACTGTCATAGCTGCCAGCCACCACCTTCATCGTCACGAGCCACCACCACCGCCATTGACCAGCGACCAAAACCACTAGCCACAACCATCCTTCTACATTTATGTCCTAGATGTCCCTACCTCTTATAGATCTGTCTCATATCTCCACACCTCAAGATACAGGTTAGCGTGTTGATTTCATCCCTGTGTGCAATTTGGGGCGTCTATTTGTGCGATCAGGTTCCTCATCTCTAAAATGCCTCAAATCTTCGTCCTCTTCTCCCCCCTCCTCCTTCCATGACCTCATTCCTCCCCGCTTGCACTGTTCTAGTTCCATTTTCCCCACCCGACATCCTTTCATGGCATGTTTTGCACTACAAGAAAATGACCTTTTAGCGACGGATTTTTAGGGACGGAACTAAATCCGTCGCTAAAAGTGCCTTTTAGCGACGGATGTTCCGTCTCTAAAAGTCCGTTGCTAAAGATGGCCTTTTAGGGTTTACCCGGTTATTTGTCTATATATATGTGAATTTTAGGGTTACATTTCTCTTCTTTTCACCTGCCTCCTTCTCTCAAATCTCACAGCCTCCTTCTCTCAAATCTCTTTCTTTCTCACAGATCTACCAAAATCAATAAGCCTCGACTCACGACCACCCTACTCAACCCACATCTCCGCGGTGGCTAGTCACTCTAGATCTACCACATCTCCGCCGTCGCCGGTCGGTCTCTCTCACGTCGTCGTCATGTCACCATCGTCGCCGGTCGCCACCGATCTGTCACCACCGTGCCTCGACGCCACTGATCTGTCACCACCGTGCCCCGACGCCACCGATCTGTCACCACCGTGCCCCGACGCCACCGATCTGTCACCACCGTTCCCCGACGCCACCGATCTGTCACCACCGTTCCCCGACGCCACCGATCTATCACCACCTTGCTCCGACACCACCGATCTGTCACCACCGTGCCTCGACGCCACTGATCTGTCACCACGGTGCCCCGACGCCATCGATCTGTCACCACCGTGCCCCGACGCCACCGATCTGTCACCACCGTGCCCCGACGCCACCGATCTGTCACCACCGTGGCCCCGACGCCATCGATCGGTCCCCACTGTCGCCGACCATCGCTTTGTGGGTGTTGGGTAGACTGAAGAGTTTCAGTCAATGGATGTTGTTGATGTGTAGATTGATTAATTCCGTCACTAAAAATAATTCCATCGATCGTAAAAAAAAATACCCGGAAAATTCCGTCACTAAAAATAATTAATTTCGTCGTTAATATTAATTTTTTACCGACGGATTACGAAATTCCGTCGCTAATCTTTTAGTAACGGGGTTTTCACCCACGGATTTTTAGCGACGGACAGTCCGTCGCTAAAAGTTTTTTCGACGGAATATCGACTTTTAACGACGGAAATGTCCGTCGCTAAAAGTTGATTTTCTTGTAGTGTTGCACTACCAAAAATTTGGCCTATAGCTATGGCCTCTAGCTACGAGCAAATAATCCGTACGTCTAAATTATCGCTTGCTACGAACTTAGCTACGAAGTCCACCTTTCTGAAGCTAGAAAGCTTAATTACTAGCACGATGCCAAAAATTTTGCCCGGTAAATTGTGGGAACTTTGATGTGACAGTACTTGTGTAGTAGCTACTATCTCTCTAGCTATTTTAACTGCAGTTTCGCCATAGCAACACTATCCGTCGGGAGTTTAAAAATTTTTTACGACAAAATTTTCGTAATAAAATCATCAGTAGTAGACTTTTGATAGTAAACGAATCCCTTTCTCATTTTCATTTTTTCTTTCTCACTTCCCTCTCTCATTTTTCTAGACCACAGATCTACTCGCCTATCTCTCCATTTGCTTCATATATGAATTGTGTTAGAGTGCAAAGGATATTTTCCTTTATGATCACATCATCCTAAAATAGCATGTCCTGAGTTTGTGTCCTAGTCTGAGGCCACCACCTCTTCAAAGGCTGTTGTTTTACTTGAGGCCGATCTTTCCAAATAACTAAACTCTTATCTCTAATAACAAGCTAAACCTATTGTCCCCAGGCTTGTCCATTCCATTAACACTGAGAATTTGTAATATTACTTTTGTTCCGTTACTAACCTTGAGAATTCTCTTGTTATTAACTCTGAGGGCTATTTTCTTCTTGATTACCCTGAGAACTATTTTCCTCATCAGCCATTAGCATTAATTTTCTGAATGACCCTGAGGGTTATTTTTATTTTTTTTTATCAACCCTGGGGGTTTTTGTTAATCAATCCTGAGGGTTATCCAGGGCTCGTATACTTCATTGAAGACCTCTATGGTTCCACGCATGAGTAAAATGTCTTTAAAGCAAGTGTTTGATCTCTCAAATAGTCTATGTACAAAGCCTTAAAGATAGTTATACCACAAAGATTAATGTTCGAAGCAATATATGTTTTTGTGTTCCCACGACAAACTCAAGTAAACGATCAAATTTTGTTACTGGTCTTAGTCTAGTCACCCGAAATCCCATAAGTTTCTTCCTTAGAGCTTGATGAATCGTCCTCAAATGTTTTTTTTTTGTTCTGTTTTTTACCAAGTCAATTCTATTGTACTTTGAGTTCCAAAACCCTTGAATGGTAATATTTGTAACACAATTATAAGCTACACATTATGTCCAAATTTCTGTAAACTTTTCCAAATGGGTCAAATCAAAGCAAATTGAAAATTGGGTCATCCATAGTTAAATGTCTAGGACACTTATTCTACAAAGTCTAGTATTTGATGGAGCCCAAACTGAATGAGTCAAAATCATAAAAAGAAAAACCCTAAGGTTAAAATTAGAAAGAATATTAGCAACTAAATCTAACGCATTTAAATTTATGGAATCTAGCATTATCTATGACAAAAACTTTAACTATTCACTCTAAAAAGGATGACTTCATAAAAACATTCATCAAATCCCCAAATTCAAGGAAAAGAATCTAAAAGAAAGAGCGTCTTGATTCAAGAATAGAACCCTCAAATCAGGTTGGCACCTGGACAATACGTACAATTTTCTTTTTAGTCTTTCTTCATTCTCACCGGCAGTTGTTGGAAGTACAAATGTCTTGATCCCTCCAGGTTGAGGGTATGTCGGCAACCTTTTTGCACAGCCATGAAAGTTCTAGTCCGCCTTTGAGACCTTTTTGGCCGAGCCAAATCTATTCATCATTCTCCCAAGTAGAAATAAGAAGCTACATTGCCTTGATTATCACTTAATTAATATAGGTCATAACATAGGAGACATGACCAAATTTTTGTATGTTTTGCATGTTTTGCTTGTTCATGTGCTCGTGTGTCTTGCATGCTTGTCCTAATAGTTTTGCTTAGTCTTCGACTTTGATGATTTTGCATGCTTTGCTTGGTTCTTTATTTTGGATGCTTGTCCATTTAACAACTTTTCTTGCTTATGTGTATGCATGCTTAAATGATTTTGCTTGCTTGCAGGATTTGATATTTTACATGCGTGTAAGTTTAATTGTTTCCCTCATTATGCGTGCTTTAATGGTTATGTGTGAGTTTCTTCACCAAACAAATCCTATTTTCAAAAAACATGATTGGGCATTTTTAACCCATTTTTGTATTACTTTGTAGTCGTCGACTTATTCCTACTGATGCCACTGTCCATCTCTCCTAATAACTATCCTTATCAAGCATGTTGGTTTTCTCTTATGTAAGGGACGTATAGTCGATGTCGCGTGGATTCATCCGATGTGTGCAGATTTTATTTCATGAATACTATATAAGCGCAGAATAACAACCGAATCAATATTGCAAGTTACAACGGCGTCTAACTACTAGCTTTAGAAGTAAGTTGGCACCATCCATTGGATGTCTATCATCCTTAGTCAATGACCAACTTTTAGAAAAAAGTTTTTGCTCCGGTATTGAGTAATCTCTCTTTTTAAATCTTATTTCTTTCCGGTTAATGGCTGGGGTGTAAGGCCAGTACTACATTTGGTTTTTCATTGCTAAAAGCAGTAGTATATTTTAATAATCAGGTTTAGATGAAACATGGTTTCAATTCATTTTGTTCTTATGACTCAACGACTAATTGCTTGATGCATTATTGGCTCCAGCGTTGATTGTCTATTTTAATCTTCGGCCTCTTTTATCCAGTTTCAGTATCATCTCTTCTTGTGAGAATTCTCATGTATCGAAGCAACCGACCTATTCTGTACGTTAATGGCTCCAACTCTTAGGAATGTATCTGGTGTCCATAAATCACGAACTGCTTCCATGCGTATCAGGTTCCGCTTTCAGGAATGATCTTTTTGGTACCTTGAGACAATCAGCTACTTCAACTTGTTGTTGGCTTTGGCTTCTAGATGTTTCCATTTTTCTGTATCTATGTGACCAATGGCATTCATGCCTTGTTGGCTTCGACTCTTAGATTTGAGTTTCTACTATCCAGTGGCAACCAATAGGTTCCACTCTTTGTTTGCCCTGGCTCTTAGGTTCGTTGTGTTTTTGTGTCTAGACAACCAACCGCTAATTCTTTGAATTGTCAGCTGTGGTTTTTGGTTATGCTCTTTTTTCTATGTGTTTTATCGATGAACGACATCCACGTGTTGTTGGTTCTGGCTTCTAGGTTGTCTTACAAAGGAGCACTTCCACACGTTGTTGGCTCTAACTTCGGATGAGGTTTATTATATGTTTGCTCCAGTATCTCAAAACGATCAACTGCTTCCATGCATTTATACAAAAGGACTGATTAGACATCCCATTGGGCCACTTGTAAGACCTTTGTATTCATTCAAGCTTCTTAAGTGTCTCGACTAATTTTTTTTAATATTGAGAATAAAAGGCATTGTCACTCAATTGAATTCCTATAATTACATGTGTACTTCGAGTTAGTCTTGGATTCGTTTAACATGCACACACTCGTTAGTCATGCGTGAGTTAGATGGATAGACACAACCAATTTGTATTCTTATACTTCATCGCCTTCAATGGTGCAGAGTGCTTCCGATTGGCTCCACATTTATCCAAAAGGAATTTATAAGCTTCTGATGTACATAAAGAAAAAATACAATGATATGCTTATATACATCACGAAGAATGGAAATTGATCTATGTACAAAATTTTGTCTTACTATTTCGAGCTAATGCCACTTGAGTAAGCTTTTGAAGGAGAAATCTTCTGAAACTACAAGGAAAAGCAATTTTAGTGATGGACAATTCCGTCGCTGAAAGTTCTTATTCTCTCGCTAAAAGCAATGGATAACTCGTCGATAAAAGTCTGTTGTTAGATTCAGCTACTAAATTTTAAGATCCGTTGCCAAAAATCAAACTTTTAGCAACATATATTAAATTTATTAAGAGGCAGAAATTCCGTCGCTGAAGATAATTTCTGAGTTTTAGTTTAATTTCTTTTTTTGAAAATTATTAATTTGAAAAAATATTTAGTGACGGAAAATTCCGTCGCTTAAGTGCCTTTTAGCGACGGATATTCCATCACTCAAAATACGCCAGCAAAAATATGGACTTTCTAGCGACGGATGTCCCGTCGCTGAAATCGCTCGGGGAAACGTTTAGTGACAGAAAATTCCGTGCTAAATATTGTTGTCATTGTAGACTTTTAGTGATGGAATATAATTCGTCAATAACTATAAATTTTTTGTAATTTTTTTTGTACCCAAACCTGTAATCAGAATCCAATCACATTGTACAATCCCAACCAATCCACATTAGGGTTAAATAATTGCTGATTCATCAACAATTATTCATTACAAAGAATAAGGCTTTTAGCGACGGGAAAATCCGTTGCTAAAAGCCATAAATTCGTCGCTAAAAGTTTTAGCGACGGAACTATAGTCGCTAAAAGTCCCTCGTATAAAAGTCCGTTACTAAAAGTTTTGCGACGGAATTTTAAAATCCGTCGTCTAATATTGAACTTTTTGCGACGGATTTATTTATTAATTAGCGATGGAATATCCGTCGCTAATTATATTTTACGTATTTTAATTTATTTTCTTTTTTGTGAAATTAGCGACGGGATAAATGTTTTAGCGATGGAGAGCTCCGTCGCTAAATGGGATTTTTAATGACGGAATATTCCGTCGCTAAAACACTTATAATTAAGTACACTTTTAGCGACGAAATTAATTCGTCGCTAAAAGTCAAAAAATTTTAATTTTTTTTCATTTTTCTATTGGCCAGTCCTGTAATAAAAAATTCAATGCTCAACAACAACGCACAATCCCATTACACAAACAAATATATATAATCAATCATAAAAAATGTTTATTATAAAAAAACTTATAATGTACAAGTCAGGAACCGGATACAGCCGGTTATGGGAGGGGAGAAGAGTACAAGCCGGGTAGGGGGACATCCTGGGATCGGGCATAGAAGGGGCTCATCAGGGGTTTTTCAAGTCCCGGATCTGGATCCTGCTGATCCCAGGCCGGCTTGGCATGTCCAGCAGGGGTGTCCTGCTGATCCTGCTCCCTGATCATCCTCAACACCACCGTAGCAATGCGTTGGATCTCCTCCTCGGCCAACGGACGCGGAGGAGCCGGTGGAGGGGCAACGGGGGGTGGGGACGATCCTATCACGGCACGTGTAGTCGTGTTAGGCAGGCCGCGTATGCGGCCTTTCGGCCGATTGACAACCTCCGGTATATCCAGTCATCGCTTCAACGCCCCAGTACTCGCACCAGTACTAGTGGACGTTAATGGCTGTCCGGACGGCTGCTCGGAGCCCTTAAGCTGTTCATGCGAGGCCTGCAAGAACAGTGATTTAAAGATATGCTAGTGTATTAATTAACGCAACAAACATTGAATAGAAAGACAAAAAATTAACTTAAACAAATTGACTTACATCGATCGCCGGACAATATCCGAAACATAGTCGCCCGCCCGGTGCGCCTCGTCCTTGACCTTCTTCCGCACGTGCGTCTAATTATACGTCAGAGCTATGACCTCATCCTCTTCCAGATCCGAGTGCTGGACCGCATTCATGTGTCGGACGATGTCGTGTGCCACCGACCCCCCCGTGTGCATCGGATCTCTGTTCTCGGCCCCGCTCTTACTCTTGGCATCCCAGCCTGGATCTGCAACTCACAGATCTATCATCTGCCCCCATACAGTCGGAAATATCCAATGTGGGGGATTTATTTATTAATTTGACTTAAATGTAAAATCGTTCGAATCGTTATGTTTTTAGTCCTTGATCGACCTTACTAGGCTCTCACAAGCTCACTCTTATTTGACTTCCTTTCAGCAGATGATAACATGCATTAGGTTACCTGAGTATGGATTAGAGCTGAGTGAAAGAATTTGAATTTAAGTTTTAGGGTGTGTTTGATAACGTAATTAAGCACTTAAAACATAAAATTTTCAATAATTTTCAATTAAGTGCGTTTGATAAGGCTAAACCTTCTATCACTTAAAAAAATTAATTCCTACCAAAAATAGACTAAGGGGTTGTTTGATAAAATTGAAATTTAAGTGCTAAAAAAGTTAAGCACTGAATTCGTAAACTGAAAACTTTAAGCGACTGAATCTTTACTCAAAAATAAGTTAACCTGTTTGGTAAACCAAAAGGAGATATCTGAAAATTGTTTATTTACAAATTTATCCATTTTATCAAAATTATATATTTGATTATGAACTTTATTACTTTTTTGGGGGGGGGGCTAAAATCGTGTTGGTGGTGGTGGTGGTGACGGCAATGGCAATCGAATAGTGGTGGTGGTGGTGGCGGCGGCGGTGGCAAAAAGGTGTTAATGGTGCGTGAAGACTTGGTGTTATTAATTGTGATGGTAACTATAGGCGGCGACATGGCCGTCATAGCAGTGATTGTAGTGTGATGGATCTTTAGATATTTTTGCCAGAAATGGACGTGGTGACAATATCGACGGTATAGTGGTGGTGACGTTGTCCTTGTGATGGTGTCGGTGGTGGTGGTGATAGTGGCTAGGTCGTGATAATTATGGTGGAGGTAGCAATAAGAAATAATGGTTGTGGTGATGGTTGTATTGTGGTGGAGGCTGTGTTGCAAACAAATTAATTGAGGCGACATCGTGGTGGTAATTATTTTTTTATGTAAAAAGACTAAGTGTGTAGTACCATGAGGCGACGCAGTGCAGTGGCAAAGGGGCGACGCTAGGGCGCAACTCTAGGGTCCTGGATGGCGAAATTGCAACCTTGCTGTTGGTTGTGGCGGTGTTGCTTGATCATAATCGGACGGTGGTGGCAGCACCGACGTCGATGTTGCTTGGGCCTGACGGTATTGTGATAATAATTTGTGAACACTAATTTTTTTTTCTTCACTGTGACGGCAAATGACTAGGAGACCCACGGCGACAGCACTTGTGTTGGTGGTTCCGGCGCGTTCCCGCCGGTCGCTTGCGAAATGACTGTTTGAGTTTTCTTGAGGTTAATCGGCTAGGCTGGCGGTTCCCAGATGGCTTCAACCTATTGTTGTTAAAAATATGTCTCGGTACCCTAGTCTGAAACGATGACCTGCAAGATAGAAAATAAGTGACCACCATTCCCTGTAGAGAACTATCGGATGCTTAAGTTAGAGTGCAGCTGCGGGATAAAACTCTAAAAAAGCCGGAAAAGACTGTGTGTTTGTGTGTGTAAATGTTTGCATACATGGGGATAGTACCTGATAGGAGAATCCTAGTATGTCTAATATTCTGACGGCTGGACCTTGGAGCCAGTTATGTTAGGTACGCGTTAAGATCCTTAATGATCACATCACGGTCTTTAAAGATTCTTTTAAAATTATAATTTTCAATAAGGTAATTTGAGTGTCCCCCAATTATTAGGAATTTATATTTGAGTTAGATTAGCTTTCAAAATTACATTTGTTACCTATCATATGTGACATACGTAGAACTAAAGCGTAAACCATGTAAACCATGTGCTGAAATGTGGTAAGTAAACTTTCAAACAATACATTACACGTGTCCAAAGAAGAAATGATGCATCGAGATAACCTCACAATAAGTCTACGGAGCCAAGTAAAGTTGAAAAGTACTCGTCTTGTTGGGAAACAGATCTAATGCTAATTCACAATATATAATATGTTCATTATGGGCAGGGAATCTGTCACATCGAACGTGATGTTGAGGTGCGGAGTTGAAACCTGGCAGCAATGTTCTTCGTCCATGGTCACGGAAGGAAAGATAAGTTGAGCGGCAATATTCAACCGAGTGAAGGAGAGGACAATCAATCATGTGTCATGATTCAATTGAAAATGAAAATGAAAATGAAAATGAATCCTACCGAATCCTATTTAATTGTCCTTTAACCTTACTTAGTCGAAGCAAGTCCAGAAGGAGCTTGCACGTGCCTGGACATTTATTGATCCCGTCCCATGAAAAGGAGTGTTGCAGCCCAAAAAAGCAGTGACACGTGGCCTCAAAGGGTCACACCAAATTAGTAACGCATCAAGGGCATGATAATAATAATTCATGAAAGGAATCTTACTCATTCTTATCACCAACCGTTCCTAAAAACGAGTAAAACGTGGAATGACCTAAACAGATTTTCAGCGATTTTGAAAAATTCAAAGCAAGCAATTGAAAAGCAATGACATTTGTGGAAAAAAAGGATAAGAGGAGAAAATGAAAAAAAGAAAACACAGTTAATCATGACTTGATTTCAACTATTTTTTTCCCTTATTTTTTTTTTCTTTACATTGAAGATGCAATGCCGTCAACGGTCAATCTATGGAGATTCTCAATTACACTTCCGAAAACATTGCTTTGTTTGAACACTTTTCATTCTCTAAAAGTTTTTTTTTTTCTTTTGCCTTTTTGGGATGTGTAATCTTTCTAAAAACGTAAAAAAAAATCGCACATTGATTAAGGGGTTGTTTACGAGCACAAACAGTAATTATCGTGAAACCAAACTATAACCTTGCAGATACGGAAAAAGGAAAAAAAAAAAAAGCCAATAGAGAGAAAAGAAGAGGCACTTACATTGTACTTGGTGGATCGATTTCTAATTATACCTTACAGATTCGGAAAGGGAAGAAGCGTTTACATTGTTAAGTTCATTCCACACCGATTAAAAATAAGCAGTGGATCTATTTCTAATTATAGATGGTGGACTTGTCCTTGCTAAGCGCATGACTTGGACACTAGACTTTAATATGATATTAGAGCTAGACCCACTACTACTCATTTTGATTCTTATATATCCTGATGCCGCAATTCGGATCCAAGCTCTTTATTCTCACATTCATCAAGACTCTTTAATTTTATCCTTGTAGCCTTATTTTTGGATCAAAACTGTAGACATTCTTGATTGCCACCTAATCCATAATTTCACGTGAGGATGAGTGTTAATTTATGTCTCACATCGGTTAACAATAAGTATTAAATTTATTTTTCATATATGTGGCAGACTTATCGTTTAAAGTCTCATATTTGATACAAAAATATACTTTCAAGAAAGATATACCACCAAACAAAAGAAAGAGACCCACCGGCCATTTATTTTTTTGTGGACAAGGATGTACAACTCCACAAAAAAGACAACGAAATAGTGACGCTGAATGTTCTAGTCGCGAGGTGGCAGAGCAATTTCTGGAGGGCCGGTGATTTTTTGTTATGCGACAGGCAAGTAACGCTAACATATCTCTAGGTGGGAAGTCCTATATAAACCGAGGTGACTGGGAAGTGCGAACCAAGCGTTCGATCCCTTATCAACAAGCTTATCCCTTATCAACGAGCTTGTGCATACTGTTAATTAGCAATGGAGAACAGCAACGGCAATATTGTCGCTCGCCACTCGCCAAGACCCGCTGCGGTGGCCAACGGCGGTAGTGTGGTCACTCGTCATGACTTCGCAAAAGATTTTGTCTTTGGGACAGCTTCATCTGCTTTTCAGGTGTTGTTTCTTGGAGAGCACTGTATTGTTACGTTTTTTTAAAAGATAATAACAACCACCTGCAAATGACGAGGACCACAGAGTTTAACTGTAACGATTGCAGAACCTTTTTTTTGCATATTGGCATGCAACTCTTTAGAACTTCATCAACCACAATAGTTAAAGGGCCATGATTATTTCTACTTTACATCAATAACCTTGTAACCTAATGTATATGAATCTGCCCCGTATTCATCTCTCTCTCTCTCTCTCCTTCCCTCCCTCCCTCTCTCATATACACACAGATTGAAGGAGCAACAAACAAAGGTGGTAGAGGTCCAAGCGTATGGGATACTTTCACACAGCGATACCCTGGTCTCTCTCTCTCTCTCTCTCTCTGTGTGTGTCTGTGGGTGTGTGTGTGTGTAAATATGCGTAAACACAACATTCCTCATTAAAATGATGTAATAGTATATGTTTGTTACATTTTTTTTTCTTTTTTTCAACTTTTGGGACAATTTTGGTTTTCAAAATTTTCCATTGTGTACGTATTCCTGAAAATTAAAGGAGAAATGCGTTCATAATCACAAGGAATGAGTAAAGAAATAAATAAAGTCTAGGTGTCTTCTAACAACTCGTACGAGGATTGAATTGTGACCTTGTCGAGTATTTTCATTTGGCAGGCAAGGTGACCAATGGCCACAACGCGAACGTGGCTTCTGCCACTTATTTTCGGTACAAGGTAAAAGGACTAGCTACACGCCTACACCCATTGCTTATTGAAAAAGAATATAAGTATTATCTTCGAGGTTAAATTTTGGCGGTTATGGACAATAAGTAATCGTTAAATACACGGTGTTATTGCTACTAACACTTTTATTAAAGTCACGAAAAATATTTAACGACTATTAATTGTCCGTATATGTAATTTGACATTCCTGGTGCACAACCTTGAACTATAATGACTTGGAATCAAACAGTGTTTCCGTAATTTTCCTTGGGTTGACATTGTTACAGGAAGATACAAAGATTATGAAAAAAATTGGGCTAAATGCCTACAGGTTTTCAATTTCGTGGCCTCGAATATTGCCAGGTAAGCATTTGCTTTTCACCTTCCGAAACTTTATTAAATTTATACACGAAGAATAGTACCATCATAAGCAAATTATGCTTTATTTTGACTCTCTCAAAATAATCCAATTACAGGCGGAAAGCTCTGTGCGGGGGTTAACCCGGAAGGGATCAAGTTCTACAATGACCTTATTGATGACCTCCTAGCCAATGGTCATAATTAATTTGAATTTCAGTTCCTTCTTCATTTGCGGTTTGTATGCAGGGTTCTTTTGTTACACTTTGTTGGTTTACTGCAGGTATTGAGCCTTACGTGACTCTCTTTCACTGGGATCTCCCCCAAGCCTTAGAAGATGACTATGGTGGCTTCATGAGTCCTCGTATTGTGTAAGGGACTCGTTCTGCCTATACATTACACGTTATGTGATCAATTTTCCATGCAAACTAAGCTGTTCCTTCATGGAAAACTTATTTCTTACCTGCGACTCCATGCTGCTAGCTTCCCATACACATTTTAACATGCAAAAGGCATCGTTGAAAAACCTTTTAACTGATGTGCAAATCAATTTGATCAGGGCTGACTTCTGTGATTTTGTGGAACTCTGCTTTTGGGAATTTGGTGATCGGGTGAAGCACTGGATTACGCTGAATGAGCCATGGACTTACTGCATGTGCGGATACGTATATGGAACATGTCCGCCTGGTCGAGGACCACAGGCGGTGGAGCACATAGCCACAACATTTCACCATCGATCTTCCCATAGTAAACGTCAGAGTTGCGAAAATGGGAATCCAGCAACAGAACCATACATTGTTACACACAACCTCCTCCTTGCTCACGCAGCAGCAGTTGAACTTTACAGGCAAAAGTTTCAGGTTTTCACTTGAGGACCATGAAGTTTCTTACCGCATGTTTGACATCATTCTTTTTGGTTATTTTATCTGATCTTTATTGGGATTGCTTAAAAATAGTGTACAAGTACATTGGGCCATAAAACTTATGCACTGATTGCTTGGATGTTGAAAACTGTACAGATACCTCAAGAGGGTAAGATTGGGATTACGCTTGTGTCCAAATGGATGGAGCCGCTTGATGAGAGCGATGATCTTGATATCAAAGCCGCATTTCGAGCGCTTGATTTTATGCTTGGATGGTGAGTAAAACATACGAAGTATTATGTCCCATCTCGGTCAATTTTCGTGTGTATTAACAAATCAATTTAGATGGAGAAGACTTTTCGACAAAACAATTTAGGTGGAGAAGACTTTTTGTTTCATGTTTATCTTCATTCTTATTTAACTTGCACTACTAGGATGTACGTGCCATGCATGCGAGCAGATAACAATAACAATCAATCTTAGTAGTGTAATCATTTGCCTTTTCTTTCATTTTTGCTTGTAGATGTATGGTCAAATTCAAAAACAAAAAACATGGAGAAGCTTCATGTAAAGAAAAGTGGAAGAGGTGGAGCTGCTTTTAATTACAAAAGCTCTAGTGATAATTAACGAACAATTAGTGCCATGGGAGTAATTTGACTTTATTCGTTGGGATAATTTTGTTCAAAATTTGATTCGACCTGTTGTTGCATTTCAGGTATCTGGAGCCTATAACTACGGGTGAATACCCACAAACTATGAAGAAGCTCGTAGGGTCTCGTCTACCGCAGTTTTCACCTGAGCAGTCCGAGATGTTAAAGGGCTCGTTTGACTTTCTAGGACTGAACTATTACACTGCTGTTTACGTAAGCCATGGATCTAACGTTACTACTGGAAATCTAAGTTGCGAAACTGATTCACAGGTTGTAATTAAAAGTAAGTCATGTCCACCAACTGCGCGCTTATTGATAACAAATTATTTGAAATCCCTTTTCTTACTGAAGTGAGCATGATCTCTTTGTTTTGGCAGCTGAGCGTGATGGGGTACCCATTGGGCCACCGGTGAGACCTTTGTATTCATTGAAGCTTCTTAAGAGTCTCCACTAAGTTTGGAAATTATGCTTAGAATGAGTTAATCTTGGATTTGTTTCACACAAATCGTTAGTAGTGCGTGAGGAAGATCAATAGACACAATTAATCTGTATTCTTATACTACATCCCCTTCAACGATGCAGAGTGCTTCCGATTGGCTCCACATTTATCCAAAAGGGATTTATAAGCTTTTGATGTACACAAAGAAAAAATATGATGATCCGCTTATATACATCACGGAGAATGGTAATTGATCTAAACATAAATTCTATTTGTTTCGAGTTACTGCCATTCGAATAAGCTTTTCAAGGAAAAATCTTTTGAATTGTAGGGGTTGACGAAGCAGATGATTACAATTTGACAATCTGTGAAGCTCGGAACGATACGACAAGGATACAGTATATCCAGGACCATTTATTTTACCTTCGAAAAGCTATCGAGTAAGTTCTAATTCATCAAAGTAAAAAACTCTCTCCCTCTCTCTGGCTAATGGCAGGAGAGGAAAGGAAAGAATTTCACACTACTTATCAAACAGTTTGAGGTTGAAGTCTAACACTTATTTTACTGCTTTGAAGAAAAGCTTACCGTCTAGTATTGATACATTAGAAGGAATAAAGCTAGTGATGTTTCATATTACATCGACACGCAAAGAAAGTAAATCAGCCAAGAGAAGTTAAGGGCACTATATAATATTTATTGTGTTTTCTTTCTTCTCGCAGTGATGGCGTGAATGTTGGTGGGTACTTTATATGGGCTCTCCTTGACAATTTCGAGTGGAATGATGGCTACACTGTTCGTTTTGGTATCATCTATGTGGACTACAAGAATGACTGCACAAGATACCCAAAAAAGTCAGCCATATGGCTTATGAATTTTCTCAGGAAAGGATACCTCACCAAACCATCAAACAAGAGACTGTCTCATTGACGATGAAAACCGCGAAACCCCGAAAAAGTCCAATAAATAGATAATTAATTATGTACTCGTTTGTATTCCTTTCCGTTGAAAGGAGGGTCTTCAAATAAATGTTGTTGCTTTCTGTTTTTGCGAGATCGTTAGGTGATGAAGGGGGGTCTTTAAATAAATGTTGTTGCCTTGTGGCCTACTAATAAAATTCAGTAGATTAAATATTATTTCTAGTAGTTTTCGGTAAATTACGAGCCATTGTACATTTAGTTCGTAAACTTTTGTTTCTTTTCGTTTTTTTTTTTTTTAATACTCAGGCAGGCAATAAAAATACTACAAACTACTCAGCCCGATGCATAACCCCCAATAGACAGAGAATGCCTAGCAATGCAGTGAAACAATGGTACCAACCTAGCTTCCAAACTGGTTACTCCACCACCATTGATGGCCCCCGTAGGCCAACTATGCCTCCCAACCATTCTCATCGTGCCGCCATCACCACCACCTTTCTAACCACCCATTTCTATCGTTTAGAAGCTCCTAGCAGCAACCGCTTCAAGAAGCGATGCACCTCCTTTGTCACAGTTACCAATCATCACCTACGACTGACCAACACTGCCACCAGCCACCACCACTGCCATTGACAAGCGATCTTCGCCAGTAGCCAACACCATCCTTCTTTATTTGTGTCCAAGATGTCTCGACCTCTTATATCTTTGTCCCATATCTCCACACCTCGAGATACAGGTAAACCTATTGATTTCATCCCTTTTTGCAATTAAGGGCATCTATTGGTGCGATTAGGCTTGCCATATCCAAAATGCCACAATCTATGTCCTCTTCTCCTCCCTCACTACAAGAAAACAAGCTAGGCCTACGGTATAGTACAGTAGGAATATGTACCAAGTAACGTAGGCATAGCCAATCTCTACAGTACTATACCGTAGCCGTAAGTTCGATGCCCTAGATATATGCCTATGGTGTTGAAGATTATCCCTAAGAATACGCCATATCTATATACCTATGTCGAATTTGTTTTAACCCACTTATAGCCATGGTTCTTGGGGCATAGGCGGCCTACTTGACCCCCCATCATCACCATCAAGATGGTGGATCCCAATATTCGATCACTATAAGAAAAAATGTTTTTTGAGACGGATTTTAAGTGACGGAAGAGATTCCGTCGCTAAATGTCCTTATACCGATGGAATTATCCGTTGGTAAAATATTGTCATTAAATATTATTACCGACGGAAGAAATCGTCGATAATAATTTTTGGCGATGACTTTTGCCGGCGGACTTTTAGCGACGGTATTTTCGTCGCTAAAACATTTTTAGGGAATTTTTTTTTCAAGGGTTTAATGAAAATTTTTAAGCGACAACATAATCCGTCGCTAAAAATTCCATCGGTAAAAGTCAACCTTCACCGACGGACTTTTAGCGACGGTGTAATTCCGTCGCTAAAAGTCCTCGATATTAACTCCCAGGTCTAGTTTTCTCTCTCCCTATTTCTCTATTCGAAAATCTGAAAAAAGCTCCGGCGATCCCACCGCCGTTCTCACCGCCATTCTCACCTCCTGCCCCACCTCCGGCGACACCCCCATCCTTCCCCGACGCCGCATGACCAAGCCCTCCACCTCCACTGCCGCCGCGCCACCAACGTCTCCGCCCTCCTTTGCCGTCGGTAAGAATTACCCGTCTTCTGCATTAGAAGGTAAGTCCATTAGCAATTATTTTTTGAAGCACTTTGGTAGTGTTCCTGGATCAGAATCCAAATAATGACTCAGAGCACACGGAGCCATCCCCCCTTTTTATGTCAAAAAAATATGGCGGACTGGCTGATATTTATATCAGTTACTGAAAGAGCCCAATGCACAAAAAATGCATGTTGGTTCCCAACAATCTTTAATCTATATGTATGTATGTATGTGAGTTATTTTCAATTGGCTCCTCTAGTGATGTTGTTTTTTCAATTCAATCTTTTTGTCCCCATGACCACATCATGTGATATTAGCATCCATTTCTGCTGTTACTAAATATCTCACTTTCTTGATTTGGGGATCTGCTACATTGTAGTAGAGAATTTCATGGAGATATAGAATGAACGTGACATCTCTCTCAAGATTGTATTACCAAAAAGGTATATTAATCGTCGAGTTACGAGTTAGGAGGTAAGTAATACCATGTGTATAGAATCAATCAATGGCTCATTTGGACATTCATAATGTTGAAACTAAATGAACTCGTTTGGAAAACAATGTCTACTACTACCAGTTAGTCATCGAATATTTCTTGAATGAAGAACCTTAAGAATTGACAAATCGCTATTGTGAAATTAACACTATCACGTCATCATAGGTTTGTGTTATAACTTCTCTAATATAAATGTTTTCGAAAATTGGCAAGTAAAAGTATTTATGTCATAAGCTAGCTGCGTAACAAATCCAAAACAGAGCAAAACCTCGTACAGAAACCATTATTGGATCACCACATTCATGCTAAGATGGAATATGAGCTTTGAAATTAGGGAAAAAAAATAAAAATTAATGCAATGGTAATAGATATAATGTGCTGCAATTAACAGATATGATGGAAGGATAATAATTCTTTGACTCTCCGATCTCTGAAAATTACATCACGTCATATTTATCACCCTTACACTTAAAATTTTTACCTGAACGAATTCTGAAACGGCATGGGTATAAGAAGCTCCCCTGGTTTATCTTCTTAAGAAAATACATAACTCTCAACAACAGAGCCATTTTACATGAGGTCTAATTAATAGGAAACAACTTTTAAAAAAGAGGCCAAAGAAAGAAATGAAAACAAATAACTGTTGTAAAACTCATGACAGAAGTTCATAATAGGCTTCTTCCCATTCGCAATGAGTTCAAGCTTGAAGGCATCTTCTACTGCAATTCCATTTGCCTTAAAGAATTCACGACATCCACGTCCAATCATCAAGCGTTTTCCCTTGCACCGCAGTGTTGCTGGCCATGAACTTCGCTCTTCATACATGAGAATCATTTCATATTTTCCGCAACTCATGTGACCTACAAAACTTCGTTGGTATATGTTGCAATCAGCACATCGCAGATTAAAAAGAGGCTTTCAATTATTTTATACGCTGCAAGGAGTATAATAGTGTGGCAAGGCGTTGTTGTCTGCAGTGTCTTTGTGGGTTAATGTATGCCATATGCAATATAAGCATGTAGGTTCTTATCATCACTTAGCGTTGGATTTAGCAACAAAATCTTAGAAGGAAAACCATGTTAACTTCAAATTTTACTTCCCCTTCCTTTAAAAATTAAAAGTACAAGTTTGCGTCACATAATGATATTACATCTAGCGCTACGGTAACATGCGTAATTACGATTTAGTAGACAAGTATGATGTACATAATCCACATACTGTACAAGTGTTGGTTTTTTTGTGTCAATAAACATCTATATCACCAAATACCACATGCCGAAACTACATGGTGTCACTATTGACCGGAAATATGGACGATGACCAGGCCCGAGACATTTAGCTTTCGCTTTTCCAAGGCAATCAACTCCCTTGCCCTTTAATAACTCGTTTGACCCTTCAAAAAATTCATTCAGATCAAGCCACGTGATCGCACATAAAATAAAATTTTCAGTTTTTGTTTGGAGACATCAATAAGTACTATAGTAACTTCTTCTTGGATTAAGGCAAATGGGGATAATCTCTAATTGTAGAACAATAATTTCACAATCATACATATAATGTCACTATGCATTCTCTTAGATTACATTTCCCATTTTGCAGTAATGCAATAGCTATCTAAGATATCTGTGATTTAGTTTTAATTGTTAGACTTCTCTATATTAAGTTAATTGTGCATTGAGCATTTGAGAATTGAGATTGTTGACTGTGCATTTAACATTTGAGAATTGAGATTGTTGACGGAGGATGGGATCCAATTGGATTGAATGTTAGATTTTTATTAATTTTTATTGCATTGAGCATTTGAGAATTGAGAATTTAGATTGTTGATGGAGGATGGGACCCAATTGGATTGAATGTGTGATTTTTTTTAAATTTTTATTGCATTGAGCATTTGAGAATTGAGATTGTTGATGGAGGATGGGTGTCACGCCCCCGAAAATCTGGAGCTCCGCCGCCCCGAACTCCCGGGTCGTTAACCTACCGGATCATATCAAACCTCAGGATCACATCAAACCTGTCAGATCATGGTCACTAACACATATTTCAAAGCATCAAATTAGACATCAACTCAAATTCCTCAAATACAATATTACAAACTGCTTAAAGTTGAATTATTAAGACCTAGGTTCTTTACAAACTCAAGTCCTTATAGAACAAGTTAACAGTACCGACCCGCACAGGGGTCTTACTATACAGTAGTGGTGGGCTCACTGGAATCTCACACAGACTATAAACCATTCCCGAACAATCTACTACTGATCATCACCTGCAGAAGGGAGTCAAACGAAGGGTGAGCTTTTGAGAGCTCAGTAAGGTCGCACAAGGACTAACAACAGGATTACAAGCGATTCCAAAGAATCCAACCGATGAAACTTTCCAGAATACTTCAGATAGTAAAAAAAAAACTCAATGCTTCTCAAAAGGGTCAAAACTCATCAGAAATAGATACCAAAACAAATACGACGGATTCTAAATCAATCAATAACCGATCATTTTCAGAAAACAATGAAAATTTTCCAAAGGATTTCAACAGAAGCACAAATCATTTCAGATAATACTTTCCAGATTTTTGTAACAGTCACGGCAATATACAGAGCAGATAAAATCAAAAATCAACGTTGATCCTGGGCGGTCACGATGCCATTCCGGCAAAGCACATAAGTGTACACATGCATGATGTACCAGAATAATTACTAGTCCACTTGGGTACTAGCCTGCATTCCATGCAGGATTCAGACCAGCCTTATAACGCCCACCTCAGAACAGAACAGATAACCCAGGTCAACACAGAAAAATCAACATTATCAATGAGCATTAACATAAGCTCAATCACCGAAATCAATTCAGATTCCAATAACAATAATCATACTGACACAAGTCAGCATTCGGAATTTTCGGAAGAAATCAGAATTTTCAGAAGAAAAATCACAGATAAACAAAAAAAAAATGATTGCGAATAATTATCAAGTTTTAAGCATAACAATCCGGAAGAACGGATACAGGCAATTGTCAAATCTGCTCAGCACACAATAACAGGCGAGCATCAAAAGATTTCCAAATAATCGATAAAGGTTCAATATTAGGGTTTTCTGGACAAGAACATACTGATATCAATGCATACTTCAGAGTTCGACATTAGTCGTAAGTAATTCAAAGAGTACTTACAAGTACGAGTTATCAAATAAGGGTTCAGACAAAAGTCCTTACCCAGGGTTTAGATAGAATCCTTTACCTGGACGGAATAATCAAACCATTAGAACACAGACTATAGCAAAATATTATAACTTAATACAGACTCACACATACTCCCAAAATGAACCTTCCTCACCGCATATGTAAAATTATCAAAATGCCCATCTCGGACTTAAATCACCCAAACGGCTTTGTCGTAAGTAGAATCACCCAAATAACCCTATTGTATGTCAATTTACACAAAATACCTTTCTTAGGTCAAATTACCAAAATACCCCTTTTTGGGTGGCAAATTACCAAAATGCCCCTAGGGGTTTCCGGCACCGAAAAAATCTCAAAAATATCTTAAAATGCTATTTTAAGCATCCTGATATCGTTTATGGCTTAAAAATTATTTTAGAAAATTTTCATCCAAAAATTCTGAACTGATCTCTGAACCGAGCGCTTAAAAGCTTGTTCGGCCAAAAATAGTTAATGACTTCGGGACGACCCGAAATTTTGGAAAGTAAAACTTCTCAGTACTCTAGGGTTCTCATAAAAGTTTCGTGTGAAACCGTGCTAGTTTGATATTGTAAATTTTACTGTAAAGTTCCAAGATTCCCGCATCATTTAACCCCCTTCCTGACCTCAGAAAAATCCAAAATTTTTCCACGATGTAGGTCTCTTAAAAATAATCAGGGTATATTTTTTGTACGTTGGCTAAATATGACCCTAACTGTTTCTAAAAATTTGGATTAGAAACTCTTAATTAAGTTTTCAATTTTGTTTTTTGGGTTAATTACACTTATGTCCCTAAGGTTTAGGTGTAATTACACGCGTGTCCATAAGTTTGGAAAATAGGCACTTATATCCTTTGACCTAACGAAATACCCAAATACATAACAGAATTGTCGAAATGACCATATTGCCCATGATCTCTCTTCAAATTTTCAAATGCCAATCATCTCTTCAAATTAGGGTTCCATTCAGTTTCAAATTAGGGTTTCAAATTTTCCAAATTAGGGTTTCAAAACCCTAATTTGACAAATTAGGGTTTCAAAACCCTAATTTGACAAATTAGAGGTTTCAAAGCCCTAATTTTTCAAATTAGAGTTTCAAAATTTCTAAATTAGGTTTTCCAAACCCTAATTTGACAAATTAGGGATTTCAAAGCCATAATCTTTCAAATTAGGGTACATTTGTTCAATTTAGGGTTTTAGGGAAACACTGATGAATCTCCCCCTTCCTTTCCCCCCAACCCCGCTGCCCACCCCCTTCCCTTCCCCCAACCCCGCTGCCCACCCCCTTTCCTTCCCCCAACCCCGCTGCCTATCTCTCCCTTCCCCCAGCTCGCCCCCTCTCCCTCTCCGCCGGCGCCATTACAGCCACGACCGCACATCTGTCGCTACACACGCCGCCGCCCCTCCCTCTCCCTAACATGCTGCCCGCCCCTCTTCCTCTCCGCCGATGACAACAGGCCCACCGCCGCACAACGAGCCCATCGTGTTCTGGTAGAGGGAAGAGGTTGTCGGCGGCGAGGTGGGGTGAGGGAGGTGACTGCCGGCTGGGTGGGGTGAATGAAGGGCTGCCGTCGGGGTGGGCTAAAGGAAGGGGCTGTCAGCGGCTAGGTGGGGTGAGGGAGGAAGCTGCCGGCGGCGAGGTAGGGTGAGGGATGGGGCTGCCGGCGGCATGGGGCGAGGGAGGGGGCGACTGGAAATTCAGATTTGGAAGAGAGTTTCTAAAAATATTTGGAGAGAGAAACTCATTTCTTTAAAAATTAGGGTTTTAACAAGGGTAATATTGTCATTTAAAAAATACATATTGATGACATCACCGAAAAAGTACACTCTTTGGACAGATACTTGACGGATGGACACAAGTGTTACCTTTTTAACGTTTGTGGACACGGTTTATTACCTTTTGAAACTTTGTGTCCTTGACTGTAATTACACCTAAACCTCAGGGACATAAGTGTAATTAACCCTTGTTTTTTTAAGCTTCGATACTCTACTAACACCCGAGCATTGCTCAAATTTAATGCCTGTTTATTTTTCGGAGTCCAGATGGTTACTTTAACTGGCTCTCGAAGTTCGGGATATTACATCCTTCCCCCCTTATAAAAATTTCGTCCTCGAAATTTGCTCAAGGATATCCTATCACTTATAACGTTTAGGTACTACGCTTCCGTCGCATCGTTCAGATAACTGCCATATATTAGTCGAGTTACATTCAACTTCGCACCCAAATTCCTGTTCTATGAATACCCGATGCAACTATTAATTAAAAAAATCTTACTGTTAAATCCGGACTCTTTTGAACAAACATCTCGCTCTAACTATTCCAGAATCCTCACGAACGATGACTTAACGGGTATAAAACCCACTGAGCAGAACCTACCCCGCTCCAGATTTCACACATATCAAACGGATTAAGTCGAGCTCAAATACGACAGACTTACTTTATTTTATGCTAATACTACACCAGAGATCCCATCAGTTGCACAATTTACTTATGACTGTAAGCTCAACTCTAAGATCAAGGCATGCTGAAATACTAAACGATGGTCACAAAACGATCATCATCGAAAGGCGTGTTATCTTAACATAGCCATGTATTGTATAATTACGGTTCTGTATACACTTCTCAGAACGACAGAAAACTATAACCACTATTGTTTCGCTGCGGCTCTAGTGTTTAAATCAAATAGATCCAAACTGTTACCGAAGTCATTACAAAGAGATGTGTTATCTTAACACAACGCAAAATATGATTTTGCACTCACATGTCTTGCATTTCTACTGAAGTTTAATGCTCTTAATTATCGCATCACTTCTGATTTACAGTCACATTATTTACAAAAATCTTATAGCCTTGTCCTTCAATCATCTGTTTCAGTTAAATCATTAAAATCGTCGGGCTTCAAAAGCAAATAACCAACGGTCTATTATCGTAGGTTTAGCCAAATTTCCATCTTATACCAAATCATCGAATAGCTTATCCCAACCTAATCCACATTCCCAGAGTCTATTCTCGCTAACAGATTACCTGAGGCTTAGGAATCTACCTAACCTCATATCCAGGTAAGGGAAACTATGTAAATAATGATAATAATAATCACAATCAAACAGTCAAAATACAAAAATCTTTAACACAAAAATCATGCATATTGGATCTCGAGGTTCACAA
Organism: Escallonia rubra; assembly: GCA_033065855.1. Classification (NCBI taxonomy): domain Eukaryota; kingdom Viridiplantae; phylum Streptophyta; class Magnoliopsida; order Escalloniales; family Escalloniaceae; genus Escallonia; species Escallonia rubra. Next base: position 42,883 of record JAVXUO010002038.1, read on the forward strand.
CAGAATTCTGTGACATTCCAGAAGAAACGACGGACACAGAAACGATGATATAGGTCTGACGAAGCAAAGTCAACCCAACGACTCGGAACAATCAAAATCGGAAGGAATTATTGGTCCTTAATAAGATTTGTAGCTTTCCCATGGCCAGTGGGTTAGATATTACCTCATCAAGTCCAAATAGATTCAAAATGACAGATAAATATCTCGGAAAGGAATAAGACGAACCAGTATGAATGACATCTTCTCTGACATCTCAGCGTAAGCTGACATTCAATTAAGTCGTCCTTGAATTCAATATGCAAAAGAATGAATCAGATGACGGAGCAAAATTCCAAATCCTTTCTTGAGCCCCTAAACCAAACCTTCAGTCTTAACGCTAGTCATCTTTCCAGAACACTATTCTTACTCATAATTCAAATCACCGACTTAACTACTACTCGTACCTTATAAACTTTCCAAATACGACTAGGGTTTCCCTTGGCAATACACAGATGTGTGACTAGCAAATTACCGATTCATACTTAGTATGATATCGAAATCCTTAACAGCAAATGGAATGAAGTCCATAGAAGGATCTCTATCCCAACATAGCCTGTACATTCACAGAGAACCGCAAAACAGTCAAAAACTCTCCCAACGGAGTAACTAACACAATATTAGTTCTTAAGGGACGGATCTTCATCCTCCATCTCTATGCCAAAGTAACATATATAAAGAAATAGTACGCTCCAAAGTTAAATAATATACACGCATCTAATGTAAAGTGCCTGATACTACGTCATCAGACATGACAACATCCTAAGCAGACATTAAACAAACATTAACTGATATTCTGGGCCTCAGCCTCTACTGACCTTGTCCTCTTTCCTGCCGGGGAACACTACTCACTATACTCCAACAATAAGTACACGACTGGTTATTTCTCACAACAGACAGTTTCAAACTTAATACTCTGTACTACCATACCTAAAACATCGTCTGGTCACTTTATTGTATAACTCACCAGTCTGATTTCTCCCATACCGAACTCAACTCTGGTACTCTGAACTGATCAAGCGCATATACCCTGCGCTCCCCTAAATCTCGTATCATGCCTCAATCGAATTTCAAAATTCTGTCCAGATCATAATATCATTGATAAAAGTGGGCGTGAATCCCTGATTCTGCCCCAACCTTTAACCTTGGGCACCATGATGTGCCGATTGCAAAAATTGCTAACGCCTGTCAATTTCTACAAATCTGTTTAAAAAAAATTCTTATTTATCTCTCTACCATTCGCCCTGTGGTTACTCATGCCTTTCTCCATTATCAGACTTAGAATGTTCCAAAACACACACCAAATAAAAATATTCCACGTAGCTCGCCAATCGAGCGAGATCACCGCATCTCTTAGTCAAGGCCAAGCCCCCACTCAGGCTTCCGACAACTATCTGCCTCCCTCAATAACATCCTTACTGCAAACCTAGTAAAACAAGAAATTACATCTCAACCTTGTCTATCAACTCTAAATCTATTATTTCACATCAACATCTTCTTCATATCTATTCATGAAATCTGGCAAATACCGGTCAAAAATAATTATTTGATAGGTTCTCAAATGACATAAATCAATTTCTGACAAGTCAGATTCTTCGATACTCTTTCCACCCTTGATCAACCTCGTCTCTCAGTTTGTATCCAACAAATTAAATCTTTCGTCACTTCACTCACAGTTACTCAAAATTTTCTCCATTTTGCTAATCCAATTCACTGTTTCTATAGAGTTCAATAGCTCCATGTAGCTAGTCATTTCATCTGTTAAGATCACCCAAGATACTCTCATCTCGAGGTTATGGTTGTGGTTAAGGTGAATTAAGGACTCCTTGCGGCTGGTTGGCCAGATTCTATGTCATCAAAATCAGAATCGAGTTCATATTATTCAGAATCGCAACCATCAATTCTAGGATTTTACTGTTTCCCCTATTGGGTAGGGTTGCCTCTCTACAATCATAATACCCATACAGTACATTTTCCAATCAAAATATCATATGTTAATGCTTTACTAGCCAAACCACCCTTAAAGCCCAAAAACCATATGTTAACCCTACGGTTATTTAACCTAGCATTATATTTGGTTTTGATGATAACCAACATTGATGTTTATGTTGTCTAACATGTATTGAGTTGATAAAGCAATAGGAACAATCTCATACTCATGCAAACGGACTATTAGACGAGCAACTCGGTCAAAGACTCTCAACAGAACGCATCAAAGAAGGAATTCGTCGATAGAATTTTACAATGCTTTTATTTCCTTCTTTGTAAACTAGACATAGAGAGATAATCATTACGATGAATGTATACCTAGAACTTGCCCATAGGTTTCCCCTGCATGCATAAAAGTTTTTCATTCTTTGAAAACAAGGAAACTGCATTTTCTGGAATGCAGTCGACTGCATTGGAATACAGTCGACTGCAAGTTGGGCAGTGAGGTATTACAGTCGACTGCATGAGAATGCAGTCGACTGTAATACTTCCAGTAGCCTGTTACAGTCGACTGCATTGGATAACAGTCGACTGCAAGTTGGAAATTTTGAATTTCCAACGGCTACTTTGGAAATACAGTCGACTGCAATGGCACATTACAGTCGACTGTATTTACCGTTTGGCGCATTTAATGCTCCACCTAACTCCAAACGGTCATATTTATTCCCAACTCTATAAATACTCATCTTGGGCATAGTTTTGATTCATCAATTGCATTCAAAGCTCTCTTATCCTTCATATTCTCAAAGATCAAAGCAATTGTTCAATCTCTCTTGATTTTCATCATTTTCTCATCCATTTCAAGAGAGCATTTATTGTGAGCTTACATTTGAGAGATATACACTTTCATAAGTCATCATACACTCATCTCTCTTGTTTTATAGCTTAAACTTGTACACATCTACTTCTTGAGAGTGAATCTTTGTACACAATTCTTCATTTAAAGGTTATTGTATCAAAGCTTGGGGTTGTCAAGCTTTGGAGCTTTGGGATTGTCAAAGCTTGTTCTTGATGTGGGCATAGCATCAAGGGTTTGTAAGAGGTTCGATCTTGACCCGTAAAGAAGATCATACTAGTGGATTCTAGGGCCTTTCAATGGACTTTCTTGAAGGGGTGGACGTAGGCTTGAAGGTATATCAAGCCGAACCATTTAAATCTCCTTGTCAAGTATCTCTAAACCCTTCTCTCTTTACATTATCGTTTTATATTTGTGTTGAGATTGGTTAGTTTGCTTATTTAAGATATTGTGTTTGAGGTTTGTTTTTTGTACCTTTTTCAAGTGTCATTCATATCCTCTCTAAGTTTGTTGTATTTTCTTGTTATTTTTTAAAGTAGTCTTAAAATCCTATTCACCCCCCCCCCCCCTCTAGGGTTATCTTTTTGGTTTCAAGTGGTATCAGAGCCTCGGCTCTTGTTATTTTGGGTAACGCCAAGAGAGTTAATCGATCATGGCTTACATTGGGGGAATGGAGGGTAGTTGTACCACTATGCCTCCATTGTTTAATGGGACCAATTATAGTGTGTGGAAAGTTAAGATGAAAATCTACTTAGAGTCTCAAGACTATGAGATGTGGGATATTGTTGAGAATGGCCCATTCGTTCTGATAAAGGTGGTTGACAAGGTTGAAGAGCCTAAATCCAAATCGGAGTATAGTGATCATGATAAGAAGATGATTTGTATGAATGCTAGAGTGAAAAATTATCTTGTTTGTGCTTTAGACACTAATGAACTCAATAGAGTCATTATATGTAATTCCGCTAAGAGTATTTGGGATACTCTTCAAGTCACTCATGAAGGGACTTCTCTTCTTAGAGATTCCAAGATGAACTTATTGTTTAGAGATTCCAAGATAAACTTGTTGTTTAGAGATCATGAGTTATTCCATATGCTTTCAAATGAATCCGTTACGGATATGAATACTCATTTTACTAACATTGTGAACCCTTTGAAGCAATTGGGCAAGGAATTCAATAATGGTGATCTCGTAAGAAAAGTGATTAGGTCCTTACCAAGAGCTTGGGATGCAAAGATCACCGCCATCCAAGAATCGAAGAATCTTAATATCTTTCCTCTTGATGAATTGATGTGCTCGCTTATGACGTACGAAATGCAACTCAAGACCTTTGATCAAGAAGGCGTCAAGAAGAATCCTACATCAATTTCTCTTAAAGCTTCATCTTCAAACCTTGAGTCAAGTGATGATGATGAAGAGGATATTGCAATGGTTGCAAAGAACTTCAAGAAGTTCTTAAGATTTAGAAGGAATGATGGGAGAAGGCAACAAAATGCTAGCAACGAAGAGAAGCTATGCTACAAATGCCACAAGCCGGGACACATGAAGATAGATTGTCCAATCTACAAAAAGGAGAAGAAGGAAAGAAGAGATGTATGGGAAAGAGCTAAAATAAGACAACTCTCTAAGAAAGAGAACAATGAGAAGGAAAGAGCAATGAATGCCGAACATACTCCAACATGGAGTGACTTTGATTCAAGTGATGAAGACAATGAGAAGAATGATCAAGCAAATGTATGCTTCATGACAAATGATGAGGTAAGCTCTTCTTCCGATAGTGATAGTGATAATGAAAGCTTTGAAGATGCTTATGATAGCTTATATGAGGAATCTAAGAAAATTTTCAAGAAAAATATTATTTTGTCAAAGAAATTCCTTGAAGCTAATAAGCAAATTGAGAAGTTGATAATGGAAAATACTAAGTTGCATCCCAAGAATGAATGCATTTCCAACCATTTATATGTGAAATATGTGAATAACGATTTAGTTGAATTATTTGTTAACACTCCTAGCTCAAAGCAAATCTCTTTTAAAACATTGGCTTTAGAAAAACAAAATGAAGATTTAAAAGTTGAGATTTGTGATTTGAAAAAATGTCTTAAAAAATTTGTTGATGGTCAAAACAATTTGGATGTCATGCTTGGACGCCAAAGAATTGGCCTAAACAAAGGTGGTCTTGGATTAGATCACTTGGCCTTCCCTCCTAAAATCCTTCAACAACAAGCTAGGTTGAACATTCATTCAAAACAACCAAAGAACTATTGCACACCATTTACACATTGCGGTTGGTGCAACAAGAAAGGGCATACAACTAATTATTTTCCTTGTAGAATTGTTTATGTAAAAGGTAGAAAGAAAATGTGGATTGTGAAAGGTCAAGAATACAAATGCAAGACTAACACCCAAGGACCCAAGAAAATTTGGGTACCAAAAGTCACTACTTGATTTGTGTTTATATGTATGTTTCAAAGTAAAATCTAGTAGCAAGAAGTGGATTCTTGATAGTGGATGCTCAAGACATATGACAGACAACATATCTCTTTTCACCTCGATTGATCTTAAAGAAGGAGGAAATGTGACCTTTGGTGACAATTCTCAAGGAAAAATCAAAGGTAAAGGAACTATTGGTAAGGAACCACATTCAATTGAGAATGTGTTATATGTTGAAGGATTGAAGCATAATTTGCTAAGTATTAGTCAATTTAGTGATAAAGGTTTTAAAGTTATCTTTGAGGCTTCTCGTTGCACTATACTATCCTTGAAAAATAATGAAACTATATTGGTAGGTAGTAGAGATAATAATGTTTACTCCATTCAATTAAATGATTTAACTAACCAAGATGTCAAGTGTCTTAGTGCTATTAGTGAAAAATCTTGGCTTTGGCATCGAAGACTTGGTCACATGCACATGGAGCATTTGAATCAACAATTAAACTTGTGAGGGTTCTCCTGAAGATCAAGTTTGAGAAAGATAAAGTATGTGATGCTTGTCAAATGGGTAAGCAAAAGAAAGTCTCTCACAAACCGAAGAAAATGGTATCTACTTCTAGACCCTTGTAATTACTTCACATGGATTTGTTTGGACCAATCCCTACTACTAGTCTTGGTGGTAAATCATATTGTTTTGTTATTGTTGATGACTATTCTTGCTATACTTGGACTTTCTTTTTGGCTACCAAAGATGAATCTCTAAATGTGTTCACTTCATTTGCAAAACGTGTTCAAAATCAAAAAGGATATTTGATAACCAACATTCGTAGTGATCATGGTAGAGAATTTGAAAATTCAAAAATAAGAGCCTTATCTGATGACTTTGGTATATCACATAATTTTTCGGCTCCTAGAACTCCTCAACAAAATGGTGTTGCCGAAAGAAAGAATAGGTCATTGCAAGAAGCGGCTAGAACAATGCTTAATGAATATGGTTTACCCAAGTACTTTTGGGCGGAGGCGGTCAATTGTGCTTGTTTTGTTCTTAATAGAGTTATTTTGCGTAAAATTTTGTTAAAAACCCCTTATGAGATTTTTAATAATAAGAAACCTAAGGTGAGCTTTTTTAGGGTTTTTGGATGCAAATGCTTTATTTTAAATTCCAATGATCGCCTTAGCAAATTTGATTCCAAAACATATGAGGGTATTTTTCTTGGTTATTCTAATAATAGTATGGCATATAGAGTTTATAATAAAAGTACTTTGGTTGTAGAAGAATCCATTAATGTTACTTTTGATGAAACTAATCTTTTTCTTCGGAGGACTAACATTGTTAATGTAGATGACATGGACAATGACATGAGAACTTTGGACATAAGTGAAATGCTACAAGACATTCCCAAAGAAATTGATCTAGGGGAGCAACAATCAAGCTCTCAAGAGGAAGACAAGGAAGCAAGCAATGATGTTTCAAACTCGGAAAACTCTCAAGCATTACCAAAAGATTGGACTTACAAAAAGGATCATCCAAGCGATCAAATCTTAGGTAATCCTTCGAGTGGGGTAAGAACTCGACGCTCTCTTCAACAACATGGTAATTTAGCGTATCTTTCCCAAATTGAACCGAAGAACTTCTCCGAAGCTCTACATCATGAATCTTGGATGCTTGCTATGCAAGAAGAGCTAGTTTAATTTGGAAGAAATCAAGTTTAGACCTTTGTGTCTAAACCTCAAAACTTTAGGATTATAGGCACAAAATGGATTTTTAGAAACAAACTTGATGAATCCACAGTCGTGGTTAGAAACAAGGCTAGATTAGTGGCCCAAGGTTATAACCAAGAGGAAGGAATTGATTTTGATGAGACTTATGCACCGGTAGCTAGACTTGAATCTATTAGAATGCTTTTAGCTTTTGCTTGCTATAGAGATTTTAAACTCTTTCAAATGGATGTCAAGAGTTTCTAAATGGTTTTATTTCGGAGGAGGTTTCTGTGGCTCAACCTCCCAGCTTTGAACATGAAAATTTTCCAAACCATGTTTTCAAGCTTAGCAAAGCTCTTTATGGTTTAAAACAAGCTCCTAGAGCTTGGTATGAAAGGTTAAATAGTTTACTTTTAGAAAATGGTTTTTCAAGAGGAAAACTTGACACCACTCTTTTTATAAAATCTAAGGGTAAGGACTTATTGTTGGTGCTTGTTGTGCACAAATTCTTTGGATGAAACAAACCATTTTGGATTTTGGACTCAAGTATGATCACATACCTATCTTATGCGATAACACTAGTGCCATTGACTTGAGCAAAAATCCCATCCAACATTCACGCACTACGCACATAGAAATCAAACACCATTTTATTCGTGATCATATGCAAAAAGGTGATATTGTTCTAGATTTCATGGACACAAATCACCAATTAGCGGATATCTTCACTAAACCTTTAGATTCGAAGAGGTTTACCTCTCTTAGAAGAGAACTTGGCATGTCTTCACCTATGTGACTAAATGTTATATCTCGTGTGCATAATCATGCAAGTTGCACTTTACATGCTTGAACATTATTTAATATGCTTATAGCATGCTTTGGTTGATTTTTCTCTTTCCAAAATTATTGATTTTGTTGATATTCATTTAATCTCATTTGTCTTTATTGATTTGCACACACTTATATTTCTAAATTCTCTACACTTCTTTTTATGTGTTATTTTTGTAAAAGGAGCTTGGTACACTTTTTGATGGGTATTCAAGTACTTATGTTTTCATGTTTGAATGGCCTTGTTGGCTATATTGATTATCCATGGATGGATACATAAGTTGATCACTTTCACACACACCCTTGATCTTTTTCAATGATGTCAAAAGGGGAAGAAAATATTATTGATTCATACTTGTGTGGATTTGATATGAGTATATATTATTTTGAGATAGGGAGAGCCTATATTGCTTAAGAGAGGAGGAGCTTATCGTCATGATTCTTCTTTTAACCCCTTATGGTTTATAATTGAGATTGTCATGCTTCTTTGCGTTTATTATCTTATATATCTCATATTATTTGAATCAATGTTTGTCATAAAAAAGGGGGAGATTGTTAACCCTACGTGTAACATCCCGAAATTTCCGGAACGTTATCATTCAATCAATCGTTTACGCTAAGACAATGATACCCTCAATCTCTACCAGTATAGAACCATCAATCAGTCAGAGCAACTAAACCATTGGATAAAAGAATGCTCTTAGCATACTGTCATAGTTGAAACATCAATGTCTAAGTCAACAATTCTAAATAACAATAACAACCCACGCAGGGGTTCTAATGACCAAAACAAAAATTGAATTTTTCTTTCCCTCGTTCGGATCTATTCCACACCCATGCAATCTATTGTTGGATATTACCTGCGGAAAGGAAGTCAAAGGGGAGTGAGCTTTTGAGAGCTCAGTAAGGTCGCTCAAACGAAGAAGTTACGAAAAAATTTACAAATGCAATTCAATGATCATCTTTTCAAAATTTCAAAAGAATCATACTAGTTCGATCAATTATCAATAAAATTTTCAGATACGATGCAAACAATCACAGATAATATTGAACATGAGCAATTGCAAAGCCACACAGGCAGTGCAGGGAAATCACTTAGCAAAGCCATAAAGGCGATGCTCATTAACACTTTCCACCGGCTAGTCCATCAAGGCACTAGCCCACACCAATACACCGGCTAGTCCGTCAAGGTACTAGCCCACACCAAGAAACCGGCTAGTCCGTTAAGGTACTAGCCCACACCAATATCCTCCAACATATACACCAACTCCCGCCAAACACACCAATGCAGAAACTCATGTCAATTAACAGAATGACAACAATCGATAATGCAACAATTAAATCAATGCACAACGAGAAATAAACACAGAGCATCGAACATGATTTCCAATAAACGTTTAAGGCTCAAGAAAAGGTATTTAAGGCAAATAACGCATTCTCATAACAAATACAACAGAGTCCAAAGAAGTTCGATATCAATTTTGAAAAAAATATACGAGGACAAATTGATGAGTTTGGTTTCGGATAGAAATTCCTTACCTCCGTCCGAAGCTATGAGCTGCTATTCAACTTGTTCAAAATCCTCGAGTTAACCTAAATTGTCAATTCATTTGTTAGAACACCATCTATGTCTAATATACTAAAAACCATAATATCAACTACCTACAGCGTACTCACTCTCACCCCTAAATCACGCAACTCAAAATGGTTTCCCGCACTCGGCCAACCTAACTAATCGAAAATCCTTTACACTTTTAATGCGTAATGATACTCTAAAATTCATAATAAATTATAACAAAACACTTTTATAGCTTAAAACATCATAGCAAGTTAAAATATGAATTTTCTGAAATTTTGAATAGTTTTGAATTAAAAATAATTTCTTTAAATACAATAAAATCCATAAATAGCCATAATTACCTCCAGATGCAAAATAAGTCCCATAATTTTTTTTCACAGCTTTAAAATATGTATAAAAATTACAGAAATTTAAATCAGAAATTAAAAGGCATTAAAACTATTTTTTAAATTATTCATTTTGCGAAAACTGATGCGATACGGAAACCATAGAAAATCAACTCCAAAAATCATGAAATTCAAACTGAGTCTTATTTATACCATAAAGACATTACTCTAATTTTTCCCAGAACATTTTCAGGGTTTAAAAGCTCCAAACGAATTTTAAGGTTCTGAAATTTTAGAAAATATTAAAAATACAGACGATATCAGAAAAATATGAAATTTTAACAGTAATTCTAATATTGCGCCACAATTCTTCCTGTAAAGTTTCAAAATTATCCGACTAGTATACAATACACAACAGCACGTGAACAGTGTAACACTTTACAACATAAAACCCATCACTGTTCAGCATCAGCATCTTTCAGCTTCTGTCCAAAACCCAGAATATATTCGCAGCTCAAAATTACTGTTCACGCAGCTTCCTTTTGCTCCCCATTTCTTATCTTTTAAACCCACATTACCCAAAATACCTTCACAACCATTTGGAACTCTCACACCCACTGTCGTGGGTTTTCTCTTCTTCTCTTTTAGTTGGTTTATATACTCACAACACACACATCCTTCCAAATATCACACAGTCAAATCCAAATCTCCCCGCATGGTTGTCCCAGCTTCTCTCATTTCCATTACCTAACTCACACTTTCAATGTACACATTGCACTCTTGTTCACTCACCTGCTTAAACCCAAGACAAGCACACAATTATACCCAGTTGTTCCCCCCTCTTCCTTAAGCACACTTTGCACCCAAAACACACTCAAAAACATATGTACCCATGCTGGGCAGTCCACCCATAACACCAACCTCAAACACCTCACAGCCATAATCAATTAAACCCATTATACACACACATTACACTTGATATGGCAGCCGTGTAGCACCCACTTCAGTTCACTCACTCTTGCAGATATATTATACATACCCATTAGGACACTGGGCAGGGAAAATCACCCATAGATCACGCCAACCCGTTCCCCAATACCCATTCCTGGCAGAGGCACAATCGACTCTCTCTCTCACACACGGTCTCACCGGAAACCAGTGGACAGTGATTCCTTTTCGATCGTCATGACACCGGACGACGATGTGATAGCCAATGTGCAATAATTTTGCTTGTAAACAGTATTTGTATACTTGTAAAGAGTCTTTAATGACATGCTTTATAAGTGCACTTTGTTTTTAATACCCACATACCCACATATCATCCATTCACACACATATGGAAAGACCCGCACACCCATTGATAAACCATGACCCACTTCAATTTAATATCTCTCTCCCTCTCTAACCATGACCCACTTCAGTTTAATATCTCTCTCCTTCTCTATCTTGCTTCTTACACCCACCAAAACATACACAATACACATGAACATCTCACGGCTATATTTACTACAGTCATAACCCTTCACAGTTATTCTTCCTCTCTAATCCTCAGTCCCTTAACCGCATATACACAGGTGCACAGTCACAGCCACCATGGCTGTGACTTGCTTGAACCACTCCTTCTTCCCATAAACATACCCACAGTAAGCGGTTTCTCTCTCTCTCTCTCTCTTCCTTCCAAGCACCCACACATACACCACCGTTTAATCACCACCATACACTGCACCAACACACATTAAACCCACGCCTCATACAACCACATGGATGTTCTTCTCTCTGTCACACACCAATCTCATGGCTGCCACGGCCGAAAACCCACAAGGTGCAAACTGCCCCCCTTCCACGGCCAACATCAAATCTCACAGCTCCCTCAAACCCACACATGCACGCACACGACGGCAGCCATGCCCCCACTTCATGCACACTCGCATACATCTCTCGGCAGATCCAAAAACACACCCATAAAATAGAAAAATCTAAGAACAATTTGCCAGGAAACTTACCGAAAAATAATTGCTATTGTCGAAAACTTCGCCGGAACCCTTCTCCCATCTCCTTCCTTTTGCTTTCTCTCTCTCTCTCTCTCTCGAGTATTTGATTGACGGCCCAATGTTGCCTTGGACGGCTGCCCCGTCTTAAGACAATTATATATATGTGTAAAGTGAAACCCTAGTTAAACTACAAAGATAACCCTACTCCTCAATTGTTGCTAAATCTTTCTAACCACTTTATTATTCCGGAAATAGCCCAATAATAGAATATTTACGATGAATCTTATGTTAGGAAAATTATAAATGGGTTGTCACATCATCCCGTTTGACGAATCGTCGCTTTTAACTACACCGTCTTCAAGGAACCTCCCACTCTCTAACCCTTTCGAAATCCTATGCTCAGAACACTCTCTTTATCAAGGTGGGAGGAGGTAGCTACCTCCAACCACCCCCACCATGTTGATTCTCTCAAGGAAAAAGGTCCGAGCCCTCAGGCGCCTCTCGCGCTCTTCTCCTTCTGAAATTATGTTCTTTTCTGAAACAAAATGCTCCTCTGCTCTCCTCTCCCCCATTCTCAAAAATCTAGGCTACATGCAATTCTACTTTGACGTCTACAGTCGTCTTTAGTCACCATATTTTATATAACAATTTTCGTATTTAATTTCTAAAAAAAAATGTTCTTATAAGATTAGTATCTAACACATTTACTCGTTAGGATTCGTAGCAATGAAAGGTCAGTGGCTTCGAACCCATATAGTATTAGAACCTGGTGATTGCCCAATGGCATTGGGCAAAGAACCGCATTCAATTGGACTTTGGGAGCTTATTAGATCTAAGATGAGATCTAATGAATACTTTCTTGTCAGGGTCTGTCTGTACAACATGGAGTTGTTAAGAAATTAGAGATGGGTTAGACAGCTACCTTTGGTGTTTTGTCATCATTGAGAGCGTTGCTCTAGGGTTATATCACATTTAAGAGTGGACCGTAGTCCCAATTCGTTTGCGGAATGATATAATGGCTTTTATTTCATTATTATTATACAGAGTCAATAATGATTGCACGAGTATAGCAACGGATGTCATAAATTGCCACACCTTATGGCTGACGACATTCATGCACTACAATTTTTTTGTGCACGTGATTTGCACAACGCAAAGTCTTACATAATAGTGCAAGAGATTTGATAGCAACTTACGGGGTACTACCGATAAGACTGCCCTTGCCATAACTTCTGCCCTTATTCCATGTTACCAATGTAATACGAGTATTGGGACAACAACGGCTAAAAGCTCATACTTATATGTCGAATACTAATAGCAAAGAAATATTATTTTCACCTTTTTCTGAATTTTATATCACTTTTAGTAACAATAATAATAAAATAATAATTCACGTGTGAAGGTTTTTTTTTATTTTTTTTTATTTTTATAAGTAAAACTCACCAAAAAGAGTATATTAAGCTATTGGAATACAAAAGAAAATTAAATATTAGAGATAATTATATTTTTACACACACAAAAACACACACATATCTATTGTTATATATATATATATATATATATATGGGCTGATCCAATGCTCGCGCTAGTAAGTTGCTAGCACGATTTGGCCGTCCGCTACATTATGTAGCGGACGGTGAAAAAAATGACCGCCGTGGCATGCGATCTGGCCGACTATTCTCGCGCATGGACGGTCAGATTGCGCTAGCAACTTGGGTTAAGTTGCTAGCGCTAGCATTGGATCAGCCCCCCCCCCCCATATATATGTGTGTGTGTGTGTGTGTGTGTGTGTGTGTGTGTGTGTGTGAATTATAAGAAAATAAAAGGAAGAAGTTTGAATTTGTTTGATTGTGAAAACACATTGGACTTGTCTAAAATATAGAAAAGTTAAAAGATTTGAATGAGAGTTATAAATTTAAAATTAAGGTTGGGGGTTTGGGGGGGGGGGGGGGGAGCATTTAACAATGACATGACATGTTAACATGGAAGAGAGAAAAGGGTGAAAATTTATTTTATTGAATGTCAAATGACATAAAGATAAGCATGCCAAGGAAGAACGAGGAGCCTATATTCTCTGAGCTTCAACTTTACAGGCGATGTAATATGATTCCGTATATTGATTATTACACCAGAGTACAATTATATCCAAGGACAAAGTTGGACGGGAGACACTATTTAGTTAGAGGGTGGGAGTTTGTCAGTGTGGGTGGGGGAGGGGGAAAGAGTGAGAGGAGATCCACAAACAATAGGTATGAAAATAAACATGTTCAATGTCATTCTGAGTGTCTTCTCTTGACAATCCCCACACTTCCTCCACTTCACAATCCTTTAGACAATAAGCCACAATATTTGCTCCTAACCTCAAATACAAAGCCCATCACCAATCGGACTGAAACATAACATACAACGGTATTGATTGGAAATGTTTGTTCCACGGGCATTTTCTCCAAGTGAATTGACTACCTTAAACACCAATTCATTCCACAAAATCCTCTAAATACCACACACTAAACCGATAATCACTCATTCTAATTTGAACGTAGACCATGAGCGAGAGGACCTCCAAAAATAAGAATGTTCCACGAGTAATGGAGGCAAAGAGATTGCTAGGTCATAACTCTGAATGGGGTTATGTACGAGATAATAACTTGTGCCCTCTACCCGGGACACACTTAAAGAAATGGCACAAAATTAGACTATTCGGTGAAGTTGAATAGGTGCCTTTTGATATGAGGGGACACGGACTTGAGGGTAGGATAGCGCTTCGTCCAATAATACAGAGAGGTTGTAAGGGAATATTCTACGAGTAGATCGATGGAACTCCGGTAAAAGAATCTGAGTAGAAAGGCATGTTGTGATCCGTAGGTTTTGATGAAAGGAGGGTCAGAGGGGTTTAATTACGTTGGGTGCTCCTAAGTTTACCCACATTGGCTTTTGGCAACATAAAGTTCATTTTAGCTATCTCACACCACAAAATTGTATAGGCGTGGCATTTAACGTATTGAAAAAGGAATAAGAATGGGAGATGTTAAGCTTTTTATCATCCTAGCGTCAAGCTATTCCGGTTAGTATCTTTTTTGGAATGATGAGGTTGCAAAATTTTGAGGGGTATTATGGGATGTTCATTTTTCCTTTTCCGTTTTGTTTTGTTTTCTGTCATCTCCTTCTTCCAACTCATACCACCTGGATTGCCTCGACCATCGTCCAACCTATACCGACCACACCTAACGCTGCCACCTCATCCCTATCAACGACCACATCTACGACCACCACATCCTTGCTATCAACCACCACATCTACCATGCCAATTTGAAACCCATTTCTATCCCAAACCCAGTTCATGACCGATTAGAGAATAGATTGTTATTCACACATTTGAATTCCATAGCAGCCAAGCCAGCAATTCCAGTGACTTTTATAGGAATTAGCTTACTTTATTTTGGGTTTTGATCTTGAGATTTCTCCAAACATGGAGAGCACAGAACTCTGTGGTATAGGTTGGTGATATATGCAGTGGTTGTGCACTGGACAGCAGTACGGGCAGTGTCGATAAAGGCATATGTGATCGAGTGGTGGCCTTTGGATCTTGGAGACGTCGGAGGAGAGGACTAGAAGGTGGCAAGCTTGGGCAGGTGGTGTTGGGGGGGGAGAGAGAGAGAGAGAGAGAGTGATTTGTCAAAAATGCCCCCAAAGTTGAGCCAAATCACCTCCCCAGTAAGTACTTTGCTCGAAAATTGGTCGAGGGGTATTCAGTGCTGCATTTACGTGATTTTGTGGGTGTCAGATAGATAAAATGAACTTCGCCGGGGGAGGGGGGGTGATTATGATGTCACGTCGTTTTGGTCTTGAGATTTATGTATAGAGTAAAACTCAAGATTTTAGGTGATTTACTATATTGTTCATCCTTTTTTTCCTTCTATTTAGGAAATGCGATTCGCTTAAGTTCCTAATGTCACAAGAAAACTTATGTTGTATACCTTAGTTGCTCCTACTCAGCAATAAAAGATTGTGGCTAAAATTAAATTGATGGCAGTTGTGTGGTACCAATAATTTTGCAAAATCTCGCTGAATTGTTACGAGGAATGCCACTAGAAACGTGCAGCGATAACATTTAGTTTGTAGCTGTAAGTTGCCAAGGGTGGTGTGAAAAAATATTCCCATTGTGTTAGTCTATCCAAACTAAATCCTTTTAGGTCAATCCTCAACGGTTAGGATCTACTAATTTGGATAACTTCTATAGCCAAAGTAGCTAGTGATCTTTCATATTATAACAAGTTCGAGGTACAAACCTTAGCGAAACTTGTCATCACAAATCAAACCACCAGCCCCCACAGATCGAGACTACCTATCGTTGGACTATCCCCATTTACCTGAACTAACTGGAGATGGCAAGGGACCAACCAGTCTCCTTCTTCTGTCTTCAAACCATCATGTGGTAAACGACAGGGTGAACCGATATCTCCTTAGCTGTTCATACTGTGTGCAGAAGCTTTATCCTTAACCCTCGATCTAGCGATGACACAAGGACTGATTAAAGGCATAAAAGCTAGGTGTCGTAATCCACCAATCAACCACTTATTCTTTGCTGATGATACTTTGATCTTCACGAAAATTAATGACACCTCTTGCACACATATTAAACAGATTTTAGACAGATATTGTGCAACCTTTGTTCAACAGATCAATCAAAGAAAATCATCAATCACTCCGAGTCCCTCTACAACCCTGGCTATTTATCAGCAGGTCTCCCAGTTATTGGGATTCAAAATGACAGATAATTTGGCCAATATCTGGGTGGAACGTTGGATACGGTCACCAGCAGGAAAGCTTTTTTCCACCGGCTAGTGGGGAAACTTCGTAAAAATACGCAGGATATAAAAGTATGCTCTAAAATAAGGCTAGTCGCGCGACACTTATTCAATCTACTCTATCGGCCCTAATCATCTATCATATGCAAGTATTTATTCCCTCAATATTTTTGTAAACAGATTAACTCTGTTATTTCCAAATTCTGGTGGTCAGGTGACGAGAACAGACAATGCACTCATTGGATCAACTAGCAGTCTATATGTGTTCCAAAAGTTATGGGTGGCCTGGTTTCAAAGACACCCATCTATTTAATTTTGCGTTACTCGCCAAAACAACTTGGAAAATCATGACTGATCTTGACTGCCTATTATCTAAAGTTCTTAAAGGGGAATATTGTGCCAAACAAACTTTTGAAAGTTGTCTTAGTATTTGTACCAAAAAGAAAGTTGTCCTAGTATAGGTAATTATTCGTGGGGTTGGCGGAGCATCTTGGCTGGTCGGAAAGTATTATATCTTGGACTCAGATGGCAAGTTGGCACAGGATCAAAAATCTCTATTTGGCAGGACTATTGGATTCTGGATCTGAACGGGAACCTGACACAATATTCTGACCTTAATACTAACACTTGGAACATCCCGCTAATTCCGGACTTAGTTCCCTCTGACATGGTCCCCAAAATCCTCGCCATTTATATATCCCTACACCTAACCGCTCACCAAAAAGTGTGAAAAGCTACCCGATCTGGCATTTTAAGTCTCGTCTGCCTATAAGCTCATTTACATTCAACAAAATGCCACGAGGACTGAAAGTAATAGCCAAACTTTTATGCACCTATTTGGAAGACCCCGTGGTCTCTTCCCATAGCTCAAATAATTACTTTCCTTCTTTGGCAAATTCTTTGGAATCGATTACCAACCCGCTCAAAACTCTATGAATTTAAGATCATCGATCCCACTACTTGCACAATGTGCAATTTACAAGCAGAAACTATCGACCATCTATTTTTTCATTGTCCTTATGTCCGACCTTTTTGGTTTGGGGGACCATTGGGACTTAAAACTGACCAAATGTCAGTAATCCTTTAAATAATTTAGACCTAAAATTACGCGGATTCTTAATGTGTGGCCATTCACTTGGCTCAAAAACACCTCAACTATGAGAAAGAATCTTTATCAAAATACTTTCATTTCTTCCACTATTTGGGGCTTCAGGATTAGCCGCAACCAGCACATATTCAGAACCTTGGATTTTATACCTTGTGAAACGGTTCATCAAGTTTATACCATTAGGCGTCTGATAATCACCTACAATAGTCATAAGTGAAATCCTCGCTCCCATGCCATTGGTCCCAAGAAATCTACAACCTACCCAATCGTCGTCACGATGTAACCTCAACATTGCTATTATGATCGTAGCAATACAATTAATATTTTCTTCACTATCTCATATAACAAGAATAAACTTAGAACCGGCATCGGCATCACATGCTTTAACGGTACAAATCGTCGATGTGGTTCTGCTGCTTTATCTACTCTTGCATCTGATTATTCATTGCTTTAGCAAAAGGCCTTTTACTTACAACACAATGGACTCTCATAAAAAAGCTACTATACATAAACTTTTTCATTGATTCTTCCTTCTTACTATCTTAGATATCGAATACTGAAGATTTCATGGACTCAGTGGCAGCAATTCTATACGACTTGTGTTACATAACTTCTGACTTTCATTATTATAGTATGAACAAGGCTAACAAAGCACATTTGAAGGATGCTAGAGAGCTTGCATCTTTTGCTTGTCAAGCTTGAGTTGATGTCTATCAGGACTGATTTGATAATATTTTATTGGCATGCAAGCACTACCCCCACCTACCCCCTACCACCCATTTTGTGACGAACTATTAGTTATGATGTATGTTGAGAGTGGTCTTTAAAACTTAGTTTCATTTTGCTTATGTATTTATTCGTAAAATCATGGCATGCCACGATAATCAAATATTTCCTGAACAACACTCCCACATGAGCTTATTATCTATGCTATTCTCGAATTTATCCACACAAAAAACCCACTATTGAGGAATGCCAAGAGATTAAAACCTACTATGGGTGGCAATGGAGGAGGGATCCTTGGACGCAATTTGAAGAACAAAGGACTTTCTTTCATTCCACGTTAAAAATGCAACTAATATACTCCGAGGGGTGTTATCAATGGTCACCACTCTTGGGTCTCTAGGTCGAAAAAAGCGTTTAAAAGGTCGGAGAGGATCCGGCATCAACTCTGAAGCTTGTCATTCAACAAGTAGTCTATCAATCCATATGTTTTGTCAAATAAGAAACTCTATACTTTCTTACATAACTTGTTTAATCATAGCTTGGATTTGTTTACGAGCATATCGCATACAAAAATGATAGATTCTTCAGCATAGAAATTTAGCATGAATGCAGTCTACAGTTCTACCATGTAGTTTCCTACATATGTTGCCAGATAATCAAAAGAACCGGTATAGAGATTGTTCCGGACACTTCCCATACCAAACTGACCTTCCCACTCACTTCCTCATCCAGTTTAGATGGAAGATTCTCATCATGGCATCTACCACATATTACCATTCCAATCAACGTCCAAATATCCACCAGCCCGTCAGGTGGACCTGCGTTCTGCTACAAATAGAGAGGGCCTTCACAGAAATACAGCAGCAACCTAAAGAAAAAGCAAAATGCTGCTATTTAGAACAGCTTAAAACAATGCAGGAGATTTACCTCTAAAGTAATCCAAAGAGAGCAAATTTATGTTTACCTCGCGCTTTAAAGATGTAAAAAAGGATGGATTTTTGGGAGGACAAATGACAAACTTATCCCCCCTGTAAGCAATTTCATGAAGGCTTGCTTTTTGCCCGAGACTTCTTGGGTGTAGATGAAGGGCTTGAGGACTCTTTAAATGCAGATGGACAGAAATCACGAACACTGCATACTCCACAACGAGGTCTGAGGGGAGTACATACTGTCTGCCCAAATCCTACCTGTGACATTCAGAACCAGTAAAAAAGGTGCAACGAATCCAGCAGCTTATGGACTGGCAGAGGGACGAGATCCCCCCCGCCCGATGACATGCAATCTATCTACCTTGAAGGTACCCACCCCCCTGATGATGGTTAGATGCCCTTTACCTCCAAGGTTCTGCTTGGCTGTTGTGCTTAATTCAATCTTAGAATACCACTTGCCCCACCCCACCCACAAAATTCCAGCATGTGTACAAGAAGATTGACAATGAGTTTGTGCTTTATATTGCCTATATATGCTCCTCGACCCTACTAATGGACAGGGGGGAGGCTATGTAGGCATGGCAAAATATAAAAACATGTTACATCAAAGCTAGATCAACACATTCTAATTTTAATCCTAACTTTTGGTCCCCTCACCCCCCCCCCACCCCCCACCCCAAACCCGAACCCAAACCAAAACAACATAACCTAATAGTTATTCATGGCCCTGCCACTGGTCTGTACCAGTGCCTTTTCGTTACAGCGGTCAACATGAGATTAGTTCACGGACAAGACTAAGGCTACAACAAGGGAAATAATTAAATTAACTGTAGCCCAGCTAGTTAGTTCTGACCCTTATCATTGTGTCACTAGCAATAATCTATGTCCACTTTATGAAAGTTATTGCAGGCACTCGTCTATACTTATACATGTCAGATGTGCAAGTTCACGAGTGTGTGTGCGAGCGCGTGTGGCTGACTAGAACTTTTGTCAAGCTGGGGCCAAGGTAGATGTACTAACAATGACGGCATTTCAAGACTCGTTCTAAGGGACAACCCCGGCCCCCTTTTGCATTTAACATGTAATTTTGGTCAAACACAAGTTTATGCATTACGGCAAGAGCAACTCATTGGATTGTTTAATTAAAGGCAAAACACTAGACTTGTACAAGTCCAAAATCCGTTTTATCATCAAACATGTCAAGACGTTGAAGCTCCACTACAAAGTAGTCTTGCCTCGCTTGTACCTCAGGTATAAAAGTCGGTCTCTAGACAAAAAGTCAGGGGCGTTAGCCATTTTACGCCTTGCAAAACTCGTTCCAACATTGATCCTCAGATTGTAGTTCCTATAAATAACTAGAAGAATGTAGCACAAAAGATATAAATAGTTCTAGATTATGACTAGAATAGAATTTAACAACTATGTTTTACATGATTTACAACGAGCAAATAACAAGCACGTTTATACTGAACATAGAATTGAATCCCTAACTAAAATGTCATCTTATATTCCATATCCGGACTTCACAACATGCAAGAAATCAAACGTGAGAACGGCGAATTGTAACAAAGCCCACCAATCACCAAAATAAGACAATAAAAGACTAATTATGGCCAAGTTCATATGTATAGAAGCTCATATAAGTATATAATAATGTCCGTTATGTACATACAATGATACATAGACGTTTTAGGACATAAATTTGTTAGGGCCAACGTCAGTCCTGGCCTTTGCATCTGCCATTTGCAATAATATACTCCTCGACAGGACAAAATTCCAGAAAACAGAGCAGAAGATATATACAGTTGTATGTCAAGCGATAATTATGACTCAGGTAGTAGATCCTGTACTTTAAGCAAAAACGCCCGATGTCCAGCAAAGAAGATATGTAGTTTTCCTGTTCATGCAATACCAATATGTACTGAGACTGCATACCAAAAGAGGATTAATTGGATCCCACTCTTCTTTCGGGAGCCAAAGTTGCAAAGATTCTCTAGTCTCCTCTGGAGATGAAGTTTTCTGAAAAGAAGCAAGTGAAATAGTAAGCACTGCAATAAGATAGACAAAGCAAGGTCGTTCACACCTTAACCTCATGCCTGTCATGCTTAAAACTGTCCGTCATGTGCAAACAGGATGCACGTGAGAGACAAACTAATGATAGTCATCAAGGTGACAAACGCCAAGTACACAAAGATTGGAGTGCAAGCGGGAGAACTGAACCTAGGACCTTTTCAAACAAAGCTCAGAAGTTGCTCCAAAAGCTTATGCTTTCAAAGGGAAAATTTTTGCTGCTACCCAGATTGTAGGAAGATACCTACAACCCTCCATATAGCGATAACTAATAGTCGCTAAGTATTTTTAGAGGCTTTTCTATTAACACTTTCAGCGACAATTATTTGTCGTTAAATGTTTTTAGTGACTTTTATTTAGTGCCGCTAAAAGAGTGGGCCCAACAATGTATGTCATCCTTTAGCACGGTGACGGTGTTTACACAACTTCTTGTACTAGTTATACACCCCTTTCATAATCATTGTTGGTAACGCAAGTACTTAGTCACCGTATATACACTTAGCGAGAGATATTTACAAAAGGGTGTACAGTTAGTGCAAAATGTTGTGTAAATAGCCTTCCAACAAATACAAATGGCAGATAGCAACAGTGAAGCATTTGGATTCCCTATTAACTGACTTAACCTTCCTAGATGCTTCTAACTCGGTCAGATCTGACTGGCATTAGGAAAGTCACTAACATAAGCTCACAATTCCAATCTCTTAATGATATGAATCACTGACAAACAACTTATGGTATCCTTATATTACATGTGTTGGCATGAGCTATCTGATTCCATAATTATAGGAATCTTTTGGTATGAGCTGTCTGATTCCATAATTATAGGAATCATGTCACAATTATAGGAATATTTTTTTTTTGGCAGATCTTTTATATAGGAATATATATACATATATACATAAATCTACATACATATATATACACACACACATACATGTACATACATACACATCTAGGAAGCACCGACACTTCATATGAGTCGAGGTATGGTGTCCGACACCTACCGACACCTCCGGACACGTGTCCGACACCTCCGGACACGTGTCCGACACCTCTCTGCGATGTCCTATTTTATTTATTTATTTTTTAATTATCGGACGCCGTGTCGAACACCTCTCGAAGAAGTGTCCACACATATAGGGCCAAAATACAATATTTCAAACTCTTTCGAGGTCAGTGTAATAATTGACAAAATATAGGACTCTTTTAGAAATGAATTTTTAAGCCAAACCCCATTGACCCAAACCTTTTCTCTTTTGAGGTCTTCTTCTACGCAGCTATTGTCTGCCTAAAACAAGAGAAAAGAAGACGAAGCAGTCGGACAATCGAGCTTCTCGTTACGGAGGATCTCGCTGGATTTCAGCCAAAGATACCCTTCTTTCTCTCTCATCTCTCTCTTTTCCATCTTTTTTGTTACTGGAAGATAAGTCAACATCTCCAAACTCATTCACATACGATCTGACTATATAAAACCTCTCCTTTGTACCTTTGGTCCCATGTCTTTTTCCTTCTTTCTTGTTACTGTTGAGAGTATTTCACGATATCGTCTTTCGTTCTAATCCAGTTTTAACAAAATTCAGTTGCTCAAATTGACGTTTATTTTCCTTATTTATATAATTAACACACACACACACGTACATATACATATATATATATATATATATATATATACACACACACACATATACATATAATAAAAAATTTTAAAAATTTTCAGCGGTGTCCAAAATCTAGTTTTTTGAAAACTGCGGTGTCCGGTGTCCCGATCGGTGTCGGTGTCGGACGCAGTGTCTGTGTCCGTGCTACCTAGATACACATACATATATGTATGTATATGTATGTATATATGTATGTATATACATATACATGTATATATATGGGTAAATTACACACGGCACTTCTAGGGTTTAGCCTAAACTACACACGGCGCCTACTAAGTATTTTTATTACTCTCCGACCCTTGTGGTTTGTCATTGTTTTACATAAAACCCACTTCCGTTAGGAAACCATCAAAAAAAAATTAAGCCAACATAAATTTAATACGATATACCTAAAATGCCCTTTTGCCCTATTTTCCAGCAACACAACATGCTGCCCTATTTTCTTGCTTTTCTTAGGAGAGAATGACGGCGGCGGCAAGGGTGAGTGGCGGTTGGTATTGGACGACCAGGTAGTGGAACTGGTGGGTTATCGCGTCGGGTGGTGTGGCCCAGGTGCTGGTCGGCGACGGTTTACGCCGGTGGGTCAGGTTGTGCAGATTTGGGTCCTCAAAACCATGATCGGCGACAGGCCTACCTCGTTCGGCTCGATTGTGCCGATATCGAACGGGAACAGGAAGGCGTACGATCTTGGTGAGGATACTGGTGGACTTTTCGCTTCGGATGGGCCGGTGCTCCGGCCGCCCAGCGAGATGGTTGAGGAAGGCTTTGCGCTCTGTGAATGGCGACAATGAGGCTTCGATATAGATTTATTGCGATGTCGTAGTGTTTAACTTTATAGATCTGGTTTTATCTAGGCATTATTTTTTTTTCTTTGGATTGTGTTTTTATGTTCCTTGTGTTTTGATCCGGAAAAACCAGTGGCTGGTAGGTGCACCGTTGATGAGTTGCGCAGGTGATCGATGGCGAGGCTCTTGGTGATGAGCCAGTGGTGAGGAGGTCAATCGAAGGAGACTGCGGAGAGTGATTGGGGATCACCGGGAGACTCGGCTGATCTGGGCGCCACCCCGGTGGCCAATGTTAATGCGACGGTCGTGACTGGTGATGGTGGTGCTGTGGTGGTGATGGTGGTCTTGGGCTGGTGGCCGATGATTGAGTCGGTGGTGCTGTGACGAGACCGGCACCGGCGGTGATTTGGGTGAAGCCGTGGGGTTTCTGGCTGTTGAGTTGGTAAATTTTTGGATAATTTTCTGTACACATACATGGTAGTGATTTCGCCACTACAGAAATTGTAGCCGGGGAAGGTGACTGGAAATTGATCCGGTATAGAGAGATGTACAGTTGTTGTGGCGGGTGGGATGGTGTTTGAGTAGATTTATTTGTTTATGAGGGGTATTAACGTCTTTTCATCAATTATGCCGACTCTGTTAACTGAAAAATAAAAATGTATAGTTTAGTGTAATAAGAATAATTAGTAGGTGTCATGTGTAGTTTAGGCTAAATCTCAGGGGGGGTGCCGTGTGTAATTTACCATATATACATATATATATATAGAGAGAGAGAGAGAGAGAGAGAGAGCTCGGTATTGGAGAAGAATGAACATACAAAACTATTTAGAGCCTTTTTTGTTTTAGGGATAATTGCATAAAATACCCCTGTGGTTTGAAGTAGTTACAAAAAGACCCCTGTTGTTACAATAGTTGCAAATGGCCTCCTGTGGTATTAATTTTGTTGCAACCGTTAGAAAAATCGTCCAAGTTGACAGAGCGTGATATTCAATTTCTTAAAAATGCGTTTGATAAATTTTAATATGTTAAATACTAAATTACCCTCCTTTTTTTTTCTCCCACCCAAGTCCCAATTTATTCTCCAATCCAATCAAACCCTAACCCTAGCCACCACCCTCACCAACCAAAACCCTAGCCGCCACCCTCACCAGCCCCATCTACCACCACCACCACCCATTTCGGCCACCCAACCCTGTGCACCTACGATGCCGCCAGCCCCGAAAACCCACCACAACCCCTCTGCAGCCGCAGCCGCTATCGCCTTCATCAACCGAAGCCAATTGCGTCGCTACCACCGATCCTTTCCACCCACCGCGAAGTCGCGTCGCCATCCCCGTCATCACCCCCAACCTCTTGCATCGCAGCTAGCCCCGCCATCAACCCCAGCGACTTGCACCACCGCCAAGCCCGCCATCAACCCTAGCCAATTGCTCCGCCGCCAGCCCCGCCATAAACCCTAGCCAATTGCGCCGCTGCCACCAGCCTAATTCAACAACCACAACCCTAGCCTATCCAAAACCAAGACCATTCGGCGGAAAAATAAACCCTAAATCTACGATTAAGGTTTCGATTGAAGCCCCGCTAGGCACTCGCCACTCACCCTGTCCACCCACCATGACTTGCGTCGCCGACCGCCAGCCTAGCATCAACCCCATCCACTTGTGCCGACACCACCATCTTGATCCACCACAACGAGCTTAGCCCTGCCCCCTATGCCCCCTGCCTAATACCAACATCATTCATACAAAGAAAAACCCTAGATCTACAATTACAATTACAGTTTATTTAGACGGGCAATTTAGACACTTTTATCATTCAGTAATAGAAATTGATGGGTGCAACACATTTGTAAGCTCAGGTGTCTTGTTGTAACTTTTGTAACAATAGGGGTCTTTTTGCAATTACCCCAAACCACGTGGATATTTTATGCAATTATCCCTTCGTTTTAAATGGTACCAGGTTTGAAAAACTGCTCACCATCACCGCATCAGAGTTGTCTTCCCTCATCTTCTGAAACTCCATGGCTGATTCCAATCCCATTGTTTCAGCTATACCAAATAACCCAACACCACCAATGATTGTTCACCAAGACAACTCTGCGTTTCCTAGCAGCATCCTGAATGAGACCAATTACCCTTTATGGTCTCAGCTTATTGAGATGCGTATTGGAGCTCGCAACAAAGCCCGTTATCTCACCGGAAAAACGAAGAAGCCAGCCCCTGAAGATCACAGCCACACAACATGGATCACCGAAAATCACAGAGTGAAAAGCTGGCTTATTGACTCAATGAGTCAGTCACTGATGCGCGGTTTATTCGCCTCTCCACAGCCAAGGAAATATGGGAGGCTGTGAAGAAAACCTTCTATGATGGATCGGACGAAGCCCATCTTTTTGAATTGAATCATAAATCTTTCTCTACCACACAAAATGGTAGATCTTTGTCTACGTACTATAATGAGCTTGTTGCTATTTTTCAGGAAATTAATCACAAAAACCACCTCTCAAGAAGGAACATTTGAAGGGGTGGTACAATTGCATTCTGCGATGACCAGGCTTCGAGTTCATATTTTTCTGAGCAAACTCGATTCTGAGTTTAACCAGGTCCATGGAGAAATCTTAAGAAAGGACCCAAAATTGGACTTGGAAAGCACATATGCATATGTGAGAAAAGAACATCAACAAAGGCAGACCATGAAAGGTTCTCAACCAATGTCTGAGAGCTCGGCTATGCTGGCCAACCAATCCCTACAAGGATCATCATCTGGTTCAACAAAAAATCGGAATAATCAGTCAACTGGCAGACCTAACAACTTTGTTTGTAGTCACTGTGGTGAAACAAGCCACTCGAAACAGCAGTGTTACGAAATCATTGGCTATCCTGGATGGTGGGACTTCTCAAAGAAACCAAGAAAGAAGGTAGCAAGGAAAGCCACGGTAACATCTACTGAGGAAGTCCAACCAAATGTGGAAGAAAATTCACAAGTTACAGCAAATGTTGCTCACCAATGTACGGTTGGTAAGGCAAACATATTTTCTTCAACTTCTAAGAATAGTATTTCGATTATTGATACAGGTGCATCCGACCATATGACTAGAGATTCTGGCCGGTTGCAATCTGTTCATCTATCACCCCAGTCGGTTATTTCAATAGCTAATGGTAGTACCGCTCCTGGTATTACCTCCTCTTTTGATTGTATTATAACTTTTTCGCCCTCATTTTGTGTTTTTCAGCATATTCTGACCAGGAAGATTCTTGGTTATGGTGTTAAACGGGGCAAACTCTATTACCTGGAATTGACAGAGAGTGGGGGACAGAATTCCAGCATGCGTATCAAACTAATTGTGAAGAAAACGCTCAAATGGCATATGGTTATGGCATCGACGATTAGGACATGTTTCTTTTGACTATCTCAAAAGATTACAACCTCATCTTTTTACAGTGAACTGGCTAAAAGCCATCGTATTCCTTATTTACCAAGTTTGAAAAAACTTCCAGATGCTTTTACGGTTATACATTCTAATGTTTAGGGTCCTGCGAAAGTTCCCTCTCTTTCTAAGGCTCATTACTTTGTTACATTTATTGATGAATGCACTAGGATGACTTAGGTGTCTTTGCTACATAAGAAGTGTTGCTTGTACAACTTTTCAGGAATTTCATAATATGTTGGGCACTCAGTATCAGCGTTATATTCGGGTCTGGCAATCTGATAACGCCATGGAGTTTGTGGAAACGTCATTTGGCAAATTTCTAAGCCAACGAGGGATTCGACATCATACTTTTAACACCTACACTCCGCAATTGAATGGCTTAGCGAAAAGGAAGAATAGACAGAAAATGGAGGTGGTCCATGCCTCACCTTTTGGAATGAACATGCCTCGGTTCTATTGTGGGGGAGGCTGTTAAATCTGCGGCTTACCTCATTAATCGCGTACCTTCCCGGGTGATTGGTTTTCAAACCCCTCACAAAAATTGTTGTCTTTTTTCTTAATTCCGCATCTTCCAAATCTTGAACCTAGAGTTTTCGGTTGTATGGTATATGTTCATATTCCCAAAGTTTTGCAGAATAAACTTGATCCATGTGCCAAACGAAGTCTTTTTGTTGGTTATTCTGATTGTCAGACAGGGTATGGATGCTATGATCCACGAACTCAAAAGTTACACGTGAAACTGGTTGCTTATTTAAAAAACTTGAGCCTTATTATTTAGGGGAGTCTCTATCCCTTCTCTTTAGGGGAGAAATCTGATAAAGAGAATGAGCTACAAGATGAGTTCCTAGAATTGGAAGTAAATGAAAGATTTGGGAGAAATTTTAAGCAAGATGGTCAACAAGACTCCTGAAACTGACAGTGAAATGTTTGTTCCACTAGAAGAACAAAAGAAAGCTGCAGAGTTGCCCATGTTAACACCATTAACCGAAGGATCAACTCAGAATATCCAAGATGACGATACTTCTCCACAGGTAACTCCAAGCCCTATATCTGATGAGTCTCTTGAAACAAATCTTCCTCCTTAAAACTTGGCTCCGGCATATCCGCAAAGATCGAATAAGGTGTCCTAAAGAAACAGTATGAACCAGAACCAATGTTAAATATCCAATCGGTAACTATATCTCTATCCATCGGCTATCTGAGTCGCAGGCACTTACTGTTGACTATGTTACATGGACTCG
This sequence comes from Escallonia rubra, assembly GCA_033065855.1. Taxonomy (NCBI): domain Eukaryota; kingdom Viridiplantae; phylum Streptophyta; class Magnoliopsida; order Escalloniales; family Escalloniaceae; genus Escallonia; species Escallonia rubra. Next base: position 71,315 of record JAVXUO010002038.1, read on the forward strand.
GTGTCGGTGTCCAAATCAGATAAGTGGCCGAGTGTCGGACTCACCTATTTTGAAAAACTGGGGATAAGGGGACACGGATCCGAAAGTGAACTCGAACACGGGGACACGACTAAAAATTTTAAGATACATATAATACTTTGAATGAGATTGAGTGTAAAATATTATTTTTTAAGGGTATATATAATTTTCACAGAAATTATGTATAAGTAATGCCAAGAATAAATGAGTTATTTCATTTTGGGTTGAGAATATACATTTTGTTTTTATTTAGATATTTTGGGTACCTTTCTAGGATAAGGTAATGCCAAAAAGTTGAAAAAAAGGGCAAAAGAAAGAAATCCAGCCTCTCAAAACTAAAAAACCAAAGAAGACAGAAGACCCGCGTGACCTCTCTCTCTCTCTCTCTCTCTCAAGTCGATGGGCAGATCTTTATTTTCTGACTCTCTTCTACTTTTCTGTCTTTGAAACAATCAGTCTTCTTCTCTCTCTTAAAAACCTTCGTAGCTTCTTCTTTCTTCCATCTTTACTGTTGCTCTCTAGCCGGAATGTTGACGTGGCGTATCCGTCCGGTAGATGACGGATCCGACACGGAGCCCATACCCGTGTCAGCATCGAGTCGTGTTGAGACCGCCCCTTCACCCAAAGTGAAGGGTCTAACATAGACCGTTGATCAATTATCCAAAATATCTATCCCTAGTAGTGCGCAGAGAGCATTGGCGGATCCAAGATGGACAAAGGCAATGAATGAAGAGATGGGGGCTTTGCAAAGAAATTCTACTTGGGAACTTATTCCATAACCTGAAGGAAAAAGAATGGTTGGATGTAGATGGGTGTACACTGTGAAGCAGCATTGACAATTTTTTTTAAGGCTGCAAAGCGGCATATACAAAAGTATGGGGTAGATTACCAAGAGATTGTAACCAAAAAAAGATTACCAAGAGACTTTTGCACCAGTGGCAAAACTTAGCACAATTCACATCCTCATATCTATTGCGGCAAATCGAGATTGGCCTCTCCAACAATTTGATGTTAAAATGATTTCTCAATGGAGATTTGGAGGAGGAAGCCTACATGGATCTACCGCCAGGTGTCAAACATAACCCGTCATGCAACAATGAAATTTGCAAATTGAAGAAATCGATGTATGGGCTTAAACAGTCACCTAGAGCTTGGTTTGGAAGGTTCTCTTCTGCAATGAAGGCATTTGGTTATAAGCAGAGCAATTCAGATCATACTCTGTTTGTAAAACACAAAAGAGAGAAGGTAACAGCTTTGATTGTGTATGTTAATGATATAGCCTTAACAGCGAATGATCCTTGTGAAATGAAGTAGTTGCAGGATTATCTAGCTGCCGAATTGAGATGAAAGATCTCGGGCAACTTAAATACTTCTTAGGGATCGAGATAGCAAGATCAGCACAAGGGATTTCTCTATCGCAACGAAAGTACGTGTTAGATCTCTTGACTGAAACTGGAATGCTTGCTTGCAAACCTGTAGAAAATCCAATAGAGATGAATCATAGGCTTGGAAATTTTCCAGATCAAGCTCCAACAGACATGGGTCGCTATCAACGGTTGGTTGGGAGATTAATTTATTTGTCAACACACGAGGCTGGATATAGACTATGCTGTAAATGTTGTTAGCAGTTGACGCATACACCAAGTAAAGAACACATGAATGCAGCATACAGAATCTTGAGATACCTAAACGGTACACCGGGTAAAGGATTATTGTTCTCGAAAGATGGTGTCTCTAACGTTTAAGGATACACAGATGCTGATTGGGCAGGCAATCAAACAACTAGAAGGTCTACATCTGGTCATTTTACATTTGTGGAAGGAAATCTTGTTACTTAGAAGAGCAAGAAAGAGAAAGTTGTGGCACGATCAAGTGCAGAAGCTGAATACAGAGGTATGGCTCATGGTGAGTGCAAATTGTTGTGGGTTATATTTTACATGATTTGGGAATTGAACATGCAAAGCCTGCGAATCTTTATTGTGACAATAAGTCTGCTATTGAGATTGCACAAAATCCTGTACAACATGATCGCGTCAAACATGTTGAAGTTGATTGCCACTTCATCAAGGAGAAGCTAGATCAAAACATTATACAGTTTCCATTTCAGTTTCCATTTATCCGGTTAGCAAGCCAGTTAGCTGATATACTCACAAAAGCGGTTTCAGGAAGGGTATTCCATGATGTGATCGGCAAGTTGGGCATGATAGATATCTATGCCCCAACTTGAGGGGGAGTGTTGGCATGAGCTATCTGATTCGATAATTATAAGAATTTGTTGGCATGAGTTGTCTGATTCCATAATTATAGCAATCATGTCACAATTATAGGAATCTGTTTATTTGAAGGATCTTGTATATAGGAATATTTCGTTTCCTTATAACAGGATTAACTTTCTTTTCTTTTCTTTTTTCCATGATGTAATTTTGTGTTTGTGTGTGTGTGTGTGTGCGTAGCAAGAGAGATAGAGAGATCTGTATTGGAGAAGAATGAATATACAGAACTATTCTGAGATTCTTTTGTTTTACAACATGCTTCATTAGTAACAAGTGCAAGTTAACATCACAATAAGAAGAAGAACAAACTGACCTGTTTCGTACCCCTGCGAGATACCCATCCAAGCCGGTTAGAAATACGATGGACATGAGTATCCACACATATCCCTTGAACATTGTTCCATCCAACATTCATAACCTACACCGCCAGATGGGCCAAATAGTTGAAAGCAAAGGGCTACAAGCTAATATTAGTAAGAGGTAACAGTATTTTGTTATTTCAAATTACGTTGTTTAGTCTTTTACCAGATGAGCCATCTTGGGACCAATTCCTGGAAGTAGAAGCAACTCCTCCAGTGTACTAGGAATGTCCCCGTCATACTTCAAAAGACAGATTCTCGCAACTTTCTTCATGTTGCTAGCCTTCCTCGTGTAAAACCCTACCTAAGCAAAAGTTGCATAAACTGGGAGAGTTAGCAAGTGCTGAGATAGCAAATGCATGAAATCAGAAGGATAGCCTGTCCTGTTCAATTCTTTTATTCACGTCCCCCTATAAGTTTGTCTTAGAATTTGTACGTGCATAAAACTAAAAAACCAGCAAGGAGTTTGGCTTCCCACCTTCTAGACACCTGGGCAGTCTCCAAAATTTGAGGATAAAAAATATTAGTTTCAGCCTTTGTTGCGGGGTTAATTGCCCGTAAGCGGGGGTACTCCTTGATAAAAATCACACCGGTGCAAAAATTTAAGTATCAAATGTTATGTATGGAAATAAAAGTTTTGAGCGTCAACCCGCAGTGTATATGGAAGAGCCCTAAAGTCTCTTGCCGCCTAAAACTATGCCAAGGGGCCCAGGCAAGAGGATAAGGTGAACATGTAATCGATGAGAAGTGCTCGGAAAACATACTGGGTAAATTAAGCTCTTGATGGTATCTTCTTCAGCATTGTCAATGGCCTCTGCAGTAAGCAGGCCATTCTCAAGGAGACGTTGAATAGCTCCTGTATCATAAGTTGAACGAAATGCAGAAGTATTACAACACGCTTGAAACTGATAAGTCTGTTAGTTACAACACTCCTCAAAAAAGACTATGATGAAAGGAACAGTACAAGAAGTTTTGGCTTTTCCCCTGGCCACTAAAAGCAATGCTACACTTTTCAGATGAGACGTCATGGAGGAAAGCAAATAGCTCAAGCAAAGCTCCCACTTGATCAGATAATCTCCACAAACAGATTTTGTCCAGCAAGGCGAAATTTTTTCCGCTATTTGTAAAGCTTGCAATAGTTGTCACCGACCGAATCATCAACAGGTTGTTCCAGACACTAAATTAAGGTGCCCATTGCAGCAAAACCCTGAATACTGAATTTGTCTGTACATAATGGATCTCACCAATGCCTTTAGGCTAGTAAAAAAAAAAATTGATCAACATACAGATGAGGCTAACATTCCTGAGGACTCAGTCTGAAATCCATATTTATGATGTAATCGAGTTTACAGGAGGTTCTGGATGGCCTTCATGCACTACCTACCAAATATCCATTTCTACTCACTGCAGTGAGTCCACATGAGAAGAGCTTTGCTAGAATGACTCACAAATTAACACAGTAGTGTACGTACTTATATGGCTTCAGCACATGCATTGCCAAATCACCAACTAGATGCAGGACGGACCTTAATAAGGGTTATGTCAGGCTGTCCAGCGATGCAGGATCTAAAAGAGATATGAGTGTTATGTGGGCTAGGACCTCAGTTTATAGGATTCGTACTTGAGAAGCTAGCTTAGGGTTTAGGATCTAAAAGAGATATATTCCTGGGGCTGTTTAGAGTGCTGTGAACAGTATCCAAGAACCGTGTTTCGCATTAATAAGCTAAAGATAAGAGACGAGAAAAGATAGAACCTCAAAGTCTCACCAAGGCCTTCTAGGAGTCTCACCTATAAGATGAATGGAGTCTCACCATTGGCATAACAAATCTGCTTCACAAAACTCTATTCACAAACTCTCCATTAGTTTGGCTTACCATGCTGTGATTATTAAGACAAAAAGTAGAGATCTTTCCTACTGAAAGAATCTAGAAGAATGCTAACAATAAAACAAGGCTAAGATAAGCACGGTTTTAAGGTTGTTCAGCGATCAAGACGTTGAATATAGTTGCTATATGGAGGGTTGTAGGTATCTTCCTACAACCCGGGTAGTTTAAGGTACTGTGAACAATGTTGGGAAACAGCATTTTGCATTCAACAAGCTAAGGATGAGCCTCGTTCAGGTCTGCTCATGTTTGTTCGTTTAATTTTAGAGGTGCTCGAGCTCAGCTTGAGCTCGTGATGAGCCTTAAAACCTTGCTCAAGCTCGGTTCTATGAATTCTTGCGAAACTCCGGCTTGACTACCGATTTTAAGCTCCTGCTCATGCTCATATTCAGCTCAGATTCGTATTCGTGTTTGTCTAAATAAAATAATCTTGAGATATATTTTCGAATTTCAAAATATAACAGAGATGAATAAAAAAAAAAATTGGTACCAGATGATACAACTTCAGGTAAACTAGAGTAGAAAGCTCTACTCTTGTGCCGGGACGAGAATCTGAAGGGCGGCTTTTGGGGTTGGAGGGAGGCGTTGGGCCTGTGAGGTGAAGGAAGGTGTTGGGGGGTGGCGGGAGGCGGTGGGGTGAGGAGTACTATACTGGAGTCTGGAAAGGGGAAAGGGGAAAGGGAAGGGAAGGGAAAATGAAATGTACTGTACTTCATTGGAGGGAGGCGTTAGGGCCTGTCGGGTGGAGGGAGGCCGTGGGGCGAGGAGTACTGTACTGGAGTCTGGAAAGGGGAAAGGGAAGGGAAGGGAAGGGAAAATGAAAGGGGTTCGCAAGTGCATATGTTACTAGGAAAGAGAGGAGAGAGGCAAGGGAATACCAACCGATTCAATTGGAAATGTAAAAAATATTAGAAGAATATTAGGAATATGCAATTGGGATGTCTGCAAACTATTTTATGTATCAAACGAGTCAATTACTCGTTTAAAACTCAGATCTGCTCGCCTACTTAAATGAGCTTTAATGTTCACGAACTCTAACGAGTCGAGTAATGTGAAGTTCACGCTCGGCTCATATATTAAACGAGCTCAAAGATTGCACTCAAGCTCAGTTCGTTCATTAGGTGAACAATCACGAACGAGCTCTAAATCAGTGAACACGAGCTTTGTTCACAAAAACTCAGTTCGCTTACAACCCCACTCAGAGGCTCACTAAGACCTTGTAGGAGAAAGAACAAAATCTGCTTCCAATTCTTCATCGATTCTTCTTATGATGCTTTGTTAATAAAAACTAAAAGTAAAGACCTGTCCTAGACTGCTAATGATAAACAAGACCAACATGCTTCCTCCTTTCAGGGTCTGATCCCTATCACAAAATTTCCAGACAAGATTGCTTTGCCTCAGTTTTTTAAGTCCCTCCCTCCCTCGCCGGTCACATGCTTTGCCACCAATTACAACCTCCAGCCCCGCCCCTGATACACCCCACCCCCCCCCAAATGCAGCCCTTAAACCAATCCCCAGGTCCATGAAAGCACCAACACCTTCAAGGCATAGCCACCACGTCAACATATATAGCAAACATCCTCCTTGTCAATTACCCATCAACACGACAACCATAATTGTGAGTCACCATACCCAACAACATCCCCATCATTCATTTCTAAGTGCATGCTGTTACCATTTGCCACTGAGATGTCGAAACCTCTTATCATTGCCATCTTTTGTCGCCAGCACCAGCCAATTATCCGTAATGAACCTTGTAGATATTGGCAGTGCCAAAGATGACGCAAAAAGAGGAGAAAAAGGTGAAGGGATAGGAGCATGGTTGAAAGACACGATAGCGGTCAAATTTTCAGTTGGGTATCAGTATCGGTTGCGGCTGACTGGGAATGGACAGCATATGATACGCAAGTTTATGCTAATTTGTAAAAATCATAGGAAATTTTCTAAATACTGTGGACAACAAGATGGATCATTTACACCAAGAAGACAACAACACTGTGGACAACAACATGGATCATTGTCTAGATGATAATAAAGATTGCTGACAAACAGCTTTACACCAATATTACATTATAACTTAAAATCCAAGTGTTCAATATATTAAAACAATGAGCTCATTAACCTAAATTTATGAGCTTGGCAAAATAGATTTTACAAAAAGCTAAAATAAAAGTAACAAAGTAACTATTAAACTATATGGTTCAGCAAAAGAAAACTGTCAACTTAAAGTACTAACAGAGTAAGAAAACCTAAATATAAACTGATACTTAAACTGATCACCTGGAGACCAAAACTTAATGTAAATTGCAACTTAAGATAAATTAAAACTAAGAAACCTGGAGAGTCTAAATGAGAGTGCTGAATTGCCGTTTGACGAGAGAGAGAGAGAGTGTGTGCGACTGAGAGCTGGAACGTCGCCAGAGGAGTTTGCCATTGCCGCTTCTGTTCAACTCATTGGCAGAGCAGATCGGGACTCTTTGGTGAGAGTTATTCAACCATGTGAACTATTTTCATGCCGAAGAATTTCAAATTGGACGAAGGCACAAATTCTTTCTTAATGCCGTTTTAACGGCCTATAATCGGCTGATTTTTGATTGCTTACATTATCTATCGAGTTATCAGCGATATCGACGAGATTTTGGCGATATCTCAGCGTGCTATATGATCTCACCGTTTAGATAACTCAGGGTTCAGCTTCGGTTCGGTAGCCTACAAAACATAACCGACACGCCGAAAACATGGTGGCTTAGCCGAGTTTTTGAACCATGGGAACAAGGGAGGCCGGGGGAGCAAAGATCACGTAAAAAAGTCGAGCTTTTACTGTGGATGACAGTTACGCTTGATAGCATATAACACGCAAGTATGTGCATATATTGCATACAGATGGTCAGTTCGTCAGCAATTTCCTAGAGAGAAATAGATGTATAGCAGAAACAAAAGGTTTTGCCCAGTGCATGTGGAACCCAGGACCTCCAGGTTAGACTGAAGCAACCTTGCCATCGCGCCAAAGGCTCGCCATTTATATTACATGCAAGCTAGGGGAAAATATTTTCTTCTCTGACCGTACAGTTGACTACTAGAACTTACCGTGGGTAACATTATCTTTGGTTTGGCTCGACAGAAGTGAAGATACCAAGACGGCAAATCTTCTTTCCTGGTAAATAGAACAAGCACATAAATAAGGTAAAATATATCGAGAGTAAATCTTCAAGCAACATGCTCCACTGATCAAGTAAATAATAGAATTTTAGGTGAAGTATAAGTTATTGATGATAGCAATCTGTATTGGCACTATTTCAGCAGATAAAAAAGCTGGAACTTTTCAAATTGCTATTATCAAAAAAGACACCGTGTTAATAATAATTTAAGAATCCAATGGTAGGTCAAAAAGAGTGAATGCACCCAGACTAGGACAGGAAGGACCTAAACTCCAGTACGTGGAGCTAATGCACAATTGAAGTTTAAATGAAGAGCATTTGGGCTGATGTAACAGACAGACAGTCATATGAAATGATGTTTCTTTGGCACACTGCAAATTTTGCAACTTCAAAAGAGTCGACACTGGTTTTATCACATCCTACACTAGAGGTGTATGAAACTTAACTTGTCCATATAATAGCATATGCCAAGAGATTTTAGCCTGAGAACCTTGATCTTCCCTTGGGTTGATTTTCTTTAACCCTAATAAGTTATCGGAATACGCAAAGGACGATCAAGCAGGGTTGCTTGCCCATGGGTTGCCCACCTTTACCAGCACTTTTTGCAACTGCTCCTCCACAGTAAGCACAGAGTTTATGTAATACCCCGGATTTTTTTGGGTACTTGTGTAAAGAACAATTAAAATTATTCTGATTTTGAATTAGGTAATGGACCTTAGAGAAATTTCTTGGAGTCCTTTTAGTGACGATATTTAATAGTCTTAGTGGCTAATGTGAGTAGATTAGACATTATTTAAAAAAAGAAGAAGAGATTTCGACTTGGATCAAGATTTTAAGTCATATTGTGATTAAATTAGTAATGAGGACTTTAAGTTGTATTATGATTGCACTAGTAATTAGGACTTCAAGTTATATTAAAATTAGATTAGCAAACTATATAAGGGGGGGAGAAGACATAAGAGTCTTCATATTTTTTAGAGACAAAGGAGAGAAAAGAGTTAGTTCATTCTTTTGGGTATCCAAGCAAAAAGGTGGTGATTGATCTAAGATGAAGAGGAGATTTTTGACGTTATATTCGTTACTTTGAGGTAAGGGTTTTTATGCACTCTTCTCTATTGATACACATTCTCATTGTGCGTATTGTGATAAAAATCGGCCTTTGTCATTGGTTTTCTCTATTATCCGTTGTTACCGTACGTTATTTTTATTGTTTTGTGTTACCGTCTCATTCATTCGTGGTATACCGTAAATCTGCTTACGGTGGCCTCTTCAAAAGCAGCAGAATCTTTTGTTTTCTGCTCTCTACCAGTATTGACGTTCCTTTTCGTGGCTGTTTTGAACAATGTTTCATAATAGATGCAATCATTACACCTTTGTTCATATTTGTAACTTGTCAAATCTTAGTACCTTAAAATACTCCATCCTATACATGTAGAGTCTTTTTTTTCCTTTACCAAAGACTCAGCATCTCTAATGAATCATACTCAGCTTTATAAAGGTGGAGTTGCCACATGTCTCTTCTGATTTCCCTCGGGTTTCGTGCCTTTAGTTTTCCACCCAAAATTTCTTTTGACAATATCTCATTCATCCGATCTCCGATTGAGATAATTTTCGTTTCTTTGAATTCGTATTTTCGTTCTCTTCAGACTGAATCTACAATGACTATTTTTGGACTTCGAATGAATATTCACTGTATTTATCAAATTACCTTGTGGGTGATATTTGTGTTTGAAAGTCACTTTTGATTATCGTGACTTATATGTGACGCACCGGCTGCGATATTCGACATGGTATAACCATGATTTGTGATGCTTAATAATAAGCAATTTGTGTATGTGACACCCACAAGTTTTGATAAATTGTATTTGATATTCGACTCATGGGTTATTTAACCATCTTTTGGTCACTTTCGTTATTCGTTTGTGAAATTCGATTGAGTTATCTAAATTCCTATTTATTGGCTCTACTCGATAACTCAGGTTTCGTATTCGTTTTGGCCTTCTGTGTGTAAAAAAATTTACCGGACAATTCGTGCTCACCCCTTTGTTTTTCGTTTCCTTCCCCTTTCAGGCCAAAAGTAGCACGAAGGGCGAGATATTAGTACAGCGGCGGGAATTGCTTTGGTTTATGATATTGAGAATAGAGCTTATGATTTCTTTAGACGAAATATTGGTTAGTTGGTTTCTTTTCCTTTGGATTCAGATAATTCGTATGAGAGATTATATCAAAAATTCGGATTATTTTTGGAGTTAAGATTTTGAGATTCAAATCATTATGTTTGCGATATTTTAGATGCTCTGCTCTACCATTACGGTTGTTATGTTTTGGACATGATTGGGTTTTGGTTTAAGGACGTGTTCGGACCCTCGGGTTCGGGGCGTTACAGTTTATGCTAAAGCTTTGGTACAAACACGTCAATAGCAATTATCATGATTCTACTGTGGTTCCTTACTGAGATTTATTATGTTTAAACTGATAATGAAAGTATGGTTACAGGACTTGCTCAGCCCAACAAAATCAAGGGTTTAGAGGTATTCTATGCAAACACAGATTTGTATATGTAAAACTCAATTTTTATGAGAATGTAAGCGAATATTAAATATGTTCCTCTGGCTTTTGTCAGTGTTAAGTTATCTCCCTACTTGAGATAAAACGGCATAAAATCATTTAAGCACAATTATTAACCATTTGGACTTAAAAAGCATGATATGATTCGCGTGCATCACATGTGCACTTTACTAGGTATGCTCATAATATTTGGATGTCTCGCTTTTATATATGATGATATCACTGGTACACTCTGATCTTCCTTTAATGTGTATTGGCTTGTCAGTATATTCATTCATGTCATGCCCTACTCCTCAAAGAGTGAGACATGTTAGGGCATAATGAAAATTATAACTTAACGAGCCTTCTTTTTAATAAGTAAAAGTTAGTATCAAAAAACCACCAGGAGGTGCAGACCTGTGTACATGAGATATATACATACTTACCTTCCAGAGCACAACCAAAAAGCTATCCGAAAGGACAGCTAGGTTTCACTGGAACTCAATTTCCTCAGCCCAACAAAACCAGTAGACAAAAAAGGAGGGCCTTCAACCTCTCAAAAGACAATTCAACACCCAGAATAACGGTCAAAGAGGGCCCTCAAGTTCCTCTCGGGCCAAACACAAGCAAAAAAACTGGTGAATTAAAGCCAAAAGCTTCAACTTCTGCCTCTGCCTCTTGACTAAAGAGGAATTCCTCAGGAAATCACCGCATGACCCAGCAAGTACCTACCAGGCGAAAGATCAAAACTCGAAGCTCTGTAGCAACTGAGCAATGCAAGAGATGATCGTCAACAGATTCCCCATCCCTAACAAATTAACCTAAAACTACTCTAGTTATCACAGGGTAAAGTTGCATCCTTATTCTTCGTTTTGCCCGAAGATGGGATTCAAATGCAAGCCACCATCACTTGTAGAAGGAACCTCCAACACCAAAGCCTCCTTATTGGTAGTTAGGCCAAACAGAGACAGAAAGGACTTGTACAATACCTCCCACCAGACCAATTTGTCAAACCAAAACCAAACTCGAGCTCCATCTCCCAAAACACAACAAATATCCTGTCAACCCTTGTTCATACCAACCCACAAGCTCAAACCATAAGATCTCACGGACACAATAGCTTCCATAACCCGTCAGCCACCACAAACTTTCCCGCTATCGACCTCCTCGAGAGCATTTCTCTCAGTTGTAAAACTAATGGTAGATTTTTTCCAGTGATCCTTGCCAAGCAGAGACAAATTAAAAACAATGGAAGTCATTTGAAATCGGAGAACAAACAGCATACCAACCTATCAAATGGTACATTCTCTGCGATGATCCTTCCAAAAATAAATCTCTCTCCAACTTCTCCAGCTTGCTCACTATCAAAACAGGAATCACTAAAGAGCCATAAATTAAGTCAGTAGCAATCTATGCACACTCTCAACCAGGCTAATGAACCTAAAGGTTCTTATCCCACCAACCTCTTTCTTAACAATCACGCAGCAAATTAAGCATTACAACTACTTCTCCCCAAGTCGACACAAGCAAATGCAGCAACACATATAACTCATCTCGAAGATGGAAAATTCATCCAGACCCAATAATCCTGTAAAATCTGTAATTTATGAGCTTTCTGATTGCGAACTATTGGCACTGTTTTTCAATCACCCATCCCCAAAGCCATTCTTTCCAAAATTCGGGAAAAAAAAAAGAAAGAAAGAAAAAAACACCACCTAACATGATCAGACGCCTTCTCACATCCAGCTTGCAGACAAACCTCAAAAACGCCCGACCAAGCAGGATAGTTCAAACAATAATTGGCCATAAGCATAGCATCTGGAAATTGCCTTCCCCCATTAAAGCAATGAGACACAAGTACCACAATAACTTCTGCTATGACTCGCTATAGCCAACCAGCCAACACCTTCGGTTGCAATTAATGCACGCTCTCAACCAGGCTAATAAACCTAAAGCTCTCATATCCCCAGCTCCCCATTTCCTTCCAATCATACAACAAATTAAGAATTATTATTACTTCTCCAGAAGTCAATACAAGCAAAAGTAGCAACACATCTAACTGACCTCGAAGATGTAAAATCATGCAATCCAAATGCTCTTGTAAGGAACTGTAACTTATGAGGTTTCCGATTGCGGTCTATTTACACTCTTTTAAAACCACTCACCCCTAAAGACATTCTCCAATAATAAAAGGAAAAGACCTGCTAACATGATCAGACAACTTCTCGCCTCCAGCTTGCAGACAATCCCCAAAAACGCCTGATCGAGGAGAGTCCAAACAATCATTAGCCATAAGCACAGCATCTAGAATTTGCCTTTCCCCCAAGAAAACATAATGAGACACAAGTACCACAATTCACGTCTGCTGTGACCCGCTAAAGCCGACCAGCCAACGCCTTCGGTGGGGATTCATGCACACTCCCAACCAGGCTAATGAACTTGAAGGCTCTAATATCCACAACTACCCCTCTCTTCGTGATCAGCACAGCAAACTAAGCATTGCTACTACTTCCCACAAAGTCGACACAGGCAAATGTAGCAACACATCTAACTCATCTTGAAGATCGAAAATTCATGCAGAGCAAATGCTCTTGTAAAAACCGTAATTTCTGAGCTTTCTGATTGTGAACTATTGACATGTTTTTATATCAGTCGCCCCAAACATTCTCTCCTATAATACCAAAAGAAAACACCTGCTAACATGATCAGACGCCTTCAAGCATCCAGCTTGCAAACAAACCCTGAAAACGCCCAATCGAGCATGAGAGTCCAAACAATCATTGACCATAAGCACAGCATCTGGAAATTGCCTTGCCCCCACAAAAGCATAATGATACACGAGTACCTCAATTCACATCTGCTATGAACCGCTAAAGCATACTGGCCAACAACTACGGTATCGATTTATGCACATTCCTAACCAGGCTAATGAACCTAAAGGCTCTGATATCCACAGTTCCCCATTCTTTGCAATCATTAAAAACATTACTACTACATCTCCCTTAGTTGACAGGCAAATGTAGCGACACATCTAACTCATCTGAAAGATGGATATTTCATGCAGATCATTCATTGTTGTAGGAACTTAACTTATGAGCTATCTTATTGTGAACTGTTAACACTGTTTTTAAACCACTCACTGCACTGCTCAACTCAGGATAAATCTTACATCAGACGGGGGATAATATGAGAGTGGCCTTAAAAGAGCCTGCCAAGGAACTCTAAAGGCTTAGTTGCACTCTGAACCCTGAGTTTTTCGAAAAGGTGCAGCTAAATCCCCAAGGATTCATAATAGGCAGTGAAACCCCATGGTTTACCATGTCTTGTAATCTAAGGATTAGATGAACGGTTGTGAGAAAATCCGTTAGTTAGCAAGGGTAAGATGGTCAAGTCATTGGTTCTTATTAATCTGTCATCTCTTCTTCCATCACTGTCCACCCGAGCCCACCACCACCACCAAACACCACCAAGATACATTCAAAATACTAACAGTCTAACACCCTTCAAGAATCACAACAAAAAGAAGAGGAGAATAGATGGGTTCGAGGACCTTCAATCTGAAATTGAACACCATGTTGTTGGGATCTAAGTAGCACAGACACTATGTCCGACACCGACACTGACGGGGACACCGGACACTACAATTTAAAACAACAAATCTTCGACACCACAGGACACCTCTAAATATTTGTATGTATATAATATACATGGGCATGTTTATACAAGTTTCAAGCACATTCCGCCCTCATAAAAAAGTAAAACACCAACTAATAAATTGTAAATTAAAGTAATACTTGAAGTTAAGTAACTATAGATAACACGGTAGTTCAAGATCCCATAAAAACAAGTCAAAAGGAAAAGATAAAACGGCTTTCATCTCTTCCATCCACCAAGATTTAATCAACATCAATTGCCTCGTCACGTTTATTGTCCTCCGCAACCTCCATCATCAACCTCTTTCATGCACACGCTTATCAACAGAGAGATCTGTCTTCTACGTTAGATTGCCTTCATCGAAGAGCCCCATCTCCCTCTAGGTTAGGCATAAGTCGATTGGAATATAACTTAACATTGGGGTTTTCCCTGGTCTTCCGATATATAATACAACTCCGACTTTCCCTAACATTACATCATAACCTTAGTTTAAGTTTTAAAATTTGCAGTTTTGCCCCATAGGTGTCGGACAGATCTGCATAAGGTGTCGAACACTAGTGTATAAGGTGTCCGATAATTCAAAATAAATAAGAAATATGCGGACACCACCGAGAGGTGTCCGACACGTGCCTAAGGTGTCCTAGGGGTGTCGGGGTGTCGGTAGATGTCGGACACGATACCTCGACTCAGAAGAGGTGTTCATGCTTCCCAGGTTGGGATTTTTGGGCGTTACAGAGGTTGTTGGTGGTGGTGGTTCAACGGTGGTGGTGGCGGCGGCGGCAAATCAAGGAAGGCAGGGTTGGTGGGGTGGTGCATGCGGTGGTTGGTGGGTGTTGTCGTGGAGGCTGAGAAGTCGTTTGAAATGGTGCTGGTGGGTTGATGGTGCTACAAAGGTTGGTGGCGCTGCTGGTGGTTCAATGGTGGTGATGGCAGCGGATCAAGGAAAGCAGAGTTGGTGGGTTGGTGCAAGGGGCGGATCTGGCGGTGGTTGGTGGTTGTTGCGGTGGTGGCTAGGAGGTCGTCTGAAATGTTGTTGGTGGGTTAATAGTGGTGATAGGTTGGGTGGTTAGGTGGAGTTCGGTTGGGGGCAGGAGGCAGAGCCAGCATAGCCAAGCATTAGCGGAGGTTAGTGAAGGAGAAGAAAGAAAGGATAGTATACCAAAAAAAAGAAGCATAATCACACATGTTTCGATCTCGACCTATGTTGAAAAAATATAAAGAGTGACCTAAAAAGACAGAAATACCCCAAACTACTAACCGAATCATTGACTCTCGTTAGTAAAATTCTTCGATTGCAACTTGCAAGACATGGCATACCTTGGGCTTTTCCCGCCTATTAATAAACATTGGGTTTTAGCCGCAGTTTTTGAGAAACCTCAGAGTTCAAAGTGCTACTAAGCCAACTCTAAATATACCTATTGGCTAGCCTTTTTAGGGAGCCATTGCCCCGTGGTAGGATCATTTACCTAGGTCATGACAGATTGTATCAGAGTCGACTCTGGAAAGCTCGGCTCGGCTATCCAGTTGTAAGGAGGTTAGGATTCGAAGGTAGACACCATTCATCTGATCTGATTTGGTTAAAGATATTATCCAACAATGACTAGAGGTGAAGATTTTGAGCTGCGTAACAAGCTTAACTTTGGGCAGGGACACTAAGGCAAAAGGAGGGGAGTTCCCACATCACGATAAGATAGTGGCCCTAAAGACCTACCAAGGAACTCATAAGTATCTATTAGCTAGCCCTTTCAAGGGAGGCATTTCCCCGTGGTGGGGCCATTGACCTCAATTGTTACAATCCTGCTTATGCAGGTTCGTAGGAGTAGACTGCTTTGAGACCTTAACTTTTTTAATTATTTCATTGCTCCCAGCTCGAAACCATATTCTAACGCTTTTCAGACCAACTATTTTGCTAGAACCAAACTAATAGTAGCATTACCTTAGGAGGAAGAGAACTGCCAGCTTTCTCACAGCCCATTGAGTCTACTGGTGCACTCTCGGAAGACCTCATTTCGCGGATCCCTTCAAGTACTTTTTGCCAGTCAGCAGGTGGTTTGACTGATCAAGAATAAAAGTCAATTTTCAGGCTTCGTAGAAGATCAAATGGAAGATGCAAAGAAGGGAAAAAGCAACTAAAATAAAATGTCTGCCCCATACTCTCCATAAGAAAGTTTTCTTTCAAAATAGAATAGAAAGCAAAAATAGTCCCTTTTCCTTCTTGCTAGGAACATCAACAATTAGATTCAACCAAAGGAAGTGACCTCTGGAGTACCCCATTTGATAAATAATAAGATAGTGGCTTTTCTACATTTTGTTAACACAAAGAAATAATAAGATAGTGGTTTCACTAGAAAGATTGAGCTCTAATACTAGTGGATCAAGAGTTCCATAAACAAGGCTCAGCAAGAGGAATCTCAATTTTATGACACGCAGGGATAGTATAGAACCATCTGATCGGGATGGCACATAGCGTGACTATCACCAAATGGTTTACCTCAATGAGTTCCCAGGCAACGTCAGCATAAAGATTGTGGAAGAAACTGTAAAAAAAACTTCTTATACTTCCAGCAACTGCTGTCTGGATGGTAACCTATATTGACTATGGCTTATTAGTCAACCCCTAGCAAAAGAAAACAAAATAAACTTGCTAGAAAGAGAATTGAGCAAGTTGTAATGCCAAATTATTATGACACTAGGCGAGACATAATAGGCAAGGATTAGCAACGTCAGTGATGACTCGTTTCCTAGTTTGAATTTTTAGGCTATAGTACTTGTTTTAGTACGAAGAAAAGCTATATTACTTGATTACTAAAACATATATGCACTTGGCACAATCCAACAAAAATAGCACTAAGGTTCTCCTTACCATTTTAACTGCTAATTAGAAAGCAACAGTCAATATATTCTCCCATTTACTTGACATTATAAGATTTGACGATCTCATCCTCGTGCTTTCTGCACTACAAAATGAAAATTGGAAACTTCATGCTCCACTTCCTTATACCTGTTGGCGTAACAGGTGGTACAACTTCGCTTGCCACTGATGGCGCATTTGATGTGGATATAGACCTTCCTGCAGATAATTATGCAATTGGGAGAGAGCGAGTGAGAGAGAGAAAGACACGACACGCACGCACGCACGCACAGAGGAAGAAGAAGAAAACAACCACGGATTAAGAAGAAAGGGACAATTGAGAAGATCCATAACATTTAGAGTATATAAGTCTTTACGAACTAACCCCCGCTTAGTGGGGGGAGAGAGGGAGAGAGAGAGAGAGAGAGAAGTTCTATCCATGCACATAATGAAGGTCCATGCCTAAAATATAGCCTTCAAAGAAGAGGAAAAGAGATGCAGGTGTATCTACGTGTATACATGCATATAGAGAGAGGAAGACAGAGAGCGAATTTAAACTAGGAACTAGACGAATTTAACTTGCTAATGTTATGGAATGCCATGGAGCGAGACACAAGCATTTGGCCCTAACTATCAGATGATCGATATGCAATATCAGTGACTGAAGTTTATAAGGTCAAACATTGCAGGTTTCCGTTAGGAACATGCTATAGATTATAATTCCATAATCAGTGAGACAGGTCTATCAATGTAAATAAACAAGGAAAAGAAAAAGGACATTCCTCGTTTGCATGTGCACACAGACACACAATGCACCCAAGCAGACACACAACCATATCACATAAATTCACTAGTGTGAACAAACATCTAACTGTATTGATACGAGTGTTTAATACGAAACAACCTGTTGAGCAGTTATTCTTGAAAGTCAACCCCAATTATCCAGCCCGAACAATATAGATTCCCATCCTACTCCAATCTACCTTATCTTATTGGCAGATGCACGAGTAATAAACAGAATATTAGTCTGCTGCTACCAACAGATTGAGATCAGAATTCATGTATGCCTACTTTTCATCCAGAAAAATACCCTTACTTTACCAGCACACAGGTCTCAAACAAACCTGGCTGCTACGAAATTTTTCTTCTGGCCTATATACGTCGAATGTGAAATATATGGACTTACTTAATGGGGAAAATTTCTTGGCCTTGTCATATGTGAAGTCCTCGATATCAGGTAGGCCTCGGATCTGCATATGATGAACCAGTTACCCAGTGAATAACCTTGTCTTTCATGCAGTCACAAAATAAGTTGGATGAGCTGAAGCATACAGCGAAGTTTATGCATAACGTAGCTAAAGATGGCTCAAGCCACCAGGGTGGCAGCTTTTGACTGATGGCGGACAAATAAATAAGAGTTTCCTCCATTTAAGCATTTATTTGAAAAGGTGAAAGATATATGATTTACAGTAAGTCTTGTGGAATTTGTCACCAATATTTCAGTTTTTTTCCTTTCCAGTAAAATTTTGCTTCTTATCAATTCAAAGTAAATCCGTGTTATTATTCCCCACAAGATAGCCCCAACACAAACTTCAAAGTTCACATCGAATAACAAAACTTGTCCCAGTACTTAATCGAACAGTGCTCGATACCATGGCACCCAGGCTTTGGAAGTTGTTTCAAAGTTTAAAACTACTTTTATTTCTAGATTCTAGACTACTAATTGCAAGACTTAATCCAAAATATCACGCTAAGATAGCACAAACCCATGAAATGAATCAGTCAATAAAGAAACATACAAATCCAACACAATAACTTCCAATTACGCAACACACATATCCACACATTCTCTAATAGATAAGAAGCTCAACATTTTTACAAGCATATATAAGAGTCAAGTTATTACAAAAGGAATATGAATGAAGGAACAAAAATGATACTTGTGTTACGCTTTCGGTAATTTCGCTTCACTGCTAAATGCCTAAATTGCTTTGCAGACCGCCTCTAGGATTACAAAAGAAGATCCAGCAGTAAGATGTGGAGGCAAGTATCATTTTCCTAAAACAGAGATGGACAAAGATTATACTCGCATGCATTTTGGGCATACAGATAAACTAGGGGCAAACTATATAAACCAGCTGCGTAGTGCAAAATGTCACACATACGAGCTAAACCCGTTTAACTAGAATGTCTATTTCCACAGCCAGCACGCCTGTCCATTCCTTATTTGTTGCTAAAAATGCATCCAACAGAACTTTGACCTACTAACGACAAATTGAGCGGTAGAACAAAATAGAGAGTGGAAATAGCACATGTACTCATCTTGAATAACTGAAAGGGTGCGAAATGAAAACCCTCTTAAAATTAAATCCAAAGAAGTAAAAAGAACAAAAATTATGATGTCTTACTTTCTTGTCGGGAGATTTTACATTAACATCATCAGCTATGATTGGTACAGCGTCTTTTACCCTCTTTCTTCTAAGAAAAACACGGGGCTCTGATATGGTTTTGCCTAGGGAAGTTTCAGAACCTGAAATCAAGAAAATGACCGAGCATGGAGTACGAATTTGGTAGATGTAATGAGGGCGTTTTGGGGGTATTTCTTTTACCTGGGTCACCATCTAAAGATGAGATTTGTCGTTTGGAAGAGAGTCTAGTGCTGTACATTCTGTTGGAGAAGCTGATTCGCGCCGAAGCAGATGGGAGGAGCGTCCAGTTTCTGAGGATAGCGACAGACATTTGCTTCTGGAGTCTGGACTCAAATGTTACATGGCTGCTTAGTGTAATTTTGCACAATACCCAATAAATTACGGAGTATCACTTTTTTCCTTGTCCGGCGACGGTGTCTCCGAACCAAACCATTGAGAATCATAACCGGCGGCATATCTCACCTCCATAGATGCCTAACTATATTCATTAATGGTTGATGATTAACTATAAAAATGTGCTTAGCGAGAGTCAAATACAAGACATTAGCATCAAATATAAATTCTTATTGGGCCGATCTTAACACGTGGCTTCCATACTTCAAATCCAAGAAAAATTTGGACTAATTGAGTCAAGAACAACGGCGCATGTGTATACACACTTCAAACACTATTGTCGAAACTAAACTAAACTTACGTTTACTTTATTGTGTTGATTTCATTAAATTTATTGGATGGCATAACTATAATGTTAGAGCAAGAAACCTTGTTGGCACGAAAGGGTGTTCGACACCTTTTTGACGTGTAATATAATTGTCTGATTCACAATTCTCGAGTTTTGATAAACTAGTCTATGATAAGTCAATTTTATTTTAATTTATTTTATTTATATACCTTTAAAACCGAATTGATATTATCGTTTCAAATCGGTTAGAACAGCCAACACCTTGCTTTCAGGCCTGATTTTCATAGTGGCAACTATGCTAGGAACTTCTTGATATTTGGCTTTTTTTTTTTTTTTCCATCATGCCTCTTTTTCCTTTTTTGCATTCTAATGATACTTGTGATTCGGGTTTACTAATATATGTCTTACTATATTATTGAGATCGAGCACACGAGCACAAGCAGGTTAAGAGAACGAGCACCCTTGTCGCTAGCAAAATTTTTTGCTCTCGGTCCCCTAAGATGCAAGGTAACTGTGATTGTGCCTTGACCTCAATAGCTTTATAGTAAGGGGCTTCCGAGCTTAGGTATATGTAGCGACAAACATATGTACCGCTACAAACCACCAAATATACTCGTGGGAGTATGGTGGGAGGTATATTGTTGTCGAGCATAAGAGGACCTTACCAAGATCAAGATGGTATCCGAAGGATCTAGAACCCTCTCAAATCACGTCTTGTGGTTTGAGGCATTTTTGCCTACCCATTGTCTTGGTTGAGATGGCGACAAGTATGTTCCTAGGCTATTCGGTACTAGCCCCAACCTCTCGTATATGTGCTTTACATTCCAAATGGTACCAATTTTGTTGGAATCGACCGGTATAGCCTAGCGGATTTCTCATCCTTATTGGTCGTTTTTACCTATTCACCAAGAACCAATTTAAATTTGTGAAATTCATACATACCTCCTTTGTCGGTTGAGGTGTAAACCGACTGGAATTTAAAAAAATTCCTAAATCACAACAACTTTTAGTGGAGTCGGACGGTAACAACTTTAAACCAATTGCAAAACCAATTGATAACAACTTCTGGTGGAATCAAACGTTACAAATTATATCGATAGCATTTTGAATCAAGCAATTCCATAAGATTGCGCGTTCATTGATATGTATCGGTCTTGCAGCGAATCACAGACAAGACCATTTTTTTGGAGACTTCCCCTTTAACTAGAAAACATGTTGATTTTTATGTGTACAGGCTCTAAGAACCGACCGATACTTTAGCTAAAGGGGGATCAGCAAAACATGTCATTTTTTAACCGGCCAATACACTTATACAACTTTTGTTGTCCTACCACCCGCTCAGACTATGATGTGAATATCTCTGCCAAATCCAACAACGGTATTAATGAGGGTAAAAAGATAATGTGCCTGATTAGTTTGCCACACTATATATTCACATAAATGCCACTCCTCGTTTATTTTTCCATCTTGAAACCATACTTGCTGCATTTCGTCGTTCTCTTCTATCTTCATTCCTCTCCCTCTTAAAGCTGATCATTTACTCATCTTTCCTACAAGGTCATTTACTTCTCTACTCCAAGCTCATTTACCACTTGTCACAGACTAAGAGAGTCGTGGGCTCAGAACTCGCGCTCAATTCGTGCGGCACTTAGGCAAGCCAACCCGATGGTCTTTCTAAGTCAGTGTCTTTCACCCCAAAACTTGTCGGTCCTGTTGACAAGCATCTCACCAACACTCGTTGCCTCCCCCTCTGATTTGGAGCTCCCTTAGTCTCCACAACTCATACTCACGCACAATAGGCATGGTTGGTCTAAAGAAGATTTTCTTACACAAGAAGGTTTTACTAGAGGATCACACACACTCTTGGATCACAAAGGTTCTCTCCACCACTCAAGCTCCTTTATTGATACATATGGTAATTTTTATTATGCAATTTCGCTTTTAAAAAACATTACACAAATGTTGGGTTATGACTCCCATTGTTATGCAGAAAACTTTCATGTTTAGTTTATCGGAATGTTTAGTAATTTTTTTGCTACAAATGTTGTCTAATGAGTCTTTGGTACATATGTTGTTTGAAAGTATGTTATTATATATTATTGTTTATAGGAATGTTATTACTTAATTTTAGTGTATTTCTTTTGCTACAAACCTTAGGCCATCATTTACTATAAAAAAACTTTCATTTTTGTTTTCATAAAAGTTGAAAACATGCTAATTCTTACTATTTATAGGAATGTTAAAGTTTATTTTAATGTTCATGCATTAATGCTAAATTATGTTTCACTAGCAAAACAAAATATTTTCATAGAGTTGTAAAATATTAAAATTTAATAAAAACTCAACTAACACAATTCTTAAATATTAGTAAGGATCGCTAGTCATGGAAGAAGATTTTTGCACGGCGCATGTAGGTGAAAAGTTTGCATCATTAGATGAAGCGAGAGATCTTTTTACAATGCATATGCAAAAGGAGTTGCTTTTGGGATTAAGGTCAAAACTACTCAAAGACGACTAAATATCTCATATATTTGTTCACGTCTATACGAGTGTTCAGATATATGTTTACATCTATTCGAGTGTCACAGAAGTCGCGAACCTAATGATGCATCACCATCACATGTTGTCACTGTAGGTGATGATGGTAAAAAAGAGATTGAGGGACACATGAGCAGGTTCCGGGTGTAGGGCAAAACCGTTTGTTCAAAAAAAGGAGAGTTATTGATTCTGACAGGCTTTGTTGGTGAATACAATCACTCGTTTGTAACATCCTCAAAGGTTATAAGTATACCCTCGCACAAGACGCTCAGTGACGCTCAAAGAGCATTGGTATTTAAGTTGGACGTATTCACATATTCAGCCAACTAACATAATGGATGTCATGGCTACACAAGTTGGGGGGCATCAAAATGTGAATTTCAAGATGATAGAAATTTCAAATTCAGTCCGAGCAAGAAGATGCGAGAGGCCTTTGATATGAATGATGCACAAGGAACTATAATGACTTCAAGAGAAAGCAAAAAGAGAATTCAGATTTTTTTTGTAGCTTACAGCTAGACAAGGAGCTTCTAATCAGTACACAATTTTGTGTTGATGCATGATCCAGGATCCGCTTATTGGAATTTTAGAGATGTTGTCACATTTGATACAACATATTGCACAAACAAGTACAACATGCGTGTTGCTCAATTCACGGGCGTCAATCACAATTTTCAGTCGATCTTGTTTGAATTAGCATTGTTACAAGATGAGACAGAGGGAGCCATTCATATGGTTGTTTGAAACACAGCCAACTGCAATGAATGATTACGCACCTAAAGTGATCGTCACTACCAGGGATTAGCCACGAGATGTTAGAATTATTTCATTCATCTTGACCCCATAATCAAGATCATTAGGATCTTACAATAATATAAACATAAGAACAATAGTTTATGAACTCACCGGAATCGAAGGAAGCCATAAATTACCAAGAACCTTATTCCGATTATGAAAGAACGCTAAGATGCGGAAGCGAACGATATTCCCTTGGTATTGATCTTCACTACTCTTCTCTATTCTTGATGATGGAATAGAGTGGTGCATTTTTTCTTTAGTCTAAGAGACAAAGAGTGGCCAAAACATAATAATACCCTAGCCTCCAAGAAGAAAAGATATTTATATAGAGAGAGTAGTGAGATCAACCCTAAAGCTCGCCAAATCTCAACCGTCCATCAAAGTTAAGAGATTAGGGTCTATAAGCCTTTTATACACAATAAATCATTAGTGTATTGGATGCTAAAATTAAATAGGCCCATAATGTTATTTAGCCAATATAATTAATTAATGTCCAAGTCAAATAAATAGTCAACAATAGTATGACCCGTTAGGCCACCTAATTGGATTGGACCGATCAAATCCAACATGAGAAATACGATTACTAAGGTTTTCTCTGACACTCAACGCCTTTTGTGCACTTGACACATAAGCAATAAGTATTCAGAGCATCTTCACCACTGGTAAGAAAATTTTTAAAACTGTAAGGGCGAGTTCGATCAAGAATTGTGTGGAGCCTCTCACAATCAAAGTTTTTGAGGAGTGGTGGGCTCAATTAGCGAAGGTTATTCTTTGCACGACCATGATTGGATCCGGTTAATGTATGTCGTGAAAGCAAAATGGATTGGCACCTATACGAAAAGGTCCTTTACGGCAAGAATGACAACCACTAGTAGGAGTGAGAGCGTGAATACTGTTTTTGATCATCTTGTGAATAGCTTAACATGATTGAAGGATTTTGTGATCAAAACGAGCGAGCCTGTTGACAAGAACTTAAGGAGGAGGGTGACTTAGATTTTGACACAAATTTACAAGTAAATATGATTAGTGCTCCGCATTTCGTTGGAAGTTTTCTTAAGTTGCAAGCATACATACCAAGGAAATGTTCCGAAGATTCCAAAATGAACTGCAAGTAGCCGGGAAATTCAATGTCAACAAATTTTCAGGCAAAGAGTGATGCTTCACTTTAGTTCTATGCTAATTTGGTGAATGACTTTGCCCTGGAAATGGTTAAGAAGATCTTCAATATGAGACACGACATTGATTCTACAGCAAGCACATCGCTTGCATCAAGTTCAAGCATCCCGCTATGCTACGCCGTCATATTTTTGAGATTTTTTCATGCAAAAGAATATCTTCAAAATTTCCACCCAATACATTCATCCTCGGTGGACAAAAAAATATCAACCCGAGGAATGGTAGAATTGATTGCATACTCAAAAATAAAGTCGTTTGAGCGGTCAGAAATGCTAAGGCAAAGTCACTTGGCTTTTAGACTTAGCTAGTTGGCGATTGCAGCAAAGTCGATGAGTAAATGTAACCATGTCTTGAGAGTATGCAACCTCGAGGAACCCATTGTGGCTAAGTTCACTACCAAACTGTCTAACAATAGGAGGGGTGGTGTTACCTATGCATCTAAAGAAGAGACCAAAGCAATAGATGAAGATGGTGCCAATATGTTAAAGTCACTTCTTTCCCAAATCAAAGGCCAAAAACAGGTGACACGAATCAAGAGCTTGATTAAACAAGAAACTGCAAAAAAGAAATGAAGAAAGTGTGCTGTGTGTAATGCTTTGACCTACCACGATAAGAGAAATCATTACAAAGCATTTTGGGATAACGGCTCCTACCAATTTAAGAGACGAGAAGGAAGATGGCACTGAACAAGAACAAGACCTTGATGAAGGTTGACAAATTGTTTTCTTTCATTGAATTTATTGTATAAAAAGTTGTGTACTGTCAAACACATGCCCCTGTAAATTTCCGATGCTTTTGGTTGTATGAGTAAATAAATTATTTGAGCTCTTGAACTTTGATTGTGAATGTATTCAGACAAGGCAAAGATGGGGTTCAATGTACTATATGTCTAGGCTCTGTTAACACAGTCAAAATACTGGTACAATATGAAAACAAAGTGCAAACGAAAACGAAGGAGACTGTCGAGTGGGCAGGCTGCATCTCTTCCATTTTTTTGGCCCCTTCACTGACTAGTACGCTTGCGCACTCATCAGCGAAGGGGCCAAAAAAAGGATGAAAGGTTCTCCAAATATATAGTGCGCCATATAGTCCGGCAACATGAGAATTTGGAAACCCATGCAGGAGCACAGGGTACTGGTTGACCTAGAGGCTGAGATGGGGTTGATGTAATAGGTGGCTCCATAGCGGAACTCTTTTGATGGAGAGAAGTGACGGGTGGCGAGATCTTGGCGTCTTGATGCATCAGATCAGCTGCTGGTAGAGCTAACGAATTCAATAGGATAATGATTCTTGACATCAATCCTTGATGAAGGGGTATCCACTATATAAGGCAAAAAAAAAAACATTGTTCAGTTCGTCAGACTATTTGGTGCGCTCATACTTAGAGAATATTTTTTTTTTACCTTCTTCTGTCTATTCAAATTTCAAATAGATAAAGACTTATGATTTCAAAAACATAAAGTATGCAAAATAATCGAAACCAATCCATCGAAAGGACAGTAATAACAACCCCATAGCATCAAGGGAAGTAGGTTACCAAGCATTAAATGGGTACACTATCAATTGCTTATATAAGGAATAAATTGAACAAACTTTGGCTGCTATCCGGGTTGTAGGAATCTTCCTTCAACCATATATATAGTGACAATTAATAGTGGCTAAATGTTTTCAAACGACTACTATTATTAGCAGCACTTTTTTAGCGTCACTAAATTAAAGTCACTAGAAACATTTAAAGACAATTGATTGTCGCTATATAAGGGGTAGGAGGAAGATTCCTCCAACCGGGGTAACAGCCAAATTTTTTCGGAATAAATTTGGTCATCAAATTAAGTTGCAATGACTTACATTTAAAAAAAAAAAAAAAAAAAAAGTTGCAATGACTTAAGGGTAGAACTGTAGAATAGTTCAAAAGGTATCCAGTGGGAAGTAAAAAAAGAAGAAAAAGGAAACATGAATAGCATGTAGACAAAGTGCCTTAAGCACCCAACGTGAAAAATCTCAAAATGAGGCACTCTCGCAAAACCATAGACTAGTAATTGCGGGCTTATGGATGCAAATTAATAAAATGAATAAACTAACCCACCACATGCAAAGCAATTGCTGCCAAGAACTGATCGATATACGCATATAGAAGAAACAAGGTATGCATTCATAATGTTTACGTATGATGTCACGGACAAACAACGTCTACAGTATTACAAGTCACATTGAATAAAATCATTGCACATGGAGTATAGGACCGAAATTGAAAAGAAAAAATAACAAAAAAAGGCGACGGCAGTTTTGTATTCTAGTCCCATAATAGGAATACTCATAAAATTTTTGAAGGTCGCCAAGCGACATCATGAACAAGGAGTAAACAAGTTTTGTGAAACTCTCATAAGATCAACAACACTGGAGAAATATTCTCAGATGCTAGCAACATGGATAAATTTCATAGCAAAACAGTACGAACCCTTACTTTATTTGAGCAATTCGGCAAAAGTTAAATCCTCATGTAATGTAACGAGACGCGATTTACACTCACTCAATTAAAAGTCCTAGTTTTCGTTTGCTCAGAAGTTTGGAGAAAAAAATTCCTAGGTGTCAATTAATTGAGAGTTTTATGAACATTTTGACGTCCTTCGTTTTTGTTAACATTTAAATGTAGAATTGAAGTCTCACATGTCATTCTGCGTGTCATCTTCTTTTCTAGATGGTCCAAAAACTAAAATTATATTTAATTATTATGTTAATTTCTCGACCAATCTCTCTCCTAAAGTTCAAAGAGTAAAAAAGATTATGAAATAGCAATCTATCTCATAATACTCACTGTTCTTCTAAAATCTCTCATTGGATAAAATTTCGGTTCTAGTTGTCTTTGAAGACACTTACTTCTATGATCCCTGAAATCTTGTGCTTAATTTTTTAATATAGTCTTTAAAATAATTACAATTTCAGTTATAATTAATTTCAAATTTTCGGTTATAGTTGACTTTAAAGACTCCTAATTTGTCTAATTACCAATAACACCTTTATTGAAGCCTAATTTTTTTTTTCTATTTTTTCTCTTTTAGACATACTGGACTTTAAGGACTCCTAAAATTTTCTCTCTTCTAAATAAGTGCATACCTAAATGTAGCAAACAAAGTCAGGAAACTAATATTCTCGAAAAAAAAAAAGTTCAGGAAACTAATAGTAACAATAACCTTATTCAGCTTTCCTCTCATTTGCAGAGCCAGACACCACCACCATCGAAGATTTGATTTTTTCTCTTCCTCTCTTCTATGGTTTTGTATACATGTATTGTGTACATTTAACACATGCCATTAGCTTTACCGTGAAGCATTCATCTAATTTTTTATATATCCTCCTTTTGACATTAAACAGACCATTGGTTTGAGCAAACGTTTATGAAGGTCACTCTGCAGAAGAGCACATACTTCCAGAATGAGTGATATTCCCCAGTAAGTTGACTTCTTTTTCTTCTCCTAAATTCCAAGCACAGTTTAGAAGCTAACAAAAAGAGAGATACTGTTGCGCGCAGGAGCGGAACCAGGAATATTTTTTAAGGGGGGGCAAAAATTATATGTCCGATACCAATTTTTTTTTAAAATAATATTAAAAACAAAGTCAATTCATGCATTGAATTCACCTTGCATATTACTTGCTCCGTCATAGCCTTGTCCACGAACTCTTGAAATACTCAATTCATGCATTGAAAACAAATCATCAATCGCATTTTTCAGTGATAAGGCAGCGGTACTTTCAACATGGACAATACCAATAAAACGTTCAACGACACGTCCTCTTTTGTCCACATATCTCAAAACAACTCCCATTTGCTCTTTGACTGAGACATCACGACACTCGTCAACTAAAATGGAAAATAATTCAGTTTTAATGTCTCCAACAATTGCATCTCTTATTTCTCCAGCAATGGCACTAACAATTCCTTTCTGAACTTTTGGTGATGTCAATTTGAGATTCTGAGGCGCATTTGACAGCGTGACTTTTTTCACACACTCATTGTGATCCGAAAGGAACTCTAAAAATTCTAGAAAGTTTCCCTGATTCTCAGATTCGTTAGATTCATCATGCCCACGGAAAGACAAACACTGACGTAAGAGCAACCGAATGACATCAATTGATGCTGTCAAGCGAGTACGGTATTGAACCTTACTGTCATTTGTTTGCTTAGACAAAACAACTTCAATACTCTTCTTCGGGTTATCAAATGCTTGACACTTACTTAAAGCAAAGTTGTGTGCACTATCGACTTCTCCAACATGTTTTTCGAATTTTTCCTTCTTTTTCCAATCATTAAAACCATGACTGACAAAAGTACCACCACCCCCTTGCTCTCCATGAGCACTACTAAATAAGTAGCAACATAAACAATATGCTTCATCTTTTGCTACACTATACTCCAACCAACTCGCATGATGGTCAAACCAAGAAGAAATAAAACGACGAGATTGTTTCCCGAATTGTGTAAATGGAAAATTGTGGCTACGAGGTTGGCAAGGACCTTTCGACCAATATGTTCGTCGAACTTTATCTCGAATATTGGGACTATAATCCATAATACTCGGACGTAAGCCAGGATCCGCAATAAATTCATCAGAGTTGAACTCATCACGAATTCTACTTGAACCCCCGAAATCAACATCTCGATGCACAAAATGAGCCTTGTCCGTTACTATTAAAGTTGAAGACTGTAGAATACTATCTTGATTAAGCTGCGAGGATTTTCCTAGCTTTTTAAAAAACTTATCCATTCTGGAAAAAAAAACACACGCACATTGAAATAAAATCTCAATATCTCAACACAAATTCACATAGTTAAATAACTGTACATATTATTATATTAGCATATTACACTAAATTTAACATATTAAACTAAAATATAAATGTTAACATATTATCATATTAAACTAAAATATAATCATTACCTCAAAGAGTCACAACAGCTGATAATGAGTTATGATAAGCAGTTGAAGCCACCAATACAGGTGTTGGTCTAAACTTTCATGTGCCTGCATTAATTTGATAAAAAGAGAGAAAAAAATGAGAATGAAAAATTAAAATATTTCTATTGCTTTAATATTTCACTTTTGTTGCCAACATTATTACTATTTTTTCCTTAATTAGTACTTCTAATTGTGCTTGTACAGTTCTACAAAATTGACACTTAATAATAATATGCTTATTTAGAGTTATTTTTTAATGTGAACTCTACTTTTGTCACTAATCACCAATTCACCATAATAATTATATAGTGATAACAGTGAACTCTACTTTTTAATGTGAACTCTATTTTTTAATGTGAACTCCCTAACCCACCCCCTTCTCTGTTGGAACTTGGAACTTGGGAACTATAAAGCATTAAAGCCCCATTAGGCATTAAGACATAGAAAAATGTACCCGGCTCATCTATCATCTATATGACTAAAAAAGGAAGACTTAGACTGGAACTGGAAGAGAATTACCAACTACCAAAGCTCCAAAACGGCAAAACAACAAGAAGAGAGGCAGGCGCCAGGCCAAGCGGCAGCACCGCAGCACTGCAGCAGCCGGCGTCGCGTCGGCGTGGGACTCGCGGCCGCGAGACTGCGGGTCTGCGGGAGGCAGGGGCGGGTCTCGGTCTCAGATCTGGTTCTTCTTCTTCAAGGGCGTCGTCGGAGTGAAGCCGTGAAGGAGAGTCGCCGGTCGCCGGTGAAGCCGTGAAGGAGAGAGTCCGTGAGAGAGAGAGTCGATTGTGTTTGTGGGTCTCTCGGGGAACGGGGAACGGGGTATTGGGGATTGGGCCTCGGGGAACGGGATCTCGGGAACGGCGTCAGTGCGATTCCCAAAAAAAAAAAAAAAAAAATTCTTCCTTGAAGCCAAGAGGGGCTTCAGCCCCCCCTTGCCCCAACGTGCGTCCGCCCCTGGTTGCGCGATGGGCGCAGTATAAAAGATTCAGCTCACTCTTTACATTACCAAATGACGAAGAGATACACCTATTTATACTTCTTTATAGAAAAGTTTGGAACTTACATTAAAGATTCATTCATATCCTAAAGATAACTCCATTAACTTTCACGTTTCATCTTCTCATTTAATTACTCATAACTTAGAATTAACTCTCCCAACCTTTCACTTTTCATCTTCTCTTCATTTATGCATGTCTTGATTCTTCCATATCTAGTGTCCCAATTTAATGAATCAAGATTAATTCACAACTCACCCCCTTAAGCTTGATTCTTGCATACCAAGTTGACTCCGTAGCTTCTCGAAGACTTCTCTTTTCAGGGACTTTGTGAAGATATCTGCAACTTCATCTTCGGACTTCACAAACTTGACTTGGACTTCTTTCTTAGCAATGCTCTCACGGATGAAATGATACCGTGTATCAATGTGCTTGCTTCAATCATAAAAGACTGGATTCTTTGCAAGGGCTATGGCTGACTTGTTATCGACATAAATTTGTGTCTATTTATCTTGATTAAAATTTAGCTCATTGAGAAAACTCCTTGGCCATATCGCATGGTAAACAGTTGACGTTGCAGCCACATATTCAGCTTTTCATGTCAATAGAGTCACTATCGATTGCTTCCTCGATGTCCATGTGAATGCTACTTCACCAAAATAAAAATAAAAACGAATCCAGTTGTACTTTTTCGATCATCAACATCTCTAGCCCAATCACTATCACTAGATCCCACTAATTTCATATCACCTGATGCCAGATAAAATATGCCAATATCAATAGTAACTTAATGTACCGAAGTATCCTTTTTTCTACTTTGAAGTGATAAGTTGTTGGATTCTCCATATATCGACTGACAGGACCGACTGCATATAGGATGTCAGGCCTAGTACACGTCAAGTACCTTAAATTCCGACCAAGCTTTTGAACAAGGTTAGATCGACTGGATCTGCTTTGATGTGACTCGACAACTTCTTTTCTGTCTCGATGGGGATACTAATTGGGTTGCAATTTTTCATATTGAACTTCTTAAACATTTCTTTTGCATATGCTCTTGCGAGATGAAAATACCATCATTTCTTTGCTTTACCTCGATTCCAAGATAGTATATGACATCAAACCGAGGTCAGTCATTTCGAATTTCTTGGCCATTTCCTTATTGAAATCATCAAACATCTTCACATTGTTGCCTGTAAAATTAAGTCATCGACATATAAACAGACTATCAAGATGTCACCTTTTTCATTCATCTTGACGTAGTGCATGCTCATGTAGGCACTTTCTAAAGCATTTCTCTTGAAAGTACTTGTCAATGCTATTGTTCCATGTCCTTGGCGCTTGCTTCAAACCATACAGAGCCTTCTTCAGCCTTAATACTTAGTCTTCATGGCCTTGAACAATATGTCCTTAGGGTTGTTCGTTATACACCTCTTCATCAAGAAAACCATTAAGCAAAGTAGACTTCATGTCCATTTAATGGATCTTCCACTTGTTTAGAGCTGCTAAAGATATCAATAGTTGTATGGTTCCAGCCGAGTAACTGGGACAAAGACTTCATCATAGTCGATTCTAGCCCTGTGATTGTATCCTTTGACAACAAGCATTGCTTTGTATCTTTTAACCTTGCCTTTGGAATTTTTCTTCACCATGTAAACCCATTTTACACCGATGGACTTCTTTCCCGATTGAAGAGTGGTCAGCTCCCAAGTATTATTCTTCTCAATGGCATCGATCTTTTAATTCATGGCCTTCCTCCATTTTCACTTCTTGATGCCTCATCAAAATTGATTGGCTCAGTATCGCAAAGAGACATAACATGTTTTATTTCTGATTCAAGTCATCACAAATCTCCTCCAAAGATTTCTTGCCTTGTGGTCCTATCTTGACATAACTATCTGCTGATGATGAAGTTGGGCTCGACTGAGTTGGAGATTTTGGACTCGAGGGAGTCACAGGTTCCATTGACTCTTCTTCTACTTCTTTTCTAATTGTATCAATTGGATAGAAAATATACTGCTCCTTGTCTCGATCAGTCCAGTCCCACGGGCTCTTCTCATCAAAATTCACGTGTCGACTGACTTTCATCGTCTTATCAACGGGGTAATATAATTTGTACCCTTTTGACTGTTGACTGTATCCGATGAAGATGTACTTCTCGCTTTTTTCATCGAGCTTCTTCCTTTGCTGATCAGGAACATGTACTTATACAATTCTTCCAAACATTTTCAAGTGAGACACACTTGGCTTGAAACCACTCCAAGCCTCTTGTGGTGTTTGATTCCACACACTCCTTGCTGGACATCGTTTCAATAGATAGACGGCACAATCCATGGATTCAGCCCAAAATTCCTTGGGCAAATTCTTGTTCTTCAACTTGTTTCGAGTCATGTTCACTATTGATCGATTCTTTCTTTCCACCACTCCATTCTGTTGAGGTGAATATGGAATGGTAAGAGGTCAACGAATGTCATTCTCTTTACAAAATGCCTTGAACTCATTAGATGTGAACTCTCCTCCTCAATCATATCTCATTGCCTTGATCTGATATCCACTCTGCTTCTCGACAAGAGCCTTAAACCTTTTGAAGGTTGAAAATACCTATGACTTTTGTTTGAGGAAATAAACCCAAGTTTTCCTACTATAGTCATCAATGAACAATAAAAAGTATCGGTTCTTACTAAGAGATGCTGGATTGGTTGGACCACAAACATCAATAATTCACGCGTGGTTTTTCATCTTGTTAAAAAGGATGATAGGAAACTCAACCAACCCTTTGTGTATAGAAATTTTTTTAACTGCTACCTAATTTGAAGAAATTTTCCTCTTGCCCCTCATATAGAGACAATTAATGGTCGCTAAATATTTCTAGTAACATTTATTTAGTGATGCTAAAAAAATAATGTTATGAATTGTCGCTGGAATTGGAAGTGTTAGTAGAAAAGCTACTCGAAACATTTAGTGACTATCAATTATCACCATATACGAAATTGAAGGAAGATTCCTAAAATCCGGATAGCAGTCAAAATTTGTTCTTGTGCATATATGTAGTGTAATGATAAATGTAACAGATGTGCCATTGATTGGTAGAGCTAAAAGGATTTTTAAACATCATTTAATTTTAAACCCAATATAAGTGTAGGCCACTTCTCTATTGTCTTGGCTAGAGTCTTTGCTATGGTCATGGAGGAAAATCTTACAATTCTGGTAGCAACCAAAATACATTTTATTGTATTACTGGGTAGTTCTATTATGTTATGTTAAACTCTTAGACCCGACTAATCTTGGTATTATGGCGTGATCGTCTGACGTGCATCTCGTTGTTAAAGAACCACTATGGGTAACATCTTGCCTACGTATAATGACCTGAAAATGTGCATACAAAACTAAAGACTGAAATTCAAATTTCAATTTATTACCTATATCTTTTCAGGCAATGGACTAATCACATGAATAAATGGGGAAGACTTCTATGTCACTATTTCATAGAAAACTTTTCTATGACAATTAGCAAAAAAGACAGTTATGTCATTCTTTGGGACCCACACACGTTAATGCATCAAGGACAAAAAAGTCATTTAGTTTAAAATTTATAACCTTAATGTAGCCATAATCCCTTTCTTTTTCTCCCATATCCGCCACCACCATACTTTCGCCACCGCCGCTGCATTCATTCCCCCGATCGGAGGGGATCTAACGAACCCCCAATGGGATTTAAGGGCAATAGGTTGGCAGGGTGGGGGGAGGGGGGAGTCTTCCCCGGCCCGTACCACCTCGCTTCCTCAGCTCGCCTGTGTCCACTGAGCAAAAGTCGTCCACTTCCCGTTTGGTTCCCTTCTCTGGAAGCTTCAGCCGCCACAATATCCAGTAAACAACAAATGATATATAAAAAATAAAATTTTGGTTTAACTTTAGTCCCAAATTAATGAGAACTGGGAAGAGATAAATAAAAAAATAAAAAAGGCGAATATGAGATTAAGCGACTCTTCCAGCTAGAGTCTTTTCAACTAAGCCAGAGATTAAGCCACTTTTCTATGGTCTTGGCTTTATGGATAAATCACTTGCACGCCAAATGTGATTTGAAAAGTGGCATTTAAGATAAGGTGCGAAACAGTCCCCACGTCCTATCACTACCAGAATTTTGGTATGTAGCCACACATTCCAGCTATGGGCAAGAAAAGCACATTCCGAAGTAAGAAAGCACAAATTACTCGCAAGATGTCAACGTTTTTTGTCAATAAAGTAGTGAAAACTTTAATGCGACTTAATTGCCGTAACAACTATTTCCGTAGCCATTATAGCTATAGTTGTACCGCCGCAATAAAATTCTTCACAAGTTTGAGTAGCGTTAACCATGGAATTGCCGTTGCAAGAAGGTATGTAGCAAACTTTAAATTTTAACCAAATAAGTTTGACATATTTTGTTAATCAACTTTCCACCCCAGTTATTGACCTCAAAAACACATTAGTAAGAATAATAGCATCTGGACTACAATCTTGTATGTGCCTAATAATGAGGAGATTTAATGTTTTCAAATCGAGTTTTTTTAACTCTGAAAAGTTTAAGCGAATACCAGTCCTTCGGACACTTGTATTGCTTTTAAATGCTCCTTGAGCACGATGTTCTTCTGAAATTATAATTCCTATGGTTTCAACTGGTCTAACTCTCATTTTGATGATAACTACACCTTAATTATTATTTACCATAATTAATAACTAGCCCAGATACCCGAGCAAAGCTTGGGTCAATTTAGAAAGTATATTAGAAAACTCCAAAAAGTGTATTAATGCGTACCACATACTATGAGACTGAAAAATATAGAAATAAAACCTACCCATTTTTTGTTAAAACTACAATTTTTGGAAAGAGAGATTTTGGCAATAGAAAGTTAGTTTGTAGCACTAGAGAATAACATTAATACCTAATTTAATCACAACAAACTATAATTGTTGGTAAGAGAGATTTTGGCAATAGAAAGTTAGTTTGTAGCACTAGAGAATAACATTAATGCCTAGTGCAGAATTGAAATCTCGTTGGAGATGTTAGTTTACTTAAAACATTTCTAACTACTTCAAGCAATACACGACGACTCTAGTATTTGGATTTTTTAGTAATCCAAACGTGTAACCTTTTAAAACTTAATGTCTTAGTTCTCTCACATTTATAATTACGGTCTTTTTCTTGTTAAGTTAATTTTTTTTATTTCTTTTTGAATCTGATGTAAAGGTTATGTTGAGAATTCTTCTTGTTTGGAATGACAAAATATCATAGTCCAATTTTTATTCTCGTCACTGGTCACTGCTTCGAAGAATTACTATTTATCAAGATACGGACATCATACACATCGGACATGTATTGTATTATCTCATACAGAACCAAGATTGAAGCCTTGGTTAGACAGTCGCGCAATTTTTACGAGACATCGTGCGCGCGCGCGCTCACACACACACACACACACACAGATAGATAGATATATATATATATATATATATATATATATATAGAGAGAGAGAGAGAGAGAGAGAGAGAGAGAGATAGTAAAATGCACCAATTGTCACTCAACTATGACCCATTTTTCACAAGATTCACTAAACTTTAATTTGTGTCGATTTGGTCACTGAACTCACAAAATTTATTCAATCAAGTCATTTTGTTAGCGTTGGTTAGAAAGAACTTCCTTAGGTGGTCATGTGCAAGGCACATGATACTTAACTCAGGGGCGAAATTATCAAACCCTTCCATCTCCACCTTGTTCTCTTTCATATAGTCTTCCCTTCCATCTTCTGTCAATCAACCCAATAATTAGCCCATTCTGCGTCACCGAAAGCTCCAACCATTGCCCCTTACCTTGACGTCGAAGCACATCTAATGGTTGCAGATCTCTGTCTCAGAGGGAGAGAGAAGAAATATAAAGAGAGAAAGAAAAAAGAGAGATTGGCATTGCTTCGAATTTCCCTCTACCCACATGAGGCTGCTATCGCTCTAAATTTTGCACTGTTATATGAAAAAAATTGCCAATTTTATTCTTGCGTAATTGAAGAGGTCATCAATATGTTACCCTTTTGCTTTGTTTTTGCATAATTAAGCGTGCACATAAACAAAACTTGATCACAGAAATAAGTAAATTGGGGAAAGTAGGAAAAAAAATATTAAATAAAGGCAGCAAATGGAAGACACGAATCTGCTAACTAACTGATATTTCATTACCAAAATGCAAGTTTGCTGTGAATTTCTTTTTTGATGGGGGGCCACTCAGGAAGAGAAGTTAACATGAACACTAGCGGTAATGATGGACTTACAGGCGGGGCAAGTGTGAAGGGAGGACATGCCTGCACGGCAGCAGTAGCATGCAAGACTCCTCTTTCTCACAGCTTCTGCACCACATGTTGCTGTCGCAGTTACTCTGCATCCGGAATATGGCTAGCAGCCCGATATGTGATAGGTGTAAGAGTGAAATTGAGACCACAGCACATATTTTTAAAGATTGTACTAGAACCAGAATGCTATGGCAGAAATTTATTCCTCCTCAGGACCTCCAACAGAGCAAAAATGAGGATGTTTTGGTTTGGATCAAAGATAATATGAATCAGTTCGCCTCCAAATCCTTCTTGGGCATTCAATGGACGCACCTCTTCACTGCTATTCTTTGGCAAAACTGGAAAGAAAGAAACAAAGAGGTCATTGAAGGCCTGGATTATGATCCTTGGATGGCTTTGAAAAGAGGCCTTGAGTTTGCTAACGTTTTGTAAAAAAATTACCAAAAACAGCACTTACGAACTGTCAAAGCTCCTAGATTCATCAAATGGTATTTTCCTTGTGCAGGGAACCTGAAAATCAACACGGACAGAAGCGCGAAAGACAACTTCGTGGTTTTGGCAGACTGATTCGGGATGAGACTGGGCAGTTCATCCGCGGCTATCTTGGCAGCATCTCCACAAATGATGCCCTGGAAGCGGAGCTCCATGGGATTCTTCAAGTGCTACTAATTAGCAAGGAGAAGAACCTGCAAGGCGTTACCATTGAAACAGACTCTCTCACTGCGGAGCAACTCATATCTCAAAGACAAGGAAATCAATTCCACCCTTTGAACAACCTGATAAAGGATTGCCGTTTTCTTTTAGGAGTTACGGAATCGCACATTTCCCACTCTTTAAGAGAAGCCAACCAATGTGCGGATGTTCTAGCCACCAGGGTGCCAGTCAGGATATGGCTTTTGTGTATTTTGATCATTCCCCGGAGGAACTTGGAGCACTGCTGAAGGAAGATGCTAACGGGGTCTGTTATCCCCGCGTGTAGTTTTTTGTGTTGTAAGTTATTTTTCCGTTAAACCAAACAAAAAATAAACAAAATCCATCAACGCACCTGCAGCCCCGTCGCAGTCGTGGAGGGAGAGAAGAAAGATCTGATGCGTGGGCAGATCTATGTATATGTGTGAGAGAGAGAGAGAGAGAGAGAGAGAGAGAGAATGGGTGGGGAGTGACTATTTTGCCCCTGCTTTGATGGGACATGTGCGCGTCATGTGACCTTTTAACGAAGAATTGCTTAATTGGATAAATTTGTGAATCCAGTAATTAAATCGACACAAATTAAAGTTTAGTGACTGTAGTGAAAATTGGTCATAATTGAGTGACCATATATATATATATATATATATGCACGTGACATTAAGATGTGACAAAATAAGATTGTATTTTTTAAGAAAGTCATAACCCCATATATTTGATAGAATATGACAATCATTTTTCTATGGTTCATAAATACATTTTAATTCAATTGAAGTCAAAACTGCAAGTTGAAATTGAGATCATATGCATGAGTTGCTCCAAAAATGTTATGAATCCATCTAAATAATATTATCTTTCAACATTTTTAAACGCAAAATATGTAAGTTGATTTGATGCTAATGATGATCCATATCCTATCATGTTTTTACCCACCATTCTTTTGAAGTAAAAACAATTACTTTAGGAAAAATGAGTAGTTAAACCGCCTGATCTTTTCATGGCCGAAGGGCTTACTGTACTATAATTTTAAATTGATGTATTTATTCTAAACTTAAAAGTATAAAGTTTAACGATCCATAAGTTAATATTTATTTTTATGTCAGCATCCATATAGCTGTGATTTTTTTACTTTAGCTTTCAGTCATTTTTTTTACTATTTATATCTATTATTGTCCAACCTCATGAACACATATTTTGTGGTGAATGTATCACAGTGATCCTTTGTCACCTTCATTCATCAAATATTTTTTTATATTTAATTTGAAAAAAAAAAGTTACTATAGGATTAGTATTTAACACGTTTACTTTTTAGGGAAAAGCTGCAGTAAAAGTTTAGTAACTTCTAACCCAAAAACATAACAAATGCATATCTACTTGCAAATACACGACCACTTTCTGTAATTAATATTGTTATTAGGAATTCCTTTGTTAAAAGAAAAAGGATTATGCATTGCAGACTAAACAACAACCATGCTTCCAATCCCTTTATTATAATCTTTTATCGGCTATACTACTTTAGTGGTATTTATTAATTGCTCTTTTTACTTGTCATCGACAAGTGATGAATCCTATAATCCCTTGCTTATTAATTGCTCTTTTTACTTGTTATCGACAAGTGATGAATCCTATAATCCCTTGCTGATAAAGTAGCAAATGCAATAGGTCGTTATAGGAAGATGCAACATTAAAAGATAAAACAAGTAAATATAAATAAAAAAAAGAAAATTATTGTATTGTTGAATCCAATTTAATTCGTTCTCTTTTTAGTTTTGGCAACATTAGATAAATTTTTTTTATTCCAAAGTTAAATTTTCGATTGCAAACACGTAGAACCGTCCATTCATATGGTATATAGTTTGAGATTATCTAAATAGATAATGGTTGTATACATAAAGATGAATAAGAAGTAAAATTATAATAACTTATTCCAGCCAAAAGCATAATGAGTTGTAATGTGCTTGTGAAGTATTCATCATTATACTTTGGGATGCCTATATAAAGAAAATGATAAACATCTTCATTAACCTTTATTTTTAAGATTCAAATTTTAGAGAAGCTGAAGAGTTAGAGTCACCCTTAGTTAGAAGGTTGTGTCTACAGTTAATTAATAAATAACGTGAAAGGAGTAATTTCTGGATCTTATTAGGGCATAATATTCCACAACATAATTTTCAATCATAGCCACATCTATTACTAAATAGGAAAATGGTAAAAGTACTATGTAACAATTAAAGTAAGAAAAGGTAAGCTAAGTTGATCAATGTTTTGAAGTTTGTGTTGGAGAATAACTAACATTTGCATAGCCAAACCTATACAAATAAAAAATAAAGACACACGTATGTAATTGGACACAAATATAATATCCAGTCTTAAAGCCAAGAATAGGAAAGCTGAAGGAAAAGATTTATCATGTCTAGTTTTAATCTTTTTGGTTTCTTGAACCATATTATCAAACTTCATTGCCTAATTAAAAGGCTGAACCAGTTATTCGTAAGACAAGATAAGAGTAAAATTCATCTATCTTTAGAGAATATTGTTACAATCTAATGGTTATTTGAGAAAAGTTAATTATTCTACTTATGTCATAAGATGTTATCATCAAGGTATTGCATGTCCTAATCTATATAAAACATCAAGTTGTGGATGACAATGAACATATATACTTTTTATTATTGTTAAATTTTATGAAAAATAAGAGACACATATATGTATTAATTGTAGTATTTATTAACAATGAGATAAATAGATTTGTTAGAAGAATTTAGATTCAAAGCATGTTAATTATGTTTGAATGGCAAATAAGTGATTTTTAAATGTAACAAGGGTATTGTGGTCCAAAAAATGATTTTCAAGGATCCACACCTTTTTATGTAGTGTGTGTGTGTGTACACTTAAATTGAGCTGAAAAACAATGAATAGATTGCGATTCGATGGAGTGCTAGTATTTGCTGTCATTAAGCTTTTATTTTACATGATCAAGTAGCATTTCAAATGAATATTGGCTTAACAGTTTACTCATATCCTAAATAAGCATTCAAGTTAAACATAATCAAATAACTTAGAACGGAAGGACTGCAAATCATTGTGGAAAGATACTTAGGGTTCGTTTGACAAAATTTTTTTTTTTGTTTTCAGTTTTTAAAGAGCAGTTTTTTAAAGAGCAGCTTAAATTTTCTTTTTTTATAAAAACAAGTGGGTGTTTGATAACCCCTTTTTTTTGAGTTTTTTTTTTTTGGTGTTTGGTAACCCTTTTTATTTTGACTTTTTTTTTTTTGGTTGTTTGCGGTGGCGGTGGTGGGGTATAGCGGTGGTGGCCGGAGGTGGCTGCCGGCCGTCTCCGGCGGTGGTCGCAGGCGGCCGGCGGTGGCCGCCTGAGGTGGCTTCCGGCGGTGGGAGGGTGGTGGTGGTCTAAGAAAAAAAAATCAAAAGTGAAAAAAAAAACCAGTTTCTGGAGATTTTTTTTTTACTCTTCAGTTTAAAAACTGGTTTTTAAAATTGAAAAAAAATTGTTACCAAACGCTCCTTTTTTTTCAGTTTTTAAAAACTGAAAAAAAAAGAGCAAAAAAAGTTTGTCAAACTGGCCCTTTAGACAAGCACAATACATATATCCCATGCAATACGATGTTAATCTCCACAGCCTTTCCATACAGTTTTACTACTGGTGGCTATATTTGACGATGTACTAAAATATCATCTAATTTTTGTTCTTCCATGTTTCTATGCACGCATTTTCTTGCCCATAGTTGTAGCAATTTTGGTTTTGATATAGATTTTTTCAATGCCGTATCAGTTAATGCACTAGTACCCTCGTTATTGATATTCCAAATTGAAGGTACATTTTGAAAGTAAAACCAATTTCACCCAAATAAAAATAAGTATTACTCCGTATCATATTTGATGGAAATTCCTAAGATAATAAAAGTAAGTGGTGTCATAGTTGACTATATATTGTCATGTGGGCTAGTAAATAATTGGTCAAAATACTAACGTTGTTTTAAGTAAATTAGATAGTAATCTCCACTTGTACTTCTATCGTGAATGATTGTGTTCTTTCTTTTCATATTCAAAAAGGGCAGATCCTAGCAAATCCTTACTTGTTGTTTGTCTTGTCTTTTGATATTCTAATTAATTGCCCTCGCCCCAAACCTTCCACCCCCCCCCCCCCCCCCCCCCCTCCTCTCCTTCCCACCCACAACCATGCCGTATACAAAATGGATTAAAAATAACAGTGTAACATATTGAAACTTCCATCCTTTTTCAATTACATCCTATTTGTGGCCACCACAGCAGGGGCATTAGAGTCATTTTTCAATTCTCAAGAACCAGAAGCTCCCTTATGGTTCTTGAATTATTAACGTGTTGCTCAATTAGCACCTGAACTAATTCTTGAACTCTTGGCCCTTTACCATTGCATCATTAGCTAACTTCTATCATGTTTCGTATGTTGATAAAAAAACAAAGTTAATTTATGCCCCCATCAAATAA
Source organism: Escallonia rubra (assembly GCA_033065855.1). Taxonomy (NCBI): domain Eukaryota; kingdom Viridiplantae; phylum Streptophyta; class Magnoliopsida; order Escalloniales; family Escalloniaceae; genus Escallonia; species Escallonia rubra. The sequence goes on from JAVXUO010002038.1 coordinate 113,121, forward strand.
GTCACCACCATGACCATGGTCTTTTAGTACCATGACCACAGATCTCTCTACAAGGTGGGTCTGTCCTTTCTATGCACCATTAACAACCTCTTTATAGGGTTACAAGTTAGATTGGGTTTTTATAGGTTTAAATAATCCAAACCAAGAAAATGTTGACTTTTACCCAATCCGGTCGCCACTTTTGGCAGTCACTACCACTGACCACCGGTTGCAACCACCGCCGTCGGCTGCCACTAGCCCCCAATGCCATGTTGCCATTTCCCTGACCTCAGCCAAGGACTGAATCCGGCAACGGTGGGCCAACTACAACAGGTCACTGATGGTGTGAGGCAGTGACATGCTGGAGTTTGAGGCAGTGGCACAGTGGAGCAGGTGACGGGATGTTGCGGTGTTGGTTGTGTTGGTGGCAGAGGAGGGGGTGTTCGTGGTGCATAGTAAGGACAAAGCTACTTGTAGAGAGCTCGGTAGTTATGGTAGTAAATTTGACGGGGTATGCATGTGTTGCCTTTTTCGATCAACTTATGAAACCTAACTAAGTGACAAAAAGGACGAAGAGATTAATGATGCAATGTAATAGGACCAAGAGTGTAAGAATTAGTTCAGAGACTGATAAATCAACAAGTTAATAGTTTAGGAAACTTCTGGTTCTTGAGAATTGAGCAATGACTCTAGTGCCCATGTTGTGGGGGCCAAAAAAGAGGATATTTCACGGAAAGGAGAAATGGACTTATATGGCAAACGATTTGAAGTTAAATGACTACAGTAGCGAAAAAATTAGTTAAGGGACTAAAATGGAAAGGTCTGTATAGTTCAAGGACAACTTGGACGTTTATCTCCAAATTAACCGATTCATGCTGACATATTGTGAAAGTGGTAAAGATACAAGTTTGTATCTACCTTTTTAAAATATACATCTTGTTATATAAAAGTCATCGTGGTCCTTAAACTATTATGTTTTCTCCAGTTCTCCAGTTTAGTCATTTAATTAATTATCTTGTGATGGCCTTTAACCTACAAATATCATCCATGCACATCCATCCTTTTGGCCGTCTTATTTCAAATATTAAAGTTTGTAACCCCACGTCCGTCCTTTGGGCCGTCTTCATTCATGAAGGTTGGGCATGTCGGCCTAACCATCAGATCCAAAGCTCTACTTTAGTAGCATTTTAATTGTGCCAATGGTGCCTCCTTTCATTCTGCCGTCAATTCTCGCATGCTGTATTGTACATATAAAGGGTGATATGGGGGCATTTTAACATATCAAACTGGATATGGCTCACAAAATGAAATCCGGTGAGCTTCTGAAAGCTCAGACTCATATAATGAACCATCATTTGAGTGCCTTAAACTCTGCAGCACTAACTTGTGCGGTGAAACTAGGCATAGCAGATGTCATCAACAGCCACGGAAAGCCCATGACAATTTCTGACTTGGTCGCCAGACTTCCAATCCACCCTGCCAAAGGCAATCACTTGCAGCAGCTGATGCGCATCCTAGTCCACTCCGGCTTCTTCATTCACCAAGAAGAAGGGTTTTCGCTTGCGCCAGCCTCTTGGCTCCTCCTAACAGACGAGCCCTTGAATGCGAAATCATACACTCATCTTAAATTTTACCCTCATTTAGCAAAGGCATTCGATTTGCTAAGTGATTGGTTCCAAAACGAAGTTCCAACTGCATTTGAAATGGCAAGCGGGACTACATTTTGGAACTTGGTTGCAAGTGATCCAAGATTTGGAGCTACCTTTAATGAAGCCATGGCGTGTGATTCTCGGTTGATAAATAAGGTGCTGATTAGCGAATGCAAGCATGTGTTTGAGGGTTTGACGTCGTTAGTGGACGTTGCAGGTGGCACAGGAACAGTGGCAAGGGCCATATCAGATGTATTTCCTGACTTGAAGTGCACTGTGTTTGATCAACATCACGTGGTTGCAAACTTGGAGGGCAGTCAGAACTTGAAGTTCGTTGGTGGAGATATGTTTGAGGCGATACCCTCTGCAAATGCCATCTTACTAAAGGTATAAACTATATCGTCCTCTTTGATTCATCTGAACAATAACTTTGTTCAAGTAGTTGTCCATTTACGAAAGTAAAAGCAATTTCCCCTTAAACTATATCGTCCTCTTTGATTCATCTGAACAATAACTTTGTTCAAATAGTTGTCCATTTGCGAAAGTATAAGCAATTTCCCCTTAAACTATGGCACTTGGTTGGTTTCTAGCCACAAGTGACCATTAGAAACAAATACTATGGGGTACCTCGATCCCAAGATCTATCTGCTAAGAGTTGCAAGACAATCGAGACTCCAAAAGCAAGGCCTATATCAGGGAGCTATCCCCAGGTACATGGGACAACTACACACACAAACACCCTGTGCATAATTGTTATATTCAGAGTTCGACCCTTCTAGCAGCGCCATTCTGACTTTAGCATCGGAGCCGCCTCCGCCGGAACACCACCCGGCGGTCACTCCGTGTTCTATTTTGCAGGTCCATTCCCAGTTGTGATTCCCTATCAAGTTTTAAGCAGCAACACTGTGCATGGAAATGTTGTTCACGCATGGGTTTCAACAACCTCCATCGCAAGTTGAATTGCTATGGCTATAAAACTTACTAACTAAACCAAAGACTACATGTTAATGTGTATTTAATATATCTACGGATCACATTCACATTACGCCTTAGAGTTCTTGAGAAAAGAAAAGAGCAATTCTTCAAGTTTATTTGTTATCTTTTGATATGGGATCTGTTGTCCAAGATACCGAACCAATGAAAATTGTCTGCTCATAAGGATTTCAACAAAAACTAGGGTAGCGTTTGAAACAATTTTTGTATTCAGTTTTTTATTTAGTTTTGAAAACTGGAAAAAAATAATATCTTTGACAGGGAATTTTAGTTTTTTTTTTCCTTCAGTTTTATGAACCAGTTTTCAAACTGCGGCTACTTCTAAAAACTTCATTCTTGAGTTTTCAGTTTTGGAAGCATATTATGTCTTCTTCGCTTCAATTTTCATCACCAACATCTATCACCCAAGAACACCAAACCACTAACATTGCCAACCACCATACCCATTGACCACCACCACCAATGACCAACACCCCCGAACACAAAACGAGAAACGCTGCCAACCACCACTGCCACTGACCGTCGATCTGCCACCACCACTAATTAACACACCCGAACACCAAACTTGCCAACACTGCCAACCACCATAGCCACTGATAACCACAACCATCACCGCCCCCACTGACCAACACGGTCGAAATACCAAACCTTCTAAGATCAGTCACCATCACAGCACCACCACTCCTCTAAATCCAAATCATCATTGTACCAAAACCATTGTCCCGATAACAAATACCATCTCCATCAATTAGCCCTAGTATCTTTGATTTGCGCAGGTAAATTCCAATACAATCAAACCATTCACTCAATCAAACCCCAATCAAACCAACAAAGCCCTAATTTACAAGCTAGTATGTTATTGTTATAGCATTAGTTGGACGGTGGCAGATGAGATGTGTTGGTCGTGGTGGGGTCGCTTCTGGTTGTTGAACATAAGAGCTCAAAAGAAGCTCTCAAGTATTAGAAAATGAAAGAAAAGAGAAGAGAGGAAAATAGATAAAAGAAGAGAGGAAAATTGAAAAAAATAATATAAACACTATTATGCAAAACTGTATCAAACAACCCATCATTTTTGTAGAAAAAGAAAATTCAAAATGGTTTTTGTTTTGATTTTATAACCATAGCATTTAAGTTTTGCTTTTGCTAAGTGCTTTTGTATTTACTTGCATATGACTGATTATTTGCAGTCATCATAAATTCTACTAGAAAATAGAAAGTTTCTGGATTCCACCCTCGTATTGATGGAACGATTTGTAGAATCTACCACTAACGTGTAAACTTGCAAAGCAGTGGATCCTGCACGACTGGAATGACGAACAATGCGTGAAGATATTGAAGAAATGCAAGGAGGCAATTCCAAGCAAGGAACAAGCTGGGAAGCTGATCATCATAGACATGGTGATGGAGAACCAGAAACAAGACCACGAGTCGGCTGCAACACAACACTTGTTTGACATTCTAATGATGGTTTTGTTTGCTGGAAAAGAGAGAAATGAGAAAGAATGGGCACAACTTTTCTCTGATGCTGGATTCAGCAGCTACAAGATTACTCCAGGTTTAGGGACCAAGTCTATCATAGAGGTTTATCCCTGATTCAGTTTGTGGGTGTTTTCCCTTAATCATAATTAAAAAGGCAAGTCCACTTGTTCCTTGCCTAGTCTGAGACCACGTTGTCCTTTTGGTTCTTTTTCTGTTATGCTGTTTCTTCTTCTATTTGAATTGTCCGTGATTTTTCTTTGCAGCTTTGTAGAACAGTTTGAAGCAAACAAGAAAATGTCATTGCACGTGCAAATATTTTGATCTTATTTTGTGAATTATACTCCACTCGTTGAAAGTGTTTCTTATGCATAAATATTTTTACAAAGTGAAGTAAATCAACATGAGATATTGAATTATACACGAGCAATCTAAATTTAATTTGGACAATATAAAGTCAGTGATACGTTACTCCGTAACTATATTAAATGTTCACGTGTTTGCGAGTAAGGTATCGAGAGCAGGAAGTGAAATAATTGAGGGACAAGAAGATTCTAAATTACAAGAGTCAGAAATAGTTCTTTGAGAATATGCCACCCATTGCAATATAATGTTCTTTTACACTACGTACAACTAAAAATTTCTATAATAGGAACCATATGTTTGGATAACGGAGATAAATGAAAACCTCGTCTTTTTAGGCAAGACGCCTTTTTTTTATTTAACAGTCAAAAGAGTTACATAGGGACGTAAAAGAAACAACATAACCCAAAAAAAGACCATACAGATGACATCTCCATCAAGCCGGAAACCAATCACTCCCACCATAACAGAAAAGCTTAAAAAGCCCATGACTTAAAAATCGAGAAAACTACAACATAGTCGGCCTATGCATGGGATAAATTAAAAAACCACTTTGTTCCTCAAGGAATATGAATTGAATGCAAAAGGCAATAGCGAGATGCTATATCTGGCAAAAAAGAGGCCGGGGAAAGCGTAAAACACTTATTTCTATATTAGGATGGGCATGGCCACACCACTAGGCATCATCCGCACCAAACGCCCCCTAAGAGGAACCAATTTCGCTCTAGTTAGCCTTCAACACCACCAGTCCAAACCCCGCCTAAAAATGAGCCATAGTGAACACCACAGCCGCGACATGAAGCACACAATCCGACAAAAGCTCACACACACCCGGAAATATGGATGCCGTGGAGAGTAATACTTGACAATCGTTGCAAACAAAATGGTGTCACGAGGCACCCTGCTAAAGCAAAGGCATGGAAGCTTTTTGATCACATGCACCAAATTTTTGCTCAAGATGCTTGGAATACGAGACTTTGGTTGGTGACTATTGGATTTAGTGAATTTGGGCTCGTGAGGACACCTTACTCCATTTGGCCAATGTTTTTTTTGTTTTATATAACCTCCTCCTCATATCGCTAAAGAGCAAATGCGGCAGAGACGTACAAAAACAGCAACTTATATGCCTTAATCGTTTCAATATTAGATAGTGTTAACTGAAAATAATAATCAACAGTGCCAAGGTACATATTTAAAGATCATAGAACCTTACAAAGAACATTAAAATTAGGCAAGATGGTAACATGAGTTGTACTGTATAATACATCAAATAAACCAATGTATGTATCAATGACAAAAATGAAAAATGTTGTTACGGGAAAACCACAAAAATTTTAATGTGCATATTAAATTGACATGGCCCCCCACTTGTCATCCTCAGCATCCATGCGTGTGTACCGCACTTGTTTAAAGTGTAAAACACTTATTTCTATATTTCTATATATGTATGTATGTATGTATGTATGTATATATATATATATATATATAGACATACCCGTCTAACTGCTACTCTTGTTAGCGTTTTAGCCCAAAATGCCCCCTATGGTCCCGATACCTTCAAAATCCACTAACCGCGCATCTTAGCAGCGGTGAACCGCTACTAAGTGAAGTGGTTAGGCGTGCCTCCCAATATTCTAACCGCTACACTTAGTAGCGGTTAGACTACTTCAAGCCCCGAGCTCCTTCCAGCTGCCTTTACTTACATTTTCTCCTCTCTCTCTCTCTCTCTCTCTCTCCCTCTCCCTCTCCCTCTACCCCTAACCCTTTCTTCATCCTCCATAAACGCTAAGCCATTCCCAATTGAAATCTTTCACCACTGCAATCCTTCATCAATCATAAGCAAATGCTCAACTAAAATCTTCCACCACCATAATCTTCAAATCCCTAGCTAGAATCCCAAAGTTCAATAACACCTAGTAAGTTTGTACTTCCATCATCTCGAAGCAAGTTAGCAAAATTTGGAGCAATTATCTTGAAGGAGAGAATTGCATCAACACCACATAGAAAGTTTTTCCTTTTCATTTCATTTTAATTCAGCAACAGCATGTATAATAATTATTTACTGTAGATTTCAACATAAAATATGGATGCAACTGAGCAAATAAGCTTGGTGAAGATTTTGATCCACCTTACAAAGGTCAAATTTTTTCAAACATTGGATGAAGTTAAAGCATACTATAGAGCATATTCAAAAAATTTTGGTTTCCGTGTTTTAGAATTAAGACGACTAGAAAATGCGTCAAAACGGACCAATTTTTTTCCTGGTTACTTGTGTGTCACAGAGGAGCACCACATGTACCTCCGGTGGTTCAGATCAGTGATGAAGGGCCAAGGAGACAAAAAAAAAGGGACACATTTTTGGGTACCGGGTTTAAGGTACTTCTGTATGTAGTACAGCGGAAAAACCAAAATCATTAGTTGTGATGGGAGTCGAGTTAAGCTATAATCATAAATTGATGACCCCAGTAAGGTTGGTCGAATCCATTCGCATCGACAAATAAGCTCCGCACACAAACAACTGATATTTACAATGGATAAGGCTAAGATACCACCTATAGAATGATGGGGTTTTTTCAAGTCAGATCGGGGGGTTGACAAATTGAGTTTCAACGAGGTAGACCTTCGAAATGAACTTCGTGCTCAAAGGAGAGAAGCTTTTGGTGTGAGTGACTCTCAAGCTACGCTTGATTTCTTCAAGCACCTTCAAAGCAAGAATTATGGGTTTTTCTATAGTATCCAACTAAATGACGAGAACCGCATTAGTACTATATTTTGGGTGGATGCTCGTTCTAGGGATGCTTACCAAAACTTTGGCGATGTTGTGACGTTTGACACCACATACCGCACAAATATGTACTCTATGCCTTTTACTCCATTTACTGGAGTGAACCATCACTACCAATCAATCTTGTTTGACTTTGCTCACTTAGGGATGAGATGGAGGAGTCATTTACGTGGTTATTTGAAATGTGGCGTGAAATAATGGATCATACTCCCCCAAAAACAATCATCACCAACCAAGGTTTGGCAATGAAAAATGCAATCACTAAAGTCTTGCTAGATACTCGCCATGGCTTGTGCATTTAGCACATAAGCAACAACTATCCCAAGCACTTATATAATGTGTATGCAAATTATCCGACGACAAGAATGATTTTAATACTTGTGTTGAGAAATCTTTGATAGTCGATGTGTTTGAGAAGAGGTGGGCCAAATTAATGGATGACTATTATTTCCGCAATCATGAATGGTTAAAAATATCGTATAAGATCAAGACACAATGGGTTAAGGCTTACACCAATAAGTCTTTTGCTGCTGGAATGACTACGACCCCGAGAAGCGAATATATGAATTCCTTATTTGATGGGTACCTAGGTAATTCCCCAAATATAAAGGAGTTTGTAGTTGAGATGCAAAAAGCCCTTGAAAATCAACTTTTTTCTAGAAAGAGAAGCCGACGTTGCTACTGTTTATAGAGAAAGAGCTATATTAGTTTTTTCACCTTTGGAAGCTCATGTGTTTCAAGTCTATACAAAGAAAATGTTTAGACAGTTTCAAGAGGAACTTCAAAAGTTGAATCAATATAGTATGACGAAGTTTCACGAACACTATACCAAAATTTACCAATTCGTGCTCTTCTTCGGTTTTGAACAACGGACGACATTTCACCATATCGCATTGTCAAGATACCGGATTTGTTAATTGTAGGTGTCAACTATTTGAGCATTAAGGAACACTTTGTCGGCACACGCTAAAATTTTTAGCCTAAAAAATGCCAATGAAATTCCAAAGTAGTACATCTTAGATCGGTGGATGAAGCAAGTCAACAGAATATATGGTCACATACCCTACATGGCGCATGTTGCAGTTGATTTCGAGCAGTCTGAGACACTACAATATAATCACATTTGCAACGTCATAATGGTCTATCTTTGGATGCTGCATCAACAATGGAGGGGTACAAATATCTAGTTGATGTTGCCGCAAGGGAGAGGCCAATCTGACATAGTTTAAAGTGGCAATACTTGACACTCGAGACATCCACCCACTCAAAGCACTCCAGCCACTCGAGCTTCGGTCATTGGTTCACAGCCAAGTGTTGACAAAGGTAGTCTGCAAGGTAACAATGAAGATATTTTGGATCCGATTCTTTCTTAAATAAAAGGCAAAAGTGAGTTACATGGATGAAGAGTCCGATTGAAGATGCAACGGGTCAGAAACGACTTTGAAAGTGTGACTTGAATAATAAAATGACTGATCATGTCAAGAGAAACCACTACAAAGTGTTGGGTATCGAACCCGAAGGTCTACATGACGAGGATGATGATGATGTAGAGTGTTAAGTTGTAATGTGTAATTTGAACTTGTACCCAATATCTGCTACTGTTCAATTTGGACTTTGATTGTTACGTTTTAATGTGTAATTTGAGCTTTGGTCAATCGTAATTTGTAGTTTTTAATCACCTTTCTAATTTGTAATTTTCAGCAAAAAATCAAATTTGCAATCAAAGCTACAAAAAGTGCGCAATAAGTGTGCATACAGAGGCCAGAATCCTTAAAAAAACATGGGCTTCTCCTAACCGCTTCTATTACTAGTGGTAGGTGGGCCAAATTGATGAGAGCATCCCCTGACCGCTTCTGATAGTAACGGTTAGGAGATGCTGAGAGTGGTCTCTAACCGTTAGACTTAGTAGCGGTCAGGGATCACTCCTAGTATCTCCTAACCGATACTAACAGAAGCGGTCAGGAGATGCTGAGAGCTACTAAGTGTAGCGGTCACACCTCCCTGACGGCTACAAATTTTTAGCGGTAACACAAAGCCCCCTAAACCTGTTTCTTTCCCTCCTTTTATGCCAAACACAACATGCTTGTTTGTTGTGCCAAACCTGCACATGTTCCATCCAACAATCCTCACAACGATTCATTCCAATCCACCCAAAAATCCTCATAACAATTTAATGCAATCCAATTCAACATTTCTCAAAATAATCCGACAATTCTCAAAACCAATCCAAAAATAGCAAATGACAAGATTAATGGGGAAAAGACTTTCATATATACAATCCATCAAGGAAAAGACTTCAATATACACAAAAATATCAAGTACATCAATAATAATAAGGAAGAGCCCTAGCTACACCTTTCTAAGCTCCCAAGCTATCCTATAGCTAACATCAGGGCATCCCTCCGAGACCAAGTTATCATGGTGGGGATCTTCCAGATGAGCTAACTAGTCTATGTACTTAAGTACATAAACACCACAGTCGTGACTATTGTATTGTTTTGACGGGTCTTGCACCATTTCAACCGTCCAAGGATCCAACGTAGAGTTGCTCGTGATGGCCTTTCCCAGATATTGTCGTATGGCTAGTGGAAGGATCGTAGTCTGGAAAACTAGAGTAGAAAATGTCAACAAAGATTCAAATAGAAGTAATCATTATTAACAATGAATTGTTGACTAACCACTGCATTGATGTATTTTTTTTGTACATCTTCTTCAGCAGCAATCCTGGACGATCCTCCCTCAGGCTATCATAGATGCAGACCGATCTCGTCGAAAGATACACGACCAATAAGCAAAAGTGGCTACTGTGTATATGAGGTATGAATATCATGTTCGCCTCTGAAGCGTGACATTGATTATTCGTTCTCATCATGCCTAGCAAGTTGGGTGTAGGTATCCATGCACCCTTGTTCTTCCCTCTCCTCCTTTTCCATTCCGTCAAATTATTCAAGTTGTCTAGCAAGCGGTACATGAACAAAGATGGATACATCTTGATCTTCATCTCACTCAAAAGGTTATGTTGCCACTCTCTAATCCAAAGCAGGTCCGTGTAAGCATCCATAACAAAATTGGCAAGATCCATATTTGGAGCCAATGTCCTGAAATCCTCATGACCTATGTAATATGAACCGGCCTCGTTCGTAATAGGAAAGTCTGTTGTAACCTTCGGCTCATGCCCGAAGTAATGCTTGTCAATCCAATCTTGCTTAGACGACCTCAGAACCTTGGTCTGTTTTCCTTTATCAGACCGGATCACTGAGTACTTCTGAGGAGTTACTTGGGTCACTTGACTCTGGGGGCTGAGAACCGTAGACAGCAATCGACAATCCAGAAGACGGCTCCCCCTGGTATCCCCTATATGCATTACTAAAAGTTCAAACTCCAGCCTTGTACCTCTCGATGGTCTTCTTGATGTCGTTAAGGGCACGCCAAACCAGTCAAACCCCTCCAGAGCCTTGAATACAGAACTACCCAAGTCAACATAAAAAAATTGATTAAAAGATAAATAATCAACCACATTGCAAGAAGAATCGACAAAAATAGTATAAGGATTGTAGCTGAAGAAAAAAACTTACAATGTTTAATGCCCAAAACTGGACGTATATCGCACGTGGCTCATACTATGTCCGAATGGCCTGCGAAGGGCGATTTTTACTCGTGCGCATTATCCTGAGAAACCATTCTATATACTCATCAATACTAGTATCAGGATTTTTCATTGACACAAGGCTATCATATGTCTCTTGCCATGTATTCCACTAGTGTATCTCGTCGCGCAACATATCCAATGCATCCAGTTGGTCAAAATTCAAACCTCTACACTTCCTATATGGCCGCATGCTAGGAGCAGCTTTCGCTATCCTTACAAAAAAATTCTTAATTTTAAAAGTGAATAATTTTTTTGAGACAACCTAAAAAGGAAATATAATAAATTATTTAGGACGGAGGAGTAGCAATTACTTCTGCTTGTGTTGCATTATTGCAAACAGTCTTTTGCACATGTTTATGTAATGATCAGTGTCGGAGGGAAGGCGGGGGAGCATGGTGGGCATGTGCCTACCCCCCCCCCCCCCCACCTGCCAAGCAATTCTTTCTTCTTATTATTATGACTACTCTATGTATGATTTTCTTACTTTTGGGCCGCTTTGAGGATTAGAAGAACTTTTTTGAAGCTATTCATTTTCACCATAGAAGTCATTCCCGTCAAATACAGTAAAAGGATATCTACCACTTCAGTTGTTTTTTCAATTTTGTCGCTATAGATCTATAGTACAAACGTTTATTCTGTTTATGGATACTTTAATGACTTTAATGTCGAAAGTAGGGTATAAGTAATAGATACGATTTTTATATCTCATAGCAATATTGTAAGCTTCGTTTTGATTTTCTTTTTAATTGAACTCTTGAAGGCACTTTGAACACCCAAGTGCCACCTTAATTATACAAGATTTCTGACTCCAACATTGGTAGTGATGATCTTTTGTTTTAAGGAATTCAAACTGGACAACGTGTCTTGTAGTAAGCTTGTAAAGAATGAATTTTCAAAAATTTACTTGTACCATTACTTTCCTTACCAAGGGTGTGATGAGTATATTTACCTCAAGGTCTCTTTGATAACGTGGTGTTATACTTACTGATCGAACGGAGTACTATTCTTAGTACGAAATATCCCGCTTGAACCGCACAAAAAAAATTACTTCTCCAAATAGCTAGATTGGGGCACGGACTAGGTCGCGCTTTTTAAGACAGTTTGCGCCCCTACCGTATATAACCAGTGCAATAGCCTCGGCACGCCGCCCCCAGGATACAGCAACCAAGCTTTATATATTTACTGTAATTATTCTTAGTTTGCACAACTAGAGCGGCGGAAGCTTCATCCAACACCTTTATTTGTCAAAAACATTAGTACGAGTATATGACCAAAATAAAAAACACCACTTCACACAATATACAGAAAAATATATCTATTATTGAGAATGATCACACTAGTGTATACTAGTATAAAAAAAATATGAATTATGTGTGGTGAGGGAGGCTCAAACAAAGGCTTAAGCTGAGAACAAAAGGGAACCATTTTCCATTGTAGCCTGAATAATTCAGGCGCGATTTGTCAACTTGTTAAACAAGGATGACATGAAACTCAACCAAGCCTTTGTTAATATATGTAGTGTAATTGAAAATGTAATTGATGTGCCATTGATTGGTAGAGTTTAAAGAATTTTTAAACATCATTTAAACCCAATAAAAGTGTACTAATGTGACACATTTAAATTACAATAATAAGACCGATGTGTTTTGGGTATGTAACTGACAAATTATGAAGGTATATAAGCAATGTTATTATTCAATAATGAATTATAGTTAACTATTAATCTCATTTTTAGTAAAATACTCCAAAAATGCCCCACTTATCTTAATAAAACCAGAGACATTTAAAATAAAGTAGCACATTTTTGCAAAGATAGAATATCATGCATCATAAAAGTGGCTCTGCCTTAAAACCTTTACTTAGTGTTTATGTATTCTCGTACTAGAGTCAAAGTGGCTCAGCCTTGAAACAACAACTACTTAAGGACACGTAAAATCGCGTCACACATATTGTATTCCAAGTGTTTTAAACCAACCTTCTCAAAGCCAGCAAATTATGGCCTTGTGCTTTATCTCAGCTTTCGTGAGTGCTTTAGAGACTTAGCTCAAATCTCAGAGGAAGCAACCCCACTTTTACACTCATATAGGTGAGTCTATCAAAGAATCTCGTAACTGGTACATCCCAAAAATCATGTAGAGATATAATCTCAACCTCCAATATATTTACGAGAAACATGTACTTACAAGATAAGAAGGGGCGTTATGTCACAAGACAAAACAATACATGTATATAAACAAGTCACTCTATAATTCTTTGCTCTCCAGCCTAGTTCTTGGGATCTCTAGACCCTAGGATGTTGTATCCTTATAGGAGACTTTATACAAATTTGGGCTTATGTCCGATTTCCCTCGATGTACATCAGACCTTTCAATGTTGGCCAACTCATTATTATACCATGAATACAGTAACAATGTCTGATATCTGCACTTTGCCCCCACATGGTTGTGCTTTGCAAAACAAGTGATCTTTCATTTTCATGTCAAGTACTGACATCAACTTGTTTTTACTTTGAAGGGAATGCTTGCCTTTCTCGAATTAGATACCACCATTCATTAAAATAATACGAATCGATTATATTCCCTCATTATTTATCATATAAATTAAATCGGGACACATCTTAAGGCACCATATCACATAGATAAGGGGCCAAACAAGTAATTCTAGAGCACTAGGCACGCTACCTTAGTAGTCAACATCCTTACTACTAAGAATCAAAATTACATGACTAAGTAGCCTACTACTACTTTTGACATTTTATGGCTAGTGGTTTCTCTATTTACTAGGAACCATTTTCGCACTAGATATTTTATATTTTTATTATAAATTTGAAACTACAACTCCTTAAAAAATTTTGAGTTTTTCGATAAGAGTGACACATATTCCAATGAGATAAATCTTTCAACATTTAAAGGGGCTCAGTGCTTAAAAGTTTTAACTCTCCTCAAGCTTTAGAAAACAGACATGTACTAAAACCCCTTGTATCTTTATTTTATTAATGTTTTTCAAAGCACCAAGACTGCAACCTGGTTTGATAGACAACCATTATTTGCAGCACCACGGGGTAAAGGACAGTTGCGGTTGGGGGGTGGGGGGGGGGGCCACAAAAGGTAGGAAGAAAAGAAAAAAAAAATGGGAATGACACCCAACCGCAACACTTTGTTGCGGTTGACCGGGGGGGTGGGGGGGTGGAGGGGTGGGGGGGTATAGGAAGAAGAAAACCAACCGCAACAAAGTGTTGCGGTTGGGTGGATGTTATCCACCGGTCGATCCTGATCGGCCCCCATATATATATATATATATATATATATATATATATATATATATATATATATACATACATACATTCATTGCGCATATACGTGTGCAGGCCACTACAAGAAACAGTGCGTTTAGCGACCATACTTTTTTGCAGTCGCTAACTCAAAATTCACCGACCGCATTTAAATGCGGTCGCTAGGTATAAAGAAATTCTAGCGGGGTCAACAAAAAATTGGCGCGTATTTTCGCTACTGCATTTAGCGACCGCAGAGGCAGTCGCTAAATTTAACAACCGATTTTAGCGACCGTTTTGACCGTCACTAACTTTAGCGACTGCATTTAGCGACCGTCAAGCGGTCGCTAATATTAACGACCGTCTTTGGCGACCGTTAAAGCAATCGCTAAAGTAAACAACCGCTTTTAGCGACCATTATGGTCGTCAACAAACTAAAAAATATATAAACCCTAACTTTGCCCTAATTTCTTTCTCTCTTTCTCCCTACTCGAACCGACGCCTCCCCTTCGCTCCTAACCACCGTGTAGTCGACGAAGTGCATCTCTCCGCGAAGCCCACACAGCCATGGTTGCCGGACCTGCCACAGACACGCCGCAGGCAAGCCCACCTCTCCCCGAAGCCCACGCCGCCACTATTGCTGACCCTACCACCGCCAAGCCCACACGCTACACCGCCGCCAAGGCCACCGTTTACACTATCGTTTACCATCTCTGGCGCCAAGTGTGTTACATTAATTTCAGTGTAATTTTATTTCTTTTTGGAATGCCATCACAATTGAACATTGCTCATCATTCCCAGTTTCATATTTCATGGTTCCAATTCCATCGTTATCTTGGACATGTGATTCCGAATCATGTGCCTGACTTCATATGCTCACCTATGATGTAAGAAATTAGAATATTGAGGTTCTTGTGCCTGAATTCATGTGCCTGTTTGAAGTTCAGAATATTGAGGTTCTCTGGACTAGTTCTATAAAGAAAGTGGTAGAATGAATTAAGAAGAAATAAATCACCAACATGCCAAGACTTCGAAAATAGTGGAATTGATGCATTGACATAATTTACAATCAATTTTATTGTAGAGATAATAGGTAGGACTGTGATGTCGATCTGTCCATTTTACTTCACTGCTGTTAGATTTGATTCATAGCTACCCATTCTTTAAATATTGCCATAAAAAAAAGGGTACCCTACCCCTAAGTCTGGTGTTGGCACCTTATGCTAGTCGAACTAGCCTCTTGATGCATCAATAATTTCTTGATGATGTAAAGGTTAATTCCTCCTTTAGGATGTGACGTATGTTGATATGCTCTAGTTCTCCAAGTGGTTTTCTGGACGTGGTAGCTTTTTGCATTTGTAGTAGTATGGACTTCAATTTGACGGGGATGTCGTCCGGCTTTGTGTTTTCTGGCATCTATGATGCCTATATTTTCTCACTGCTTTTTGGATGATGGTACATATTTTTACTATTAACCACAAAAAGGAAGAAAGAAATTCCCAAATCATAACTAGTAGGCACAAGCATTGTGATGCCGCCACAATGGATATGTCTAAGAACATATTCCATGTTTAAAGGGGAAAAGAACTTGCATAACTTAAAAATGGAAACAACTTGTTTAAAACATCTGCTGTGTTGGAAAATAGAACACCAGTTTTATGTCACAAGTTTCTCTAGACAATGTGCAAGCTAGAGAAAACCTTTCCCCCGTCATTCTTTGATTCGATGTAGCATTTGACCATTCACTTAGCATATGAGACTAGAGTAGGCAGACCTATGCAGTATCGGTAGATGTATCCATTTGAGAGGTGATGTCACTCATCCATGTTTAAATTGTATTTTACACTTGCACACATGTTCACTGAAAAATGACTTCTTTCTTATATAGGTATATGTTTCACCTTAAGAAAAAAGGTGCATAACAAAGCGCACGTTGAAAGTTCAATTGCAGAGGCTTACATTCTTGAGGAGCTTACCAACTTTTGCTCCCTTTAGTTTGAGTCTGATGTTGATACAAAGATGAATCGACTTAGTGGCAATGACAATAGTGTTGACATAGAACTAGAAGAGCGTCTTTCCATATTCATGCATCTTAGTCGTGCACTTGGAGCAAGGAGTGGTTGATATCTATTCGATGAAGAGTAAATTGCAGCAACATTGTACGCTCTCATGAATTGCAATGAAGTTACACCATTTATAGTGTAAGTTCTCATAGTTCAAGAACATAATATAACAACTATGCTATATAACATACAGTGAATACGATAAGGAGCAAATCCTTGGATATCAGATGGACAACTTGAAAAAATGCGAAACAGCGAGTTCTCTGAGTTGTTCCAAAAGCGCGTAAGTTCTAAAACCACATCTCATTTCTAATATAGTGAGATGATATATGCGATTTAATAACTTAATATTTTGTGCAAATTGTTTGTTGTTATAGACCGCCCAAGGTGGAGTTGATGCTCGTCTCAAATTGCTTGAGACTGGCCCTAATAGATTAGTTTCATGTTATAAAGGGTACATTGTCAACGGGTTTAGGTTCAACACGATGGAAGTTGACCTTACTAAACAAACCCAAAACAGTGGAGTTTTAATGAAAGGTGACTGCTATAATGACAGTGAGCGTGATTTTTATGGGCAATTGGAGGAGGTTGTTGAACTACATTATTATTGCAGCGGTAATCAACTGGTAAAGTTCAAATGTAGATGGTTTGACATTACATCTGGTATCCGAGTTAGTCAACATGGGATTGTAGACGTTAATATGAGGTCAAGGCTCGGATCATACGAACCGTTTGTATTTGCAACTCAAGTAACGCAAGTCTTATATACAAGGGTGTGACAAGGAAGGACCCAAATTGGCATACTATTATCAAGACCAAAAGAGGCTTTGTTGATGATGATGTGTTCGTTAAGATGTACCAAGAGGATGATGCTCCCACAGTGATGTCGCTTCATGATGATAACGATCTTGTTGATGAGCCTCTTTACGATTTAGGCCATGCTGAGGAAGAGGTCGATGCTGAAGCCCTCCATAAGGATGATGATGATGATAATGATTCCGAAGAAGAAGTTGAACAAGAAGAAGATGATGATGAAGATGAAAGGGACGAAGATGACGACGAGGAGGAAGACATTGAGTTGTCTATTAGTGATAGTGATTGACTCTGTAAAGCAAAAACATTCTTATCATTCTACTTTTGTACTTGTAGTGTTTATAATTTAAATTGAGTTATCTATTAGTGATGGTGGTTGACTATATAAATCTAAAACATTGTTATCAATTAACTTTTGCACTTACGTCTTTTATTATTCAAGTTAACTATATTTGGAACTGTAAACATATCAATTGCTGTTAGTTATGATATTTGTTATTGAAGTTTTCTTATGTTACTCCTGAGTGCTTTTTTGTAGATATGTCGAGGTCTAGTGCACCCCTAGGTCGTGGAGGAAGCCCCTCCCCAGGATTGATGACGACGCTACTGATGAGCAGCCGATGTCATCAATAGCTTCAGTATATGGTGAGACAATAACATATTTGTTACAAAATATATAACGTCTTCATTTTCATCATTTGTAGCTTCTATTGGATCTGAACCTAAAGGTATCACACGTGGGATACCTCTTCCAGCCACCCTGGAGCAGAAGATTACTGCTCATGTTCTCAACAATTAGTATCTTTTCAATTTTCAAAGCTCAATTCTTACCATCTTTTAGCTAACCTATCTAACTTAATACCTTGTTTTTTGGGATTGACGTATCTCTTGTGATGCAACTTAATTAGCTTTGTTGAAGATTACGTTAGGACGAAAATCGGTCCTATTATCAAAGCCCACCTCCCACGGCCTTATCCGACGTGGAAGGCGTGGACCGAATCAGACAAGGAACTTGTCTGGGGGGAGTTCTTGGTAAGGATCGTCTAGTGAATACTTTTCATTGCTTTATTTGGTTTTAGAAGTAGATCATTGCTGAATTTTTCTTGCTAATTATGTTTGGAATTGTGTTGAATTATGTTCAGGACTACTTCAAATTCAAGTCCGACAAAGATGAAGAACTTGGAAGGCAGGCTTGGGAGTGGCATTGTTCAAAAAATTACAAGAAGTGGATGCTCAATGCAAGGAGGCATGCTCTAGCTCGGTGTAACATGATGGATATTTCGATGGCCAGAAACTTCAATCCTGAGTACTTCTTAAAATCCATGCGGGGGCAGCTAGCAGATCATTGGTGTATAGCTAAATGGGCCAAGCTCAGCGAGCGAGGCAAGGATATGGCGAGTAGTGAGAAGAAGATAAAGCATAGTGCTGGATCACGTCCATATGTTGTGCACAATCTGAAGCTGAGAGAAGAAGACCCTGACAAAAGGGATCCTACTATGCTCTAAGGCTTTGAGGTCATACACAAAAATAAAGATGGGAAGTGGATTTCTGAGAGCGCAAAGCAGTTTGTGAGCAATCAATTATTCTTCACTTTTGCATTCCTATTGTATCCTTATTGGTTGTTGTAACATTTATTACCTTCTTATACAAAATGCGTATAAGGAAAAATTTGAGGCCAACTCCCAGACATATGGTAGCCAAGCAGTGGATGAGATCTCTTTGTGGCCAGAAGCTACAGGGGGTCCTAAGAAGGACCGTATCCTCGGCCGTCCTCGTCAATCCACACATTCATTGTTAGGTAGACAAAAGTCACCAGGTGCGACCAGTTGTAGTGGTTCTCAGTTTGAACAGACGGAGAAAGAGCGCTTAGATAGACTACTAGAAGAAAAAATTGCTATGATGATCCAACAAGGTTTTATTATGCCCGGAGTCAGACAACAGGTAATACCAATTTTCTTAAGTAGTTATGTATCCTGGTCATTTAGTCTGTGATCTTGATTTGATTATATCAGTGTGGATAGGGTATTACTACAATTGTGTTGAATTATTTGTATGGTTTCATGCAGGGCGGTATTGTGCCTTCTGCCGGTGATTCTCAAGGCGGTGAGGACATTGTTGGATCAAATATGCCTTCAACAAGGAATGTAAGAAAATGATGATGATGAGGTTGACGGGTCTACCGACAGCTAGTATGTTCTTGGGATCCTATATATTGTAGTTATGTAGCTTTGAACATATACTTGCCTCATTTTTTCAATTTTGGTCGAAGACTGTGTATGTAATGGAGACTTGATGTTTTTCTTTGTCACTTTGACGTGATTGTAGTGCCTTATGTTTATAGTTTGATAATGTAAAGCTTTGTTGATGTGCTTGTTTTGAATGAGTTATGGAATGAATACGGGACTTATTTTTGGATGTGTACAGCATGTTGAATATTCGATTTGTTTTTGGATAGCAGGTTGAATGTGCGAATTGGTTTTGGACAGGAGGTTAAAACAGAGCTTATTTTTTAAAGCAATAACCCAGGTCTAGCAACTGTAGAATGCGGTCGCTAAATTGGATTTGGCATTCGCTAAACAAAAAATTTATTTAGTGACGGCAGGAGCAGTCACTAAATTGGACACAGCGGTCGCTAAATAAAAAGCAATTTAAATTTAAAAGTATTTAGCGACCGCAAGACCAGTCGCTAAATTGGACACCGCAGTCGATAAATAAAAAATTTTAATTAAAAAAAAAAATTAGAAATTTGGTCAAAGCGGTCGCCAAATTTAGAGACCGATAATTAAATGCGGTCGCTAAATTTTAGGGACCTATCCTTTAGCGACCGTTTTTGCAACCGCCATTTGTGGTTGCTAAAAGTGGTTAGCGACCACTTTTTCATCTTTAGCGACCGCTGGCTCCTTCTTGTAGTGCACGCGCGCGTGCTTTCTATTTCCTTAAATTGAGCTGAAAAACAATGAATAGATTGCGATACAATGGAGTTCTAGTGCTTGCTGTCATTAAGCTTTTGTTTTACATGATCAAGTAGCATTTCAAAATGGATATTGGTTTAGCAGTTGACTCATATCCTAAATATGTGTGCAAGTCAAACCTAATCAAATAACTTTGGATGAAAGGAGTACAAATCATTGTGAAAAGATACTTAGATAAGCACGATACATATATTCCATGTAATACGGTGTTAATCTCAATAGCCTTTCCATACAATTATACGAGTGGTGTCTATATTTGTCATTGTACTAAATTAGTATCTAATTTTTGTTCTTTCATGGTTTCTGTGCACTCCTTTTTCTTTCCCATAGTTATAGCAATTTTGGTTTTGGTATAGATTTTTCCAATACCGTATTAGTTAATGCACAAGTACCCTCGTTATTGATATTCCAAAGTGAAGGTACATTGTGAAAGTAAAAGCAATTTCATACAAATAAAAATAAGTATTATCATATTTGATGGGAATTCCAAACATAATAAAAATAAGTAGAATCTTAGTTGACTATATATTGTCATGTGGGCTAGGAAATAATTGGTCAAAATACTAACGTTGTTTTAAGTAAATTAGATAGTAATCTGCACTTTTACTTCTATTATGAATGACATCATGCATTATTGTGTTCTTTCTTTTGATATTCAAAAAAGGCAGATCCTAGTGACTAAAAGTAGCAAATCCTTACTTGTTGTTTGTCTGCTCTTTTGGTAATCTAATTATCCCCCCCCCCCCTTCTTTCCGACCCACAACCATGCCGTATATAAAATGGATTAGAAATAACAACGTAACATATTGGAAGTTCCATCCTTTTTAAATTACATCCTATATAAGTTAACGAGACAAATGTCCGAGTGATCTTTAAATTATACACATCTTGTCATAGTCCTTTAACTTCAAACCGTTTGCCGTACAAGTCATTTTCTCTGTTTCCGTCAAAATATTCTCTATTGTGGCCCCACAGGTACATTAGAGGCATTTTTCAATTCTCAAGAACCGGAAGCTTCCTTATGGTCCTTGAAATATCAACATGTTACTCAATTAGTCCCTGAACTAATTCTTTCACTCTTGGTCCTTTACCATTGCATCATTAGCTAACTTCTATTAGGTTCCACGGCCATGGTATTTTAGTATCATGGCCACAGATCTCTCTACAAGGTGGCTTTGTCCTTACTATGCACCATTAACACCGTCTCTCTAGGGTTGCAAGTTAGATTGAGTTTTCATAGGTTTAACTAATCCAACCCAAGAAATTGTTGACTTTTACCAAATCCGGTCGCCACTTTTGACAATCACTACTGCCAACCACCGGTTGCAACCACCGCCCTCAACTGCTGCCAGCCCCCAACCCCACACTGCCACTACCCTGCCCTCAGCCAGTGACCGAATGCCAGCAACAGTGGGCTAGCTACAGTCGGCCACTGATGGTGTGAGGCAGTGGCATGCTGGAGTTTGAGGCAGTGGCACAGTGGAGCCGGTGACGGGATGTTGCAGTTTTAGTTATGTTTGTGGCAGAGGAGGGTGTGTTTATGGTGCATAGTAAGTACAAAGCTACTTGTAGAAAGCTCGATAGTTATGGTATTAAAAGATCATGGTCATGGTGGCAACTTATTTGACGGGGTATGCATGTATTGCCTTTTTTTATCAACGTATGAAACCTGACTAAGTGACAAAAAGGACGAACATGTTGATGCAATGTAAAAAGACCAAGAGTGCAAGAATTAGGTCAGCGACTGACTGAGCAATACGTTAATAATTCAGGAACCATAAGGAAGCTTCTGCTTCTTCAGAATTGAGCAATGACTCTAGTGCCCTGTTGTGGGGGCCTCAAAGGAGGATGTTTTCACGGAAAGGAGAAAAGGACTTATATGGCAAATCGTTTGAAGTTAAAGGACTACAGTGGAAAAAAAATTAGCTGAGGGACTAAAATAGCGAGGCCTGTATTGTTCAAGGACCACTTGAACATTTGTCTCTAAATTAACCAATCCATGCTTGCATATTGTGAAAGTTGTACAGAAGCAAGCTTATATCTATCTTTTTAAAATATACATCTTGTTATATAAAACTCATCGTGGTCCTTAAACTAATATGTTTTCTCCAGTTTAGTCATATAATTAATTATCTCGTTTTGATGGTCTTTAACCTACAAATGTCATTCACATCCATCCTCTTGGCCGTCTTCATTCATGAAGGTTGGGCATGTTAGCCTAACCATCAGACCCAGTGCTCTACTTTATTAGAATTTTAATTGTGCCAGTGGTGCCTCTTTTCATTCTGGCGTTAATTTTGGCATGTTGTATCGTATATAAAAAGGGTCATATGGGGGCATTTTAACATATCAAACTGGGCATATACTGAACCATCATTTGAGTGCCTTAAACTCTGCAGCACTAACTTGTACGGTGAAACTAGGCATAGCAGATGTCATCAACAGCCACGAAAAGGCCATGACCATTTCTGAGTTGGTCGCCAGACTCCCAATCCACCCTGCCAAAGGCAGTCACTTGCAGCAGCTCATGTGCATCCTAGTCCACTCCAGCTTCTTCATTCACCAAGAAGAAGGGTTTTCACTTGCGCTAGCCTCTTGGCTCCTCCTAACAGACGAGCCCTTGAGTGCAAAATCATACACTCTTCTCAAAATTTACCCTCATTTAGCAAAGGCATTGGATTTGCTAAGCTGCATTTGAAATGGCATACAGGACTACATTTTGGAACCGGGTTGCCAATGATCCAAGATATTGAGCTGGCTTTAATGAAGCCATGGCTTGTGAATCTCGATTAATAAATAAGGTGCTGATTAGCGAATGCAAGCATGTGTTTGAGGGTTTGACGTCGTTAGTGGACATTGCGGGTGGCACATGAACAGTGGCTAGGGCCATATCGTATGCATTTCCTGACTTGAAGTTCATTGTTTTGTATCAACATCATGTGGTTGCTAACTTGGAGGGCAGTCAGAACTTGGAGTTCGTTGGTGGAGATATGTTCAAGGTGATACCCTCTGCAAATGCCATCTTACTAAAGGTATAAACTATTTCGACCTCTTTGATTCATCTGAACAGTAACTTTGTTTAAATAGTTGTCAATAGTCACAAGTGACAATTGGAAACAAATACTCTGGGGTACCATGAAACCATAATTATTAGAAAACTCCGTAGCAGCCATCCCAAGGGGTAAGGTCCAGCTACATAACAAGAAATATTGTGCATGGAAATGCTGTTGATGCATGGGTTTCAACAACCTCCATCAGAAGTTAGAATAAGGAGAATCAAGAAAATTAATTTTTGTTGGATTTCTTATGAGCAGACAATTTTCATCGTTCGGTATCTTGGACAATAGATCCCATAGCTAAGATAACAAATAAGCTCGACGAATTGCTTTCTTTTTTTTTCTTTTCAAGAACTCTGAACTGCATTTGAATGCAATCCATATGTATTTCATGAAAACACGTTAAGATGTAATTTTTGATTTTGTCAGTAGGTTTTATATTTTAAACCATAGCAATTTAAGTCATGCTTTGGGTACGTGCTTTTGTAATTACTTGCATATGACCAATTGTTTGCAGTTATCGTAAATTCTACTAGATTATAGAAAATTTTGGATTCCACCCTCGTATTGATGGAATGCTTTGTAGAATCTGCAGCTAACGTGGAAACTTGGCAAAGCAATGGATTCAGAACGACTGGAATGACGAACAATGTGTGAAGATATTGAAGAAATGCAATGAGGCAATTCCGAGCAAGGAACAAGATAGGAAGTTGATCATCATAGACATGGTGATGGAGAACCAGAAACAAGATCATGAGTCGGTTGCAACGCAACACTTATATGACATTCTAATGATAGTTTTGTTTGTTGGAAAAGAGAGAAATGAGAAACAATGGGCACAACTTTTCTATGATGCTGGGTTCAACACCTACAAGAAAAAATTTCTTTGCAGCTATGTAGAACAGTCTGAAGCAAACAAGAAAATGTCATTGCACATGCAAATATTTTGTTCTTATTTAGTGTTTCTTATGCATAAATTTTTTTACAAAGTGAAGTAGATCAACATGAGATATTGAATTATACACGAGCAATCTGAATTTAATTTGGACAATATAAGGGCAATGATACGTTACTCTGTAACTATCTTAAATGTTCCATGTATACACTGCGTTTGGCTAGTTTCGACATGGCCTTGCTTAGGTGCACATAGAGGATAATGCCTATTAAGATATCCATTAACTTGACCACACGAAAATAATTTACCACAATACTTAGATTGAACTCTTCAAACGCCATCGACCATAATATCCTCAAAATGATTCCAACACGAGGCTTTCTCTTCTTTTTTTCCCCTTTTAGACTTTTGGCGGACTTGCGGCAGAATTGCTCGGTCTTTCATCATGATTACCATTTATCAGGGTAAACTTCTGCCCTGGAGTAGTAGCATCGCCAACTGAGCTGCGGCCTTGACTAAAATGTTGAATGCGTATATTCAAACTCTGAAATATTTTGGTTAAACTGCCTGTTAACCCTACGGTTATTTAACCTAGGATTATATTTGGTTTTGATGATAACTAACATTGATGTTTATGTTGTCTAACATGCATTGAGTTGATGAAGCAATAGGAACAATCTCATACTCATGCAAACGGACTATTAGACGAGCAACACGATCAAAGACTCTCAACGGAACGCATCAAAGAAGGATTTCGTCGATTGAATTTTACATCGCTTTATTTCCTTCTTTGTAAACTAGACATAGAGAGATGATCGTTACGATGACTGTATACCTAGAACTTACCCATAGGTTTCCCTTGCATGCATAAAAGTTTTTCATGCTTTAAAAACAAGAAAACTGCATTTTCAGGAATGCAGTCGACTGCATTGGAATGCAGTCGACTGCAATACTTCCAGTAGCCTATTAAGTCGACTGCATTGGATTACAGTCAACTGCAAGTTGGAAATTTGAATTTCCAACGGCTACTTTTGGGAATACAGTCGACTGCAATGGGACATTGCAGTCGACTGCATTTACCGTTTTGGCGCAATTAATGCTCCACCTAATCCCAAACGGTCATATTTATTCCCACCTCTATAAATACTCATTTTGGGCATTGTTTTGATTCATCAATTGCATTCAAAGCTCTCTTATCTTTCATATACTCAAAGATCAAAGCAATTGTTCAATCTCTCTTGTTTTTTATTGATTTCTCATCCATTTCAAGAGAGCATTTATTGTGAGCTTACATTTGAGAGATATACACTTTCATAAGTCATCATACACTCATCTCTCTTGTTCTAGTGCTTAAACTTGTACTCATCTACTTCTTGAGAGTAAAATCTTGTACACAATTCTTCATTGAAAGGTTCTTGTATCAAAGCTTGGGGTTGTCAAGCTTTGGAGCTTTGGGTTTGTCAAAGCTTGTTCTTGATGTGGGCATAGCATCAAGGGATTGTAAGAGGTTCGATCTTGACCCGTAAAGAAGATCATACTAGTGGATTCTAGGGCCTTTCAAGGGACTTCCTTGAAGGGGTGGACGTAGGCTTGTGGGTATATCAAGCCGAACCATTTAATTCTCCTTGTCAAGTATCTCTAAACCTTTCTCTCTTTACATTATCGTTTTACATTTGTGTTGAGATTGATTGTTTGCTTATTTGAGTTATTGAGATTGAGGTTTGTTGTTCGTTAATTTTTAAAAAGTAGTCTTAAAACCCTATTCCCCCCCCCCCCCCCCTCTAGGGTTATTTTATTGGTTTCAAGTGGTATCAGAGCCTCGGCTCTTGTTATATTGGGTAACGCCAAGAGAGTTAATCGATCATGGCTTACGTTAGGGGTATGGAGGGTAGTTCTACCACTAGGCCTCCATTGTTTAATGGGACCAATTATAGTGTGTGGAAAGTTAAGATGAAAATCTACTTAGAATCTCAAGACTATGAGATGTCGGATATTGTTGAGAATGGCCCATTCGTTTCGATAAAGGTGGTTGACAAGGTTGAAGAGCCTAAATCAAAATCGGAGTATAGTGATCATGACAAGAAGATGATTTGTATGAATGCTAGAGCAAAAAATTGTCTTGTATGTGCTTTAGACATTAATGAACTCAATAGAGTCATTATGTGTAATTCCGCTAAGAGAATTTGGGATACTCTTCAAGTCACTCATGAAGGGACTTCTCTTCTTAGAGACTCCAAGATGAATTTATTGTTTAGAGATTACGAGTTATTCCATATGCTTCCAAATGATTCCGTTACGGATATGAATACTCGTTTTACTAACATTGTGAATCCTTTGAAGCAATTGGGCAAGGAATTCACTAATGGTGATCTCGTAAGTAAGGTGATTAGGTCCTTACCAAGAGCTTGGGATGCAAAGATCACCGCCATCCAAAAATTGAAAAATCTCAATATCTTTCCTCTTGATGAATTGATGTGCTCACTCATGACGTACGAAATGCAACTCAAGATCTTTGATCAAGAGGACGTCAAGAAGAAGCCTACATCAATTGCTCTTAAAGCTTCATCTTCAAACCTTGAGTCAAGCGATGATGAAGAATTTGATGAAGAGGATATTGCAATGGTTGCAAAGAACTTCAAGAAGTTCTTAAGATTTAGAAGAAATGATGGGAGAATGCAACAAAATGCTAGCAACGAAGAGAAGCTTTGCTACAAATGCCACAAGCCGGGACACATGAAGATGGATTGTCCTATCTACAAAAGGGAGAAGAAGGAAAGAAGAGATGTATGGGAAAGAGCCAAAAGAAGACAATTCTCTAAGAAAGAGAATAAGGAGAAGGAAAGAGCAATGAATGCCGAACATACTTCAACATGGAGTGATTTTGATTCAAGTGATGAAGAGAATGATCAAGCAAATGTATGCTTCATGGCAAATGATGAGGTAAGCTTTTCTTCCGGTAGTGATAGTGATAATGAAAGCTTTGAAGATACTTATGATAGCTTATATGAGGAATCCAAGAAAATTTTCAAGAAAAATATTATTTTGTCTAAGAAATTCCTTGAAGCTAATAAGCAAATTGAGAAGTTGATAATGGAAAATGATAAGTTGCATGCCAAGAATGAATGCATGTCTAGCCATCTATATGTAGAGCATGTGAATAACGATTTGGTTGAATTACTTGTTAACACTCCTAACTCAAAACAAATCTCTTCCAAAACTTTGGCTTTAGAAAAACAAAATGAAGATTTAAAAGTTGAGATTTGTGATTTGAAAAAATGTCTTGAAAATTTTGTTGATGGTCAAAACAATTTGGATGTCATGCTTGGGCGCCAAAGAATTGGCCTAAACAAAGGTGGTCTTGGATTAGATCCCATGGCCATGCCTCCTAAAGTTTTGCAACAACAAGCTAGGTTGAATATTCATACAAAATGACCAAAGAACTATTGCACACCTTTTACACATTGCGGTTGGTGCAACAAGAAAGGGCATACGACTAATCATTGTCCTTGTAAAATTGTTTTTATTAGAGGTAGAAAGAAAATGTGGATTGTGAAAGGTCAAGAATACAAATGCAAGACTAACACCCAAGGACCCAAGAAAATTTGGGTACCAAAAACCATTACTTGATTTGTCTCAAAGCAAAATCTAGTAGTAAGAAGTGGATTCTTGATAGTGGATGCTCAAGACATATGACCGGCAACATATCTTTTTTCACATCGATTGATTTTAAGGAAGGAGGAAATGTAACCTTTGGTGACAATTCTCAAGAAAGAATCAAAGGTAAAGGAACTATTGGTAAGGAACCACATTCAATTGAGAATGTGTTATATATTGAAGGATTGAAGCATAACTTGCTAAGTATTAGTCAATTTAGTGATAAAGGTTTTAAAGTTATCTTTGAGGCTTCTCAATGCACTATTCTATCCTTGAAGAACAATGAAACTATTTTGGTAGGTAGTAGAGATAATAATGTTTACTCCATTCAATTAAATGATTTAGCTAACCAAGATGTCAAGTGTTTTAGTGCTATTAGTGAAACATCTTGGCTTTGGCATCGAAGACTTGGTCACATGCACATGGAGCACTTGAAGGATATTTCAAGCAAAGAACTTGTGAGGGGTCTCCCGAAGATCAAGTTTGAGAAAGATAAAGTATGTGATGCTTGTCAAATGGGTAAGCAAAAGAAAGTCTCTCACAAACCGAAGAAAATGGTATCTACTTCTAGACCCTTGCAATTACTTCACATGGATTTGTTTGGACCAATTCCTACTACTAGTCTTGGTGGTAAATCATATTGTTTTGTTATTGTTGATGACTATTCTCGCTATACTTGGACTTTCTTTTTTGCTACCAAAGATGAATCTCTAAATGTGTTCACTTCATTTGCAAAACGTGTTCAAAATCAAAAAGGTTATTTGATTACCAACATTCGAAGTGATCATGGTAGAGAATTTGAAAATTCCAAAATAGGAGCCTTGTGTGATGACTTTGGGATATCACATAATTTTTCGGCTCCTAGAACTCCTCAACAAAATGGTGTTGCCGAAAGAAAGAATAGGTCTTTGCAAGAAGCGGCAAGAACAATGCTTAACGAATATAGTTTACCTAAATACTTTTGGGCGGAGGCGGTCAATTGTGCTTGTTTTGTTCTTAATAGAGTTATCTTGCGAAATTTTTTGTTAAAAACCCCTTATGAGCTTTTTAATGATAAGAAACCTAAGGTGAGCTTTTTTAGAGTCTTTGGTTGCAAATGCTTTGTTTTAAATACCAAGGATCACCTTAGCAAATTTGATTCCAAAACCTTCGAGGGTATTTTTCTTGGTTACTCTAATAATAGTATGGCATATAGAGTTTATAATAAAAGTACTTTGGTTGTTGAAGAATCCATTAATGTTACTTTTGATGAGACTAATCATTTTCTTCGGCGGACTAACATTGTTAATGTAGATGACATGGACAATGACTTGAGAACTTTGGACATAAGTGAAACACTACAAGGCAACCCCAAAGAAATTGATCTAGGGGAGCAACAATCAAGTTCTCACGGGGGAAACGAGGAAGCAATCAATGATGCTTCAAACTTGGACAACTCTCAAGAATTACCAAAAGATTGGACTTACAAAAAGGATCATCCAAGCGATCAAATCTTAGGTAATCCTTCGAGTGGGGTAAGAACTCGACGCTCTCTTCAACAACATGTTAATATAGCGTTTCTTTCCCAAATTGAACCGAAGAACTTTTCCGAAGCTCTACATCATGAATCTTGGCTGCTTGCTATGCAAAAAGAGCTAGTTCAATTTGAAAGAAATCAAGTTTGAACCCTTGTGCCTAAACCTCAAAACTTTAGAATTATAGACACAAAATGGATTTTTAGAAACAAACTTGATGAATCCGGAGTCGTGGTTAGAAACAAGGCTAGATTAGTGGCCCAAGGTTATAACCAAGAGGAAGGAATTGATTTTGATGAAACTTATGCACCGGTAGCTAGACTTGAATCTATTAGAATGCTATTAGCTTTTGCTTGCTATAGAGATTTTAAACTCTTTCAAATGGATGTCAAGAGTGCCTTTCTAAATGGTTTTATTTCGGATGAGGTCTATGTGGTTCAACCTCCCGGCTTTGAACATGAAAAATTTCCAAACCATGTTTTCAAGCTTAGCAAAGCTCTTTATGGTTTAAAACAAGCTCCTAGAGCTTGGTATGAAAAGCTAAGTAATTTTCTTTTAGAAAATGGTTTTTCAAGAGGAAAACTTGACACCACTCTTTTTATAAAATCTAAAGGCAATGACATATTGTTGGTGCAAATTTATGTTGATGATATTATATTTGGTGCTACTAATGGATCCTTGTACAAAGAGTTTGCTTCTTGTATGAGTAAGGAGTTTGAAATGAGCATGATGGGAGAACTCACCTTCTTCCTTGGATTGCAAATCAAACAAAGCAAGGATGGAATCTTTATCAACCAAGCCAAATACACCAAAGAGCTACTCAAGAGATTTGACATGGAAGCATCAAATGCTTTTGACACTCCAATGAGCTCTTCATTAAAGCTTGATAAAGATGAAAAGGGTAAGGATGTTGATATTAAGCGCTATCGAGGTATGATCGGATCACTCCTTTACCTTACCGCAAGTAGACCCGATATAATGTTTCGTGTTTGTTTATGTGATAGATTTCAAGCTTGTCCTAAGAAATCTCATTTGATTGCCGTCAAGAGAATCCTTAGATATCTTAAGGGCACTCACGATTTAGGGTTATGGTTTCCTAGAAACACATCATTTTTTGACCTAATTGGTTACTCCGACGTCGACCTTGCCGGTTGTAAAACCGAGCGGAAAAGTACTAGTGGAGCTTGCCAATTCCTAGGTCACTCTCTTGTTTCTTGGAGTTCAAAAAAGCAAAACTCGGTTGCACTCTCTACCACCGAAGCCGAATATATGGCGGTTGGTGCTTGTTGTGCACAAATTCTTTGGATGAAACAAACTCTTTTGGATTTTGGACTCAAGTATGATCACATACCTATCTTATGTGATAACACTAGTGTCATTGACTTGACCAAAAATCCCATCCAACATTCACGAACCAAGCACATAGAATTCAAAAACCATTTTATCCGTGATCATGTGCAAAAAGGTGATATCGTTCTTGATTTCATGGACACAAATCACCAATTAGCGGACATCTTTACTAAACCTTTAGATTCGAAGAGGTTTACCGCTCTTAGAAGAGAACTTGGCATGTCTTCACCTATGTGACTAAATGCTATATCTCTTGTGCATAATCATGCAAGTTGCACTTCTCATGCTTGAACATTATTTAATATGCTTATAGCATGCTTTGGTTGATGTGTCTCTTTTCAAAATTATTGATTTTGTTGATATTCACTTAATCTCATTTGATTTGCACACACTCATAATTCTAAATCCTTTTTGTGCTAGTTTTGTAAAAGGCGCTTGGTACACCTTTCAATGGTTATTCAAGTACTTATGCTTTCTTGTTTTTTTTGAAAGCCCTTGTTGGCTATATTGATTATCTATGGATGGATACATAAGTTGATCACTTTCACACACACCCTTGATATTTTTCAATGATGTCAAAAAGGGGAGAAAATATTGTTGATTCATACTTGTGTGGATTTGATATGAGCATATATTATTTAAGTTAGGGGGAGCCCTATATTACTTAAGATAGGGGGAGCTTTTTGTCATGACTTCTTCTCATGACCCCTTATGGTTTGTAATTGAGATTATCATGCTTCTTTGCTTTTATTATCTTATATATCTCATATTATTTGAATCAGTGTTTGCCATCATAAAAAAGGGGGAGATTGTTAACCCTACGGTTATTTAACTTAGGATTATATTTGGTTTTGATGATAACTAACATTGATGTTTATGTTGTCTAACATGCATTGAGTTGATGAAGCAATAGGAACAATCTCATACTCATGCAAATGGACTATTAGACGAGCAACACGATCAAAGACTCTCAACGGAACGCATCAAAGAAGGATTTCGTCGATTGAATTTTACATCGCTTTATTTCCTTCTTTGTAAACTAGATATAGAGAGATGATCGTTACGATGACTGTATACCTAGAACTTACCCATAGGTTTCCATTGCATGCATAAAAGTTTTTCATGCTTTAAAAACAAGAAAACTGCATTTTCAGGAATGCAGTCGACTGCAATACTTCCAGTAGCCTATTACAGTCGACTGCATTGGATTACAGTCGACTGCAAGTTGGAAATTTGAATTTCCAACGGCTACTTTTGGGAATACAGTCGACTGCAATGGGACATTGCAGTCGACTGCATTTACCGTTTTGGCGCAATTAATGCTCCACCTAATCCCAAACGGTCATATTTATACACTTTCAATCTTGTTTTGATTCATCAATTGCATTCAAAGCTCTCTTATCTTTCATATACTCAAAGATCAAAGCAATTGTTCAATCTCTCTTGTTTTTCATTGATTTCTCATCCATTTCAAGAGAGCATTTATTGTGAGCTTACATTTGAGAGATATACACTTTCATAAGTCATCATACACTCATCTCTCTTGTTCTAGTGCTTAAACTTGTACTCATCTACTTCTTGAGAGTAAAATCTTGTACACAATTCTTCATTGAAAGGTTCTTGTATCAAAGCTTGGGGTTGTCAAGCTTTGGAGCTTTGGGTTTGTCAAAGCTTGTTCTTGATGTGGGCATAGCATCAAGGGATTGTAAGAGGTTCGATCTTGACCCGTAAGGAAGATCATACTAGTGGATTCTAGGGCCTTTCAAGGGACTTCCTTGAAGGGGTGGACGTAGGCTTGTGGGTATATCAAGCCGAACCATTTAATTCTCCTTGTCAAGTATCTCTAAACATTTCTCTCTTTACATTATCGTTTTACATTTGTGTTGAGATTGGTTGTTTGCTTATTTGAGTTATTGAGATTGAGGTTTGTTGTTCGTTAATTTTTAAAAAGTAGTCTTAAAACCCTTTTCCCCCCCCCCCCCCCCTCTAGGATTATTTTATTGGTTTCACTGCCAATTGGCTTGAGTATCTATACTAATTACTGGTGGATCTCGAAAATCGAATGGTTGTGGTGGTGCTTGTTGTGGTGGTGGTGCTGCTGCTACTGAATGTTTCCTACGTCATTTAAATAATCGAGACATATTTGACGCTAAATTATTTGCCAAGAATGAAAAATAAAACTAGTAAGGGTAATTAAATGGAAATGAATAAAAGTAGTAAGCAAATATATAATACTTGTAATTGAAAATAGAGAGGGTTAGTACTTAGTAATAAATAAGAATGGTAGCAAAGGTTGTAGAATTTAGATAAGAGAGAGTGAGAAGATTGGTGTGAAAAATGTGAAGAAGATGGTGAATTTATAGATTTTTCAGAGTTCACAAAAGACCAAAATACCATTGAAAACTAGCCGTTTATAGTTGTTGGGGAGGGTAAAAGTGTAAAAGTGCATAAAAGAGTTGTTAGAAACTTGTTGGACGAAAATACCACTCAAATCAGCCGTTATATAATTGTTGGGGGTAAAAGTGGAATTTTCAAAAATATGGTCGTTGGAGGGAATCTGGGAAAAGACAAAAAAAAATACAAAACACCGGGTCGGGGCCGGGCAAATTAGAGTCGAATCCAGGCCGGACCCAGTTCATTCAGGCTGGCCCTAAAAAAAGGGGCCGATTTTGGGCGGGGCCATTTTTCAGGGCTAGGTCGGGCTAGGCTTTGTTGGGCAATTACATGGCCTAGCCTGCCCCTAGCCCTCGCCCTTGGCCCTATGGACCAGGGCCGCACTGTTCACCATTTAGGGCCAGGTCGGGTTGACCCGCGGGAGGCCCAACCCTTTTGACACCTCTATCTATAACGGATCTTGAAAATCTGGTGCTTCTGGTGGTGCTGCACGTTTCTGGCTACGTGATTTAAATAATTGAGACATATTTGACGCTAAAATTGTTTGAAAAGAATGAAAAATAAAATTAGTAATAGTAATTAAATGAAAATGAATAAAAGTAGTAAATAATTAAATACTACTTGTAATTGAAAATTAGAGAGGGTTAGTAGTTAGTAACAAATAAGAATGGTAAGAAAGATGTTAGAATTTAGATAAGAGAGAGTGAGAAGATTGGTGTGAAAAATGCGAAGAAGAAAGGGTGAATTTATAGATTTTTCAAAGTTCACAAAAGACCAAAATACCCCTGAAAACTAGTCATTTATAGTTGTTAGGGAGGGTAAAAGTGTAAAAGTGCATAAAAGAGTTGTTGGAACCTTGTTGGACAAAAATACTGCCCAAATTAGTCGTTATATAGCTGTTGAGGGGTAAAAGTGGAATTTTTGAAAAATCTGACCGTTGGAGGGGAAAAAATTGAAATTTTGGGTCGGGCCCTGGCCGAGCCGCATTCAGGCCAGACCCCGATTTTTGGCTCGGGCTAAAAAAAGGGGCCTCTTTCAGGCCGGGCCATTTTTTAGGGTCTGACCCGAGGTTTTTTAGGGCCGGGCCGGGCTTTTTCCCAAATTCTTCACCCTTGGCCCTATGGACCAGGACCGCACGGTTCACGCTTTAGCCCGGCCCTTTTGACATAGCTACTGTAACATCCCCGGAAATCCGGAGCTCCGCTGCCCCGAACTCCCGGGTCGTTAACCTACCGAATCACATCAAACCTGTCAAATCCTGTTCACTAACACATACTTCCAAAACAGTTAATCCGATATCAACTCAAACTCTTCAAATGCAATCTTACAAGGCTGCTCAAACTCTATACTATTAAGATCTAGATTCTTTACAAACTCAAGTTCTTATAGAACGAGTTGACAAAACTGACCCACGCAGGGGTCTCCCTACACAGTAGTGATGGGCTCATCGGGATCTCACACAGACTCTAACCCATTCTCGAACATGCTACATTTGATCATCACCTGCAGAAGGGAGCCAAACGAAGGGTGAGCTTTTGAGAGCCCAGTAAGGTCGTACAAGGACTACAAAAGGGATTTTAACACGACTCCGAAAAATTCAACCGACGATGATTTTCAAAACACTTCGAACGATCAAAACTCAATGATTACCTAAAATGATCAAAGTTCATCAGAAATAGATGCCAAAATAAACATTAACAATCAGAACAAAATCCAAAACGATCAATAAAAGATCATTTTCAAGTCATCATTTCCAAAATACAACAGATTTTTCGAGGGATTCAACCCAAGCACAAATCGTTTCAAATAATACAATAAAGGCTTGTCAGGGGATTTCAACCCAAGTACAAATCCTTCTAACTAAATACGATGAATATTTGTCAAGGGCTTTCAACCCAAGCACAAATCATTCTAGCTAATAAAATCAAAAATCAATGTTGATCCTGGGCGATTGCAATTCCATTATGGCAAGCTAATATAGTGTACACATGCATGATGTACTGAAATACTAGTTCACTTGGGTACTAGCCTGTTTTTCCTGCAGGATTCAAACCGGCCTTATTACGCCCTCCCACAAAACGAAAACCCAGGTCAACAGAAGAATCAGCAACATCAGTGAGCGTTAACATAAGCTCATATCTCCGAAATCAATTCGGATTCCAATAACAATAATCATAATGACATAAGTCAGCATTCAGAATTTTCAGAAGAAATCGGAATTTTCAGCAGAAAAATCACAAATAAACAACAAAAATGATTGCGAATAATTATCGAATTTAAGCACAACAATTCAGAAGAACGGATACAAACAATTGTCAAATTTGCTCAACATGAAATAACAGGAGAGCATCACAGGATTTCCAATAATCGATTCAAGTTCAATATTGGAGTTTTCTGGCAATAACATGCTGATATCGATACATAATTCAGAATTTGACATTAATCATAAATATATCAAAGGAGTACTTATGAGTACGAGTTATCAAAATGAGGGTTCGGATGCAAGTCCTTACCCAGGGTTCGGATAGAATCCCTTACCTGGATCCGCAGCTAGCTTATCCTAACCGGAAGTCTTTAGCTTTATCCTAAACGGAATGATCAAATCATCATAACATAGTCTACAGCACAATATTATAACTTATTACGGACTCACACATGCTCCCAAAACAAACTTCCATCACCGCGTATGTAAAATTACTAAAACGCCCCTGAGGTGTAAAATTACCAAAATGCCCCTCTCGGACTTAAATTACCAAAATGGTCTTCCCATAAGTAGAATAACTGAAAGAATCTTCCCATATGTAAATTTATGCAAAAATACCTTTCTTAGGTCAGATTACCAAAATACCCCTTCGGGGTGGCAAATTACCAAAATGCCCCTGGGGGTTTCCGGAACCGGAAAAATCTCAAAAATATCTTAAAACGCTATTTTAAACATCCTGATGTCATTTCTGGACTAAAAAATATTTTAGAAAATTTTCGCTCGAAAATCGCGAACCAGTGTCCGGACCGAGCGCTAAAAGGCTAGTTTCGCGAAAAATGCATATCGGCCTCAAAATGGCACAAAATTTTAGAAAATGAATGATATCAGTAAACTAAGGTTTCTATAAAATTTTCAGATTAAAATAACTTGGTTTACTCTGCTAAATAATTTGATAAATTTCTTTAATCGATACCCCAATTTAACGCTCCTCACGGACCCCAAAAATTCCCAGAAAATTCCAGAGCGTAGATCTCGTACAAATATCATGGGTTACTGTTTTGAACTTTACCTAATTTTGGCCCTAACTATTTATAAAAATTCGGATTAAAACTGATTAATTGATTTTCTACCTTTAGTGACAAAAACAGTCACTATTCAAATCAAATGCACAGACTATTACACCTTCACGCACACACACTTTCTTCAACCTTCAGTCGAGGCATATGGCTGCTCCAACTCACATATACACCCTTGAATTCATCACTAATTCAGTAAAAACCATCTACATGGATAACTTGTTTTGTTGATGAAAGGTCCTTTGTATTCATGAAAGCTCAAACAACATTTACAATCTAGTCTCTTTGTATGTACATTTAACTCATGGTAGAGTATGTGCTAATGCAGTGGAGATCAAGCTAACAAAACCTTCTCAGTGTCTAATCCCCATGCTTGGCAGAGTGCCTTGTTCCTCTCAGTAGAGCAGGATTTCTTCCAGCTAGATGTTCTATAGTTCATCCATTGCTTTATCATTTGTAGACATCCTTCCACTGTGGCTTGTTTATTGTCAAAAATTCTAGTGTTCCTTTCCATCCACACCCCATAGGTGATCACAGCAACTAGTAGTTTGCATAATCTGGCTTGAAGGCTTTTCCCCTTGCTTTTGGTTGTTATATCCCTGAGAAATTGCTGCCATGAGACTAGAGGAATCTGCATCTGCATTTTGCTGAAAGCTGCTCTCCATAGTCTCTGCGCAAATGAACATTGTACAAATAGATGATCCTCTGTCTCAGAATGATCCTGACACAGTACACATGTATCCTCTTGAATAACATTCCAAGTCTTTAATTTGGCCTTGGTCCTTAGTCCCCCTCTGCATAGGAGCCATAAAATCAATGCGCATCTTGGTATATGACCCTTGAACCAAACCAGCTTCCACCAAGCAGTGTTAGGTTCTCTATGTCTTATCCCTTCCCAGGCTGTTCTGATACTAAACTCTCCAGTAGGGCTGAGTTTCCATATGATTCGATCTTGATGGAGAATATTAGGAGCATTTAACTTGGTTAACAAAGTGTTAACCCCTTTGAGCTCCTCTGATCTGCCAGGTAGGTGTTTCCAATTACCATGATGAATGATGTCCTTTACCTTTGCATTAAGGGGTAGACCAGAGTCATATGCTACTCTTTGTCCATAATGTTCAAGTAGAGGGACCTCCAGGATCCATCTGTCATACCATAGCCATGTAAGCTCTCCATTCCCCACCTTAGAGAGCATATACTTGCTGAATAGATCTCTAATCTTCAGAATTTTCCCCCAGGTCCATGAAAGGCAAGCAGGTGGTTTAAAGGTCCATATGTGCCTATCCTTTATGATGAAAATGTGGCACCATTTCACCCAAAGTGAATCTTTCTTATGAGCAAGATCCCATAAATGCTTGCAAATAGCAGCTTTATTCCAATCTTCCACTCTCTTGAGACCTAAACCTCCTTCTTGCTTAGGTAGACATAGGTCCTTCCATGCAACCTTAGCCCCTGTGCACTTGATGTCTTTCCCATGCCAGAGAAAAGCTCTCAGCTTCCCTTCTATCTGTGCAATGATCTTCTTAGGAAGGATGAATAGTGAACACCAGTAGATGTACATACTGCTCAATACAGATATAGTCAATTGAAGTCTCCCAGCATATGATAGTGACTTGGTAGACCAACAGGAGATTCTCTTGGTTAGCTTTTCCACTAGGACCTTGCAGTCTTTGTACTGAAGTTTGGTGGAGATTAGGGGCACTCCAAGGTATGTAACTGGCAAGTCCCCCTTGGGAATACCAATCAGATTTGCCAGCATGTCTGCAGGTTCTTGGTTCACTCCAGCTACAAATATAGAGCTCTTAGTGAGATTAGGAGACAGACCAGATAGCTGTTTAAATTCATCCAAGACTTGTTTAATGAGCCAAATAGTCTTTTGTTCAGCCTTAGCTAGGAGAAAAAGGTCATCTGCAAAGCACAGGTGATGTATCTTCAACTCCTTGCATTTGGGGTGATATTCAAACTCCATGTTCTGAGCACAAGTATTCATAAGTTCTGAGAATACTTCCATGACCAGCAAGAAGAGGTAAGGAGATATGGGGTCTCCTTGCCTCAACCCTTTTGCACTTCCAAAAAACCCCTCCATGCTGCCATTGAGGCTAATGGAAAATCTTGCAGTACAGACACATTGCATAATCCACTCAGTGAATTGGGTAGGAAATCTCATCACTTCCAAGACCATCCTTAAGAATTCCCAGCTCACTGAGTCATAAGCTTTTTGCAAGTCTACCTTGATTACACATCTAGGTGTACCTCCAGCCTTGTGGTAGTTCTTAACTAGCTCTTGCATTAGGAGGATGTTATCTGCAATGGACCTTTTGGCAACAAATGCAGACTGGTTCATACTTATCAGCTGGGGAAGAACCCTTTTAATTCTGGCACATAAGATTTTGGATACACATTTGTATATCACATTGCAGCAGGCAATAGGCCTGAAGTCCTTCATAGTATTTGGGCATGGCATTTTAGGTACCAATGCCAAATTAGTACTATTAAAGAATTTGATGCACTTGCTCTTATGGAACATTTCCTGAACAGCATTTATCACTACTTTCCCAACTGTAGACCAGTTCTTTTGATAGAATTCAGCAGTAAAGCCATCAGGCCCAGGGGATTTATTACCTTTAAATGAAAACATAGCATCCTTAATCTCCTGTTCACAGATAGGTGCTATGAGCATACCTTGATCCTCCTCTGAAACATGCTTAGAGATTATGTTGAGAAGTCTTTCTTTTGTGTTTGGATATTCAGGTACTGG
Source organism: Escallonia rubra (assembly GCA_033065855.1). Lineage (NCBI taxonomy): Eukaryota > Viridiplantae > Streptophyta > Magnoliopsida > Escalloniales > Escalloniaceae > Escallonia > Escallonia rubra. The sequence continues at coordinate 152,034 of JAVXUO010002038.1, forward strand.
TTTGCCCAGAAAGTCAGTGAAATGCTGAACAGCATGTAGATGCACCCTTTTTGCCCCTGTAAGCTGCTCTCCTGCCCCATCAGTGATAGCTATCACTTTATTCTGACTCCTATGAATTAGCACTTTCTTATAGAAATATGCTGTGTTGCTGTCACCAAGATTGAGATCCTTTACCCTTGCTTTTTGTTTATAAAAGCCTTCTTCAGCCAGGATTAGGTGGTAGTACTTCCTCTGAATTTCCTTTGCCTTTGAAACCATATCAGTTCTCTGATGTTGCCATATTAGGTGTTGAGTTTCCTGCAGCTCCTTGTAGGTGTCTGCCACTCTAGCTGAGATATTACCATAGGCCTCCTTATTCAAGATTTTCAGCTTTGGTTTTAACTTTCTCAGTTTGGATCTTAAAATCTGGCCAGCATCCCCTGCCTCTCTCTCATTCCAAACAGTTTGCAGAATTTCCTTGAAGGCCCTATGCTTCATCCAAAAGTTGAAGAACTTGAAAGGTCTTTTACCTACCTTTTCATTCTCCAACATTCTTACTAAGAGGAGTGCATGGTCAGATAGTTCAGGGATTACAGCTTCTGCATGAGTATTGCAGAACTGTCTAAGCCATCCCTCATTCTGAAGAACTCTATCCAGCCTACTCATGATGAAATCTTCAGCTCTGTTATTGCACCAAGTATAAAATGCCCCTATAGTAGGCATATCCTCCAGATGGTTCTCAAAGAGACATTGATTGAAATCATTGCTGTCTCTCTTGTTCATACCAGCTCCTCCAATTCTTTCATTATCTTTCCTCACCACATTGAAGTCCCCTAGAAGCAGCCAAGGACTGTTCCCTATGAGAGATGCATCCTGACTAAGCTGATGCCAGAGCATCCTCCTCCTTTCACCTTTGTTATTTGCATACACAAAGGTAATGAAGTAACCAATGTTACCAGTCTGCACCTTGCCAGTAATGTGTTGACTTGATCTATTGATTACATCAACCTGCATCTTCTGATTATTCCAGCCCATCCACAGTCTTGAGACACCTTTCTGATTCAAGCAGGTCTCGAATTGCCAGTCTGATCCCCACTTTCTAGTGATGCGAGAAATGTTTTCCTCTCTTACTCGAGTTTCCAAAATTCCCATGATTTCAATTTGTTTTTGCTTCATGAGATTCTTAACTTCTCTATGTCGTACAGGGTCATTAAACCCTCTAACATTCCAACTGGCTATCATTATGAGGAAGAGTTTTGGTTATCCTTTTACTACTACTATTATTACCAGTTAACTGCATCCCCTTCCCTGTGAGACCTTCCCCTGTGACTTCTTGTTCTTGCTCTGGTGGGATCATCTCATCCAAATTTTCATCCTCCTCCAGGACTGAGAACCTATTTTTGGTTTGTAGGGCCTTTTGCTGTGTTTTGCTGTGTTCTTTGGGTGTGATACTGGGAGTACCTGCAAGGTCCTCTTCCTGCCTTTCCTGTGGCATTTCTACAGTAGTCAACTGATCCTCTTGTGACTTAGCTTTCGTCTGCCACACCATCTTTGGTTTTGGTTTATAATAACAATTGTCACTTTTATGTCCATACACCTTACAGTGTAGACACTTAACAGGTAGCCATTCAACTTCTATTTTTTGATATATGATCTCCTCCCCAGGGCCCTTTAATGGAATTGCATCAGGTATTTGTTGATCAATGTTGACCTCCACACAAATTCTTGCAAACCCCAACCTCTCCTTCCTAGCAGTCATTTGGTCCATAAAAAGAGGTTTCCCTATTGTACTGACAATTTTGCTTAACATTTTAGCAGACCAGAACTTTAGGGGCAAGCTAGGCAGCTTAATCCAAATTGGAATTAGCTTCAAATCATCTTTTTCTAAGGACAAAGATGCATCCCATGATTTAACAATACAAGGTTTGTTGTCAAAAAACCAAGGCCCCTGCCTCAATATGTGATCCTTATCAGTTGCAGACTCAAATGTAATCAGAAACAAACCTGGCTGCAATAAGCTGACCAAAAATCTTCCCACGTGCCTCCATTTGCGTTCTAGAAAACCTTTCATAACGTGAATTGGTGGTTTAGCGCCCAATATGTACATGACAATTGAGTTTTCCCAGTGCTTCATTTCATGTTCAACATCCTCCAGAGTGTATTCAACACCTTTTTGCCCACTGATCTCCTGTGGTTGAATGAATTCCAGACCATTCTCTGGGGTGAATTCACGATTAGGCCGAACAATAGTTGCATATGTTCTGTTCGCTTTGATCCCTGGCAGAGTAACTGAAGCCTCCTTGTTTGACGGTAACGTTGGGAAGTTCTCAAGTGTTCCCTCCTTCAGTATTTCAAAAGGTGGTTTAATTGTGACCTGGTCCTCCACGTGTGCCATCTCAGCCCCTGTTTTTGATGATGTGGCTTTTCCTCCTGACACCTCAGCTTCGTTGAGCCCCTCATGCGCGTGACTACCACGCTGTGCAGCCTGTTCATCCCCTTCCTCTCTGATCAATTCCATAGGCTTCAGAATTTCATACTGTCGGTTATGCTTTTGCCCTAATTGTGCATTTATGGTAGATTTTAGGGCCATATTCTCCTGCCTTAACTCTTGCATTTGGTGCTGCATGTCTTCAATTAACTGTTTTAAGTTTGGATCTTCATCAGAATCAGTGCTTGATTCCACAAATTTCTCCGGCCGTATATCGACAACATCCATTATCTGATTTTGTCCAAACACAACATTTATTTCACCATTAACGTGTTTACAATCTCCTTTGCTTGTTGCATGGGTTTTCTACCACTCTTTCCCTACAAACTCTTGGGCAAGACAATCCTTGACAGGACCCCGAAGCCTTGTTGATCGCCTCGAAGCCTTTCCTTCCACCACTGTCCTACTCTCCATTACTGAGAGGCAGTTGCATGCTGGACTGGGAGAGATGATGGAACGAGGGGAGATTTTTAGAGAGAAGATGGAGAGAAATTTTTAGAGAGCCGAAAAACTACCTCTATGCGTCGTCAAATCTGAATGGATAACTAACACCCACTAACCTAACTTAAACACAATTACACCTCATTACACCACCCCATACACACGGATTATCACACCTAAACACACCTACACACACCTACACACCAAGAACACACACACGAAATTCAGTCACAAACACTCTCTGAACACACACAAACTCACACCCTAACCCCTCGGAAATTCATTGAAACTTACAATTCCACTTACTAACTTCATAAACCCACACAATAACCTAGGTTGTTCTTTAATTCACTTGGTTACACTTGAAACCCGAAGCTTAGAAATCCCAGAAAAATACCTTCTGCGTGGCCATGTTCATGGTTCTCATACTCACTTCACAGTTACTAAAAACACACCCAAATCCTATAATTACACACTAGGCTATGCATACTACAAATTAGGAGGCTTACCCCGGGAAAATGAGCTTGAGTTCCCCTCTTTTCTGCCGCGTTTTCCCCCCTCCCCGAGCTGCCCTGTTCTTGTTCTTCTTTCTGGGTTCATGTTACTGTTCATCCGAATTTTCCCCCTTTATTTATTTATTTTTATTTTCTTTCCAATTAGGATAAAACCAATTAAAATTATATATATATAAAAAAAAACATCAGATTAGTCATCACAGGAGGTGGCATCTCCCTACACGAAAATTTATGAAAAATTGACACATAAGGCTTATTTTCAAAATTTGCAAAATAGCCCCTCAAGTTCCAAAATTTACAAAATGACCTCAAAAGTTTCAAAATTTACAATTTTGCCCCAAGATTCTTCTAGTATTTATGAATTTAATTAAATGTCACTAAAACATGAACTTTCACTCATTTTATTATTTTCCAACACTAAAATCACCAATTTACAGGTATGCCCCCAAAGTTTTCCAAAATCACGAAAATGCCCCCCAAAATTTCAAAAATTATATTTTTGTCTCAAAATTATTTTAAGCTTCCATATGCTACTAATACAAGATCATTTGCCCAAAATTATCGCCCGTTTATTTTTCAGAGCCCGGATGGTTATTTTAACCGGCTCCCGAAGTTCGGGATATTACAACTACTCTCTTCCAATAATCCACTTAGCATAAATCCTTTCCTTTTTGTTTTTAACTCAAAAGTAGAATTCACACCTCCCTTGCACCCACTTTCTTTCTTATTCTTTGCTTGTCAAACGCACACCGCATGCACATACATTGCTGGCCAAACAGCAAGCACACACTTATATCACGCAGGTGCACTAGCAGCCAAAACCTACATGCACCAAAGAGCTGTCCAAACAGCAAACACACACACAGTACGCCCAGCTGCACAAACAACACACACACACACACACACACACACACACACACACACACACACACACACACACACCTAATAGTTTTGCAACAATACACACAAAACCACACAGCTGCGCGCACACACACACACATTTACCTTCATTAAACAACCTGCCTAATATCTTTCTTAGCATCTTTCTTTATTTCTTATGTTCTCTCCACTTTCATTCTCTCACAAGTTCATTTTATTTCCCTTTTCAAACACTAGCCAACCAATACATCTTTTAATTAAACTCCACACTATACTCAATACTTGGATAATCATTTTTTATAAAACATAGCACACCAAACTCCAATATATCTCCAAGAAATGCCACTTACCGCGATCGTCACTAAAGGTCGCAAGTAATAACATTTTAATCGGCGCTAGAGCAATAAGTAAAACTACTAAAATTCACGATAAACCCGACTCTAGCTGCGAAATATTACAGCTATAATGACCTATCCTCATGAGGTGAAAGCCCGCGGCTTGAACCTACAAAATAGTTGCTATCTAATTTTCATGAAATAGGGGAAATATAGAGGAACCATAGGTTGATCTAGATACACAATTTGCATGCAAAAACCCTAGATTTGTGTGATGGGAAGATATTAGGCATCCCATCACACCCTACCGGTTTTGTAACGCCCCCGGAAATTTGGAGCTCCGCCGCCCCGAACTCCCGGGTCGTTAACCTATTGGATCGCATCAAACCTGTCAGATCATGTTCCCTACCACATACTTTAAAGCATCTAATCCAATATCAATCTAAATTCCTTAAAATACAAGATTTCAATAACTGCTCAAACTTAACTATTAAAACTTAGATTCTCAAGAAGTGGAGTCCTGATAGAATGAATCAACCGTACAGACCCGCGCATGGATCATATTACCCCGTAGTGATGGGCTCATCGGAATCTCACACAGACTCTAACCCATCCCCGAACATGCGACAGCTGATCGTCACCTGCAGAAGGGAATCAAACGAAGGGTGAGCTTTTGAGAGCTCAGTAAGGTCGTACAAGGACTACAAAAAGAATTACCAAACGACTCCAAAGGATCCAACTGACGATGATTTACGAAATACCTCAAATGTTTTGAAGAGCTCAATGATTTCCAAATATGATCAAAATTCATCAGAAATAAGATACCAAAATCGCCAAATACAATCACAACGAGTCCCAAAACAATCAACAAAAGATCCTTTTCAAAGTCATCAATTTCAAGATACGATGATGGTTTTCCAAAGGATTTCAAAACGTATACAGATCATCTGAGACAGTTCTTGCCAAAATACACTGAAGATTTCTCAAAAAGATTTCAACACCAGCACAAATCATTCAGACATACTTTCTAGTCATCTTTGCCTACATCAATACACACCAAATCCTCTAATATACATAAATTACGGAACAATTCACAGATGCAATTCAATGATAATTTTTCCAAGAGTATCAAAAGAATCATAACTAGTTTGATCAGATATCAAAGAAAAATTTTAGATACAATGCAGACAATCATAGATACCCCGACTAGTCCATCAAGGCACTAGCCCACCGACTAGTCCACCAAGGCACTAGCCACCGACTAGTCCACCAAGGCACTAGCCCCCGACTAGTCCACCAAGGCACTAGCCACCGACTAGTCCATCAAGGCACTAGCCCCCGACTAGTCCATCAAGGCATTAGTCCATATCAATGCAAAATCTCACGCCAATTGATAGAACGACAACAACGATAATACATTAATTAAATTGAAACACCACCAGAAATAAATACTGTGCAGCGAACAGAATTTTGGATAAGGGTCCCTTACCTGGATCAGCAGCTAAACTATCTAACCGGAAGTCTTTAACGTTAACCTAAACGAAATAATCGAACCATTAGGACACAGACTATAGCAAAATATTATAACTTAATACAGACTCACGCATACTCCCAAAATGAACCTCCCCTCACCGGGTATGTAAAATTACCGAAACGCCCCTAGGGTGTAAAATTACCAAAATGCCCCTCTCGGACTTAAATTACCAAAATGGTCTTCCCATAAGTAGAATCACTGAAATAAGCTTCCCATATGTAAATTTATGCAAAAATACCTTTCTTAGGTCAAATTACCAAAATACCCCCTCGGGGTGGCAAATTACCAAAATGCCCCTGGGGGTTTCCGGCACCGGAAAAATCCCAAAAACATCTTAAGATCGCTATTTTAAGCATCCTGATATCATTTCTGGTCTAAAAAGCATTTTAAAGAATTTTTGTCCGAAAATTCCGAACTGGTGTCCGGACCGAGCGCTAAAAGGCCAGTTTCGCGAAAAATACCTATCGGCCTCAGAATGGCCCGAAATTTTAGAATATGAATCATATCAGTAAAATAAGGTTTCAATAAAATTTTCAGATTAAAAATGTTTGGTTTGCTATGCCAAATAATTCGATAATTGTCTTTAATCGATACCCCAATTTAGCGCCCTTCGCGGACCTCGATTTCCAAAAAATTCCAAAGTGTACGTCTCATAAAAATATTGGGGGCTACTGTTTGGAACTTTGTCCAAATAAATGTTTAAATATGTTTTAAAAATTCGTAAAGAAACTGCTGGGAGAAATAAGCTTTAGCGACACTTTGCAGTTAACTTTAATTAACCCAGCTTCACTGTACTGTTCACCATCCCTGTTCTTCCCTCTCGGCAGCCCACTTCCCAGGTAACACACTCACAAACCCACAAGCCACTCACAGTATCACCCTCCTTCATTTCCCTTTACCTATACATACATATCCAAAATTCATCCTAATACACAAAAAAACACACACCTATGCACCTTATATTCTCACAATCACACACATATGAACACACACGCACACAGAAAACACACACTAACCCACTGAAAAACACACACACAAATCTCACATACCTTAACCCCTCGGAAATTCATGGAAACCTCACAATTCCATTTACCAACTTCATAAACCCACACAACAATCTAAGATTATTCAAGACTTCACTTGATTACACTTGTATACCCACATATATATACACGCACCCTTGGTACACACACAGTTACACACACACACACACAATGAAATTTCTTACACATGAGGGATAGGGATTACCCTTAGAAAAATCTCTCAGTTTCCCTCTAGCTCTGTCCGAGCTCCCTCTCTTTCTTCTTCCCTCTCTGTTTTCCTTCTCTTCTCTGTTTCTTGTTCTCTGTCTTGGTCCGTTCTTCTTTTTTTTCCCGGGAAAGGTTTCCCTTTTTATTTTATTTTTTCTTCCTTTTTCATCTTCACCCAAAGTCATTATCTATTCTAATATTTAATATTTTATCTAGCTGAGTCATTGTAACAAGGAGGAGGTGGCAAGACTCTAAAAAACATGGTTTTTAAATTATTTTCATAAAATTGCAACATAGTCCCTCAAGTTTCCAAAATTACAAAAATGCCCCCAAAATTTCAAAATTTACATTTTTGCCCCAAAATCTTTTTAAGATCTTATGCACTGCTAATACCCGAGCATTACTTAAATTTATCGTCTGTTTATTTTTTTTGGAGCCCAGATGGTTACTTTAACCGGCTCTCGAAGTTCAGGATATTACAGGTTTCATATTGCCTAATTATTTTAGTATCACACTTTTGATGAGAATAAGAAAAACACAAGCAACATATCACAATCTATGAGAAAACACAAGAAATTGGATTCAAATCCAGGAATGGGATTGGGATTGCTAATGTGTCTGATGAACTATCGGAATTAGATCCCACGTAGTTCGACATGACTCTAGAGGGGTAATGGTTTGAGCTTTGTACTTAGATTTGATATCACGAAACCCTTAGGGCTTTAGCACAAGTTTTGTACGTTTTTGTAACCGAGAGATGATTAAACTAAGTAAGAGATTTGTTGATAAACTGCCCTAACACCAAATCACAAGCACGATATCAAAATCACTAGGAAGGGAATTTAGGCAAGTGTAATCAAGTAAGCACCAAGAAAATTGTATAACAATAATCACATAGCATGCTTGACATCAATAATGATGGTCAAAACTCAAAACGAAGAGCTGTTTGAAGTTCAGGTTTGTGCGTAATGCGAAAAGTTGGGATTTAAGGTTTTTGGAGGCAATTTAAAGGTGGGAGGCTAAGAAAGTTGAAATCTTATGATTTCCTCCCTATTAGAAAGCACTGTAAGACCAAAATTTATAGCAATGAAGTGCTTGGAGACTATGAAAACCAACTTGGATATATATATAATAAAAATGAAGTACCTTTAGAACTGCCAAGCTCAACGATTAACTATGCAGATGGGCCAACTTTTAGAGCTTGGTTCTCTCTCATACAAAGGCCAATTTGGGCCTACCTTATAACAATATAAAATTCTAAAGGTCTACATCTTGAGATATGCAGGAAATACCAAAAAATGTATCAGTTTAGAACATGTTCGATTAGCCATAATTATTTTAATCAATATTATGAAATTAGGCTCATGATATGACCATGAAAATATAACTTAAAAGAAGTTCCTAATTATGTTAGTAAACTATAATTCACTGAAGTGGACTGTTATGCACGTGCACCCGAATTCGGCTCCTAACAAGCATAAAAATTTAAGACAAACATAAATCATGATTTAAACCCATGAAAACATACTAGAACATGCTATAAACATATCAACCATACTAATGATGATGAGTTGATTATGAATGCAAAATGACCCATACATTAATGCGACAATACAAAAATTAGGGTGTCTCTACCGATGTACCAAAGTGAGAAGATATTGCAATATTATCTTGTCTATGACACTAATCATGACCAAAATTTCGCATAGAAAAGTCTCTTAATTGTTAGCATTTTGCCAGTACAGTCCTTGTACTTTTACTTTAGGATTAATGACAAAATTATTCCCTGTAATTTACTCATTTTTTCAGGTCTCTCCCTGTACAACTTTTGTAATAATGTACCCTATAATTCACAAAGACATTGCAGATTGCTCCACGCTTGTCAATTTTCTGGAGTTAAGTGTGTACGTGCACAGAACATGCCCATTTCTCATGGGCAAATTGGTAAAATCCCACACTGATCATCAACCCACCTATAGATTCCCCATTTTTGTAGTCTTTTTAGTTGTTTATTTCATATTGGGCTTTATCGGTAACTAAGTTTTGTTATTAATCGTGGGTATAGGCCTAATAATAAATAATGATCTTAAGTTATCCAGTTCAGTTTGAGTCCAGTCTGTTTAGGAGAGTGTGATTGGTTAGACAATTCATAATTATCTTATGACTAATCCATGATGTATGCAAATCTTCTTGATTATGATAATTAGTTTTCATTATGTACATACCAGATTGTGAATTAGTAACTGCATCCAATTGAAAAAAATGTCCAGAAATTCAGGAAAAAATCTTAAAGTATCAGGGTTATATATTAGTTGACTTTTTTTCAGTCTACGCTTTTAATCAAATATTTGACTCTATCAGAGATCTTATGTAACGCCCCCGAAAATCCGGAGCTCCACCGCCCCGAACTCCTGGGTCGTTAACCTACCGGATCACATCAAACCTGTCAGACCTGCTCACTAACACATATTCCAAATCATCTAATTCAGCATCAACTCAGATTTCTAAAAAATACTGGATCACAATTGCTTAGCTTAAACTATTACAGCTTAGGTTCTTCGCAATTCAAATTTTCTAAGATCAAATAACAGTACCGACCCACGCAGGGGTCTTACTATACCGTAGTGATGGGCTCATCGGAATCGCACTCAGTCTCTAACCCGTTCCCGAACCATCTACTACTGATCATCACCTGCAGAAAGGAATCAAACGAAGGGTGAGCTTTTGAGAGCAAAGTAAGATTGTACAAGGACTAACAAAAGAATCACAAAACAATTCCAAAGAATCCAACCGACGAAAATTTCCAGAACACTTCAGATGATCAAAAACTTAATGATTTCCAAAAGAATCAAAAACTCATCAGTAATAGATACCAAAATGAATCAGAACAAACACGACGGATTCCAAAAACAATCAATAATAGATCATTTCTAGAGTCATCATTTCCAAAATACAATGAAGATTTTCCAAAGGATTTCAACAGTAGCACATATCATTTTAGATAATACTTTTCAAACATTTCCGTAATAGTCACGGCAGTATACAAAGCAGATAAAATCAAAAATCAACGTTGATCCTGGGCGGTCGCGATGCCATTTCGGCAAAGCACAGAAGTGTACACATGCATGATGTACCAGAATAATTACTAGTCCATTTAGGTAATAGCCTGCATTCCATGCAGGATTTAGACCAGCCTTATAACGCCCGCCTCATAAGAGAACAGATTCCCAAGTCAACACATAAAAAAATCAACAATATCAATGAGCTTTAACATAAGCTCAATTCACCAGAATCAGATCGGATTTCAATATCAATAATCATACTGACATAAGTCAGCATTCGAAATTTTCAGAAGAAATCGAAATTTTCAGAAGAAAATCATAGATAAACAACAAAATGATTGCGAATAATTATCGAATTTAAGCCCAACAATCCGGAAGAACGGATACAGATAATTGTCAAATTTGCTCAGCACGCACTAACATGCGAGCATCACAAGATTTCCAAACAATCGATTCAGGTTCAATATTAGGGTTTTTAGGACAAAAACATGCTGATATCAATACATACTTCAGAGTTCGACATTAGTCGTAAGTAATTCAAAAGAGTACTTACAAGTACGAGTTATCAGATAAGGGTTCGGACAGACGTCCTTACCCAGGGTTCAGATAGAATCCCTTACCTGGATCCGCAGCTAAATTATCCTAACCGGAAAGTCTTTAGCTTTAACCTAAACGGAATAATTAAATCTTCAGAATACAGCCTGCAGTACAATATTATAATTTAATACGGACTCACACATGCTCCTAAAATGAACCTGTCTCACCGCATATGTAAAATTATCAAAATGCCCCTGATGTGTAAAATTACAAAAAAGCCCCTCTCAGACTTTAATCACCCAAACGGCCTTCCCATAATTAGAATCACTAAAATAAGCTTCCAATATGTGAATTTATGCATAAATACCTTTCTTAGGTCAAATTACCAAAATACCCCATTCGGGGTGGCAAATTACCAAAATGCCCCTAGGGGTTTCTGGTACCGGAAAAATCCCAAAAACATCTTAAAATTTTATTTTAAGCATCCTGATATCATTTCTGGCCTAGAAAGTATCTTAGAGAATTTTCATCCGAAAATTCCGAACCGGTGTCCGGATCGAGCGCTAAAAGGCCAGTAGAATAGATTAAAAATGTTTGGTTTTCTATGCCAAATAATTCGATAATTGTCTTTAATCGATACCCCAATTTAGCGCCCTTCGCGGACCCCGAAAATTTCCAAAATTTTCCAGAGCGTAGGTCTCGTAAAAATATTTGGGGTTACAGTTTTGAACTTTGTCTAATTTGGGCCCTAACTATTTGTAAAAATTCGTGGATAAATTTTACCTTTAGCGACGATTACACTTCCTATTCAAATTAAACACACTAATTCACGTTTTTTGCACACACCTCTCATCTTCCACCTCACGACTGAATGTATGCAGCTATGACAATCCATAATTTCACCCACGCTTACACCCCATTTCTCATTCCTATAACTAAAACCCACATCCTAACCCATTAATACACAACATAGACATATTATTACACATGTAATCCCACACACAAACTCACCCGTATCACACATGTTCAAGAACACACACACACAGTCTCACCAACACACCTTTCACGCACTGAAACCCACTCAACTCCTCGGCAACACCCATGAATTTACACAATCACTCACACACAATCACACGTATCCTCACATACGACCTCGGCAGCCATGGAAGCAACACACATCTCACTGACACACACTGAAACACACACTAGCATACCCGTAACACACACACCCACTCCATTTCACAGACTGAAATTAAAAAGGAGTGATCACCTTGAGGAAATATCCAAGTTTTCCCTTTATTTCTTTCCCTTCTTCCCCCCTGTTTCTGCCGAAATTCCTCTCTTCCCTGTGTGCTCTGTTTCCTGTTTCTTTGTTCTGGTTGTTCTCATATTTCCCAGTTCCTTACCCTTTTTTTTTCTTCTTCTTCCGAAATCTTCACTTATCCACTCCAATATTAAATATTTTTAGTTAGCTTAGTCATGAAAGCAAGTAGGTGGTGGCAACCCTAAAAAAAACATGGTTTCTAAATAAATTTAAAAATTACAAAAAGACACCCAAACTTTACTTAATTACAAAGCATAACCCATATTTTGTATAATTGCATTCAAGCCCAAAATTATTCTAATCATTCTCAATTTAATTAAACATCGCTGAAAATATACACTAGCATTCATTTTATTATTTTTCATCACTAAAACCGTAATTTACGTTTGTGCCCCCAAAACTTTCCAGAATTACAAGATGGCCCCCAAAATTTCAAAAATTACATTTTTGCCCCGAAAAGCTTTTTAAGGTCCTACATACTACCAATACGAGCATTACTCAATTTGACGCCCGTTTATATTTCGGAGCCCAGATGGTTATTTTAACCGACTCCCGAAGTTCGGGGTATTACATCTTAAACTCAAAAAGTCATCCTTATCATTTTGGTCAGCACCAGCCCTCTATAAAAGGAACCTTTGGGCTACACTTGTGGAGGGAATTCTCTCTAAATTTTGGACAATTTCTCTCCACAAGTGTTGCATTATTCAAATGAGAAATCCAGCATTTTATATAAAACTCACCACATTTCTTGTCTACTTGCGTCGTGGATTCATGGCAAGTTGGTACTAAGTCTTCTAAGCAAGTATTGTCTCAAGGTACCTTCATATTGGTTTTTAGTTTAGATTAGATTAGAAAAGTCTAGAGTGTTTCACATCCCTGCGACCAATTTTGGTCAATAGGAAAATTAATAAAAAGATTCTTTCAAATCCATTTCTTTCTAGTCGTGTCAAAGAATGAAGTTTAGATCGTCTCCCGTAGGGTCCGGTCGAACGACGATGGTTTTGATTCTGTTTAGTCTGACTGGATACGTAGGTCATTTGACCCGACTAACGAATTCAAGCCAAAGTCATAGAATTATGTTAGGGTGGATTTATGTATGTACACGTGCATGTTTATCTATTATGTGTTAAGAGGCCAAAAAACCATAAAAGTAAAGTTGAGACAGTTAGCTTGGCGGGTGCCAAACACCTTCCCGTTGTATAACTTAGCATCATCTCTGATTTCGGTATATTAGAAGCCTAGTTTGGCATTTTAGAGTCTTTTAGGGTTTTTCTTTATTTTTCCTTTATTTCATAAAATACGATGGCGACTCGAGTCAAGGCCTTTACGAGTCTGAAAATTTTTCGAGGTAGTTCGGTACAGTGACAATTCCACTGGGGACTAAAATAAAAGGACTAGACTTGAAACTTTTTGTTGGCCTTTTGATTTTTTTTTCCTCTCATCTTGTATAACATGTACAATATGCTTTATATGTGATAATTTTGCTTTTCTTTTATGACCCACACATGTGCACCATTATCCCAAACCCATTCATTCAAGGGCAATGGTTGAAACCCTTGAACTTCTAAAGTTATAGAGGCAAATTAGACTATACTCTCAGCTCCGATGCCTAGTACCGAGACCTCATCGTATCTAGGTATATTAAATGACTTGTGTACACTACCAGTGATCAATCATTATTAACTATATATGAGTTATGGGTGTGAGGTATATCGCACAAGTCAAGCCGAGGGAGCAGCCTTACACCCTGTGTTGAGAAGAAAAACACACACCTGGATCAATTCAGTGGTTTACCCTAGACCTGGCAAAAAAGGGCTCATACCAGCGGGTCTACCCGTACCCGTCAAAAAACCCAGGGTACGAGTACAAGATTCATAGACCCGTTGAAATTTTACCCGTACCCAAACCAACCCGTAATTTCTGGTTCGATCCGATTCGGGTACGGGTTACCCGGGCTACCCGTATTTATTCAGTATATAGCCATTAGGGTTTCTCTTTCTCTTCAGTCTTCAGTCTTCACTCTTCAGAATCTCACTCTTATCGCCGCTCCCCTCCCTCTAAAGTCTAAACTCTCTCGCACACATCACACATGACATAACCCGTCTCTCTCTCTCCCCCTCCCCCTCCCACACGAGTCACGACGCAACCCATCTCTCTCTCTCTCTCTCTATTCCCCCCTAAAGTCAGATCCACCGACGAGCGACGACCGATCTGCACATCATGTCAACTCACTGTCGCGCTCGTCGCTCATTGCTCAATCTGTCACTGCCGTCTCCATACACAACTTTGCCGCAGCTCCGCCGTCAGATCGCCGCAGCTCCACCGTAAGATTCTGCTATCATCACAGCCAAACCCTTCCCGTCGCCACTCGCTAACCAGACTCACCGCGTCTCGCTGCCTGAACGCTGATCTGTTGACAGATCTACCTTGATCTACACAGTCATCTGCCTAAGTCGATTTGATATACTTGTAAATTTTTTTTTCTTAATTTGTTTACCAATGTTAATTATATTACTTTAGATTTTGGAACTAATTGTGAGGTGATTTTCTAGTTTTTAAAGATATTTATGTGCTTATTGATTGAGAGTTGAGATTTGAGATGATTGTACTGAGTTTGTTGTGTGTTATTAAAAATTAGCAAGTGATAATTGGGTAACCAAAAAGAAGGAAAAAAAATACTCGAAAGAAAAAGCAAGTGAATAATCAGTTAAGAAAGTTTTTTAATTTTTTGGAAAATAATCAGTTTACCCGCGGGTAATACCCAAACCGACAGGGTAGGGTACGGGTTCAAGAAATGGCCACCCGTACAAATCCGGATAATTTTTACCCAGACCCGATCGGGTATTACCCGTACCCGGCGGGTTTACCCGTTTGCCAGGTCTAGTTTACCCTTTTAGGGAGAATACTTGCCAGGTTTATTGTATATCGGTTGAGAAATCGGCCGGTATTCACACTAAGGGAGATTGCAGAAAAATAGATTTTGACTAACAGGTCGATTTTACTGAACATGTGAACCGAACGGTTAGTCAACATATATTATTCTTGTAGATCTAAGCCGACCGTTTATACCTTATATTTTTATCCAAAAACTAGCCACTAAGTTAACCCACAAGGTTAACCGAAGGGTTAGGTTAGTAAGTACCCATTTTTTCTGAATATTTTTCCAAAACTAACAACCACTGAGTAACTGAATGGTTAACCCACAAGGTTAATCGAACAGTTAATCAATGCGGCATTTTTCAAGCCATTTCTCCCAAATCCCAGAAAACCCTCACTGAGTAACCGGACGGCTAAGCTAAGGTTAACCAAACAGTTAGTCAATGCGGCATTTTTCAAACCATTTCCCAGAAATCCCAGGAAACCCTTGCTAAGGAACCAGACGGTTAACATAAGGTTAACCGAATGGTTAGTCAGTACAGCATTTGCCAAATCACTTTTCAAAAGTCTCACAAAACCCTCATTGAGTAACCGGACGATTAACCTAGGATTAATCAGACGGTTAATCTAGGGTTAACCAGACAGTTAGTTAATGTGGCATTTTCAAACCACTTCCAAAACGCTCACAAAACCCTTCATGAGTAACCGAACGGTTAACCAAACAGTTAGTGAGTAACCAGATGGTTAATCTACAACGTTAACTGGATGGTTAGTCAGTGTAGCATTTTTCGAGCCATTTTTTAGAAAATCCTAACAAACTCTCACTGAGTAAAAGGACGGTTAACCCACAAGTTTAACCAGATGGTTAGTCAGTACACCATTTTCCTCCCATAATCTCCCAAATAGAGTTACCGAATTGTTACCCCACCAGGTTAATCAGATAGTTACCCCTACAACGTCTGGATACAAGTTTATAACTATTTTAGGATAAGGTTAATATGTAATAAGCTTGTTTGAATGCAAAATGGGATGTAAATGACTGTTTCGCCCCTCCACTGGAGCCCGATAATGGCAACAACGAAGACAGGCAAAAGGACCATATCAACAATCGTTTGATAATTAGAGGACTATGTTGCTAAAATGCTAATACTTAATGGACGATGTTTATAGTTGTATCTAGAAATAAAAATTGGAAATTGTAAAACACAAGCAATATCCTTCCCCACTTGAAAATAAGGAAACAATTTGAAAAAGGATTGAATTTCAACTTTATATCACGCCACTATCCCACCCTAAATTCATATCCTCCATGTAACCGATGAAAAAAAGTTGTAAAATGCACAAATATGTTGTCATAGGACAAATTTGTTGTTTTTAACAACCAATTATCATTTTAATGGCTATTTAAAAATTTAGGCAACAAATTGCACCAAGAATGTGTAGTTCAATTTTGAAAGCACCGATTTGTAACAATGCATGTCAAGGTACCAAGTAATAGGGGTGAGCACGGTTCGATTTGGTTCGGTTTGGGATTCAAACCGCAAACCAATCCGTTACCCTTCAGTATGGGAAATCTTGAATCGAACCGAACAAAACACCATCGGTTTGGACGGTTTGGTTTAGTCGGTTCAAACAATTCGATTTGGTCGGTTTGGATCGGTTTGTGCCCATTTGAAAAAGTTATCCCTCTACAAACCTACTACTGGATTCAAATGTTATCCAAAATTGAAGTTATAGTTTTTTTTTATTAACATATGATTTAAGTATTGTTCAAGACATATGTTACAATAAAAACTCAGTATGCCTTTGTCATTGATGTTCAAGAAAGAATGAATAAATATACAAGACATATCGATAACTAGACTTTTGTTTATAACTGCTTTCATTATTTTCTTTTCTTTTAACTTTTAAGGTTTTGTTTATTTTGATTTACTTAGCACCATGTATATGAAAACTATCAATGAATGTCACTAAAAATAAATTAGTATATCATAGGTCGGTTCGATTCGGTTTGTGATCGGTTTAAAAAAAGTGAACCGTGAACCGAACCGAGGTCAGTTTGAAAAATATGAAATCGAACTGTTAAGATCTTTGGACAGTTCGAATTGAATTGGTTCGGTTTGAACGGTTCAGATCGGTTTGAACGGTTTGATACTCACCCCTACCAAGTAGGTGGACGAGTGAAACTTTATCGGTGGAAATTCTTTTTAGTTACATCCATGACCTCCCCAAAAGTGCCACAAAAATAGCATCAAACAATTTTTTTTTTTTGAATTCTCATGTTATTGGTCACACGCAGCTTCTCTGAGCGGCAAAAAAAAAAAAAACATTTAGAGGGTGTTTGTGGTTGATTTTGGGATGGTCAAACCTGATTTAATTTAGATTAAATCAGGTTTGTGAGTGTTTAGCAAACGAGATTATGAGATTTAGAGCCCGTTTGGAATTGATTAAAAAAAGCAAATTCAGCTTAAATCTTAATTAGTGTGGCTAAAAAAGCTAAAAACTGATTAAATCCATAATCCTGGAAAGTGAGGATTATGAAATAATCACTTTTTCCATAATCAGGTTTGACCTTTTAATTTACCATCCTATCCCCATGTTTTTCACAAAAAGACATTTCATACCCTTTTAACTAATTATTGGGTGTGACTTTTAAGGTAGACTTTATTTGTAATTTGGGGAAGTTATCGTACTATAAGCACTAATGTGAGATTGTTGGTATTTTTAATTCAGAATAAGAAGTAACAACTTTTGTAAGTGGTCGAAAATAGCTTCTTCAATAATTTTTTCGTATATTGTAGTTATTTTTAAATGAAAGTTATGTTAACATTACTTTACTAAATAGATATTATAAACTTTATTTATGTACCGTCATTTATGGTCACTTTGCCATATATTCAAACACTTTTTGTAACTTTAAGTTAGTTCATAACTAATTTTGTCAAATAACAAACTGATTCTGCTTAAAATAGATTAAATCTGATCTGCTTTTCATAATCAATCTCAAACGGCCTCTTACATATTTTAAATGACTCGAATTACATATTTTAAAGTACTTGCTTGAACGGTAGATTTTCAAATCAAAGATCACAAAAGGTGAAAGGAAAAAAGAAATAAGATTGACAATTTGGGCCGGGTTCCCTAAAGTATAAAACCTTCTCTCTTCGCCATCCACTCCGCCTAGGGTTTATTGCCGCTTCATCTTCGTCTCTTCATCAATGGCGAAAAAGCGAACCCGAAACCAGAACCCGGAACCATTCCTCCCCGATGAAGACACCAAATCCGTCTCCAAGAAGCGGACCAAAAACCCCAAGCAGCACCAGCAACAGCAGAAGGCAAAGTCTATTAATCCACCCCAACTCTCTGTTTTACATTCTGACCCCTTAGTTTTGCTAAATTACTGTTACTCTCTCTCTCTCCCTGTGTGTGTTGAATGCAGTTGATTTCATCTGGTATGAGCTCGAAGATACTGAAGGAGGCGCTTATCCAACAGAAGGAGCTCCGGGAGGAGGCGGAAAGTCAAAACCCCAGCGGCAGGCTGGTGTTTGACCAACAAGCGGCAAAAGCGGGCCAGTCGGACAGCGAGGACGACGAATTCGGCGACGTTGACGGGTTCTCGGAGACTCAGAGCCAGTTTGGCGGATATGATGTGAGTTTCTGCCGGTTGTTTATGCTTTGAGTCTGAGATCGTATATTTTTTTCTAGTCAAAGTGTCGAAGTGTTGCTGGATTGTGTCTTAAGTCTATGACTCTATATGGAGCACAAATTGCTAAAAGTGGATAGTGAATATCAATTCCCTTGAGAACGGAATGCATTTCGTATGGTTTATTTTTGAAGTAGAAAATTACTAGTTCATATAAAAATTAGATCCCCCTTGACATTTAGCAAATTCCTAGGTTTGAATTCTCTTACTTATCAAATACCTATTCAATTCATAATTACTCTTCGAGTCTAGTCTATTGTTTGGGAGTTCTGAAGTTAACTAGCGTGTGATAGTAGTAAGGGGACTCTGATTTTGGGACAAAGGGAGTATAGTCAGTATACTTATGCAATACAATATGCTCAAAACTTGAAGAAAATGCAATTGTTTTCTGTTTTAGTTTTGATGTTTTTTCAACTGACACAGGAAGAGGTTGATGAGGAAGATGAGAAATTGCTTGAGGCCTTCTTGTCTAGGGATGCTCGTCCCCAGCGCACACTGGCAGATGTCATTCTTGATAAGATCAAGGCTAGAGATGCTCAAGTTTCTTCAGGTTTCATCCTGCTTCTTTTGTGTGGAATGAAGCTCCTTTTTTTTTTTTTGGTTGATCCTAATCAGTAGTTATCGCTTGAGATGATGACTGACATGCAATTGAAGTTTACTGTGTAAGGGATGCAGAAGTTTCTTTTCTTTTCCCTTTCCCTTATGCGTATCATCTGCTTTACTTTATACATGTCGAAAAAAAATTTGCTCCATCATCACCATGTTCCTCGAAAGCAAGGAAAACAGAGAATTAAATCGTTGTTGTTCTTAGAAGTTGAATATGCTACAAATGACGAATGAATTATAGGTTTTTGTCTTATGAGAAAGAAGCTAGTGCAGTATTGGTGAAATGGGATATTTATCCATGTTTTGTAACATGTTTTCCAGAAGTGAATTCCTTTGTCGGTACATTTAAGCTTAGTACGTTTTATAACATTGCCTAAACGTTTTCCCTCAACTCACCTTAGGAACAACCTGCGAAGTAGTTCAAACAGATGTATAGAATATCTCTTTTTTGCCCAAAGCAGGGGAAAAAAAAAGGAAGGGTTCAGAGAGAGAGAGAGAGGAGAGGGATTAAAAAGGAGAAGTACTAGACTATTAAAAAAAAATGAAGCAAAAGTTAAAGGGTGAGACAAATGGTAAAATGGAGATTATGACTCAGGACAGCTTCTAGAATCTATGGCTTGGAGGAAGCAATGAGGGAAATTTTGGATCCAGTGTCCACAGGTCTGTTCTCGCCAAAATTTGCAGCCTGGTACTTGCAGTTTTCCCTGCTATGATAGGTACACCCTGTATGTTGTCCAACACAGTACATTTTTGTGTTGTACCTCATATCTCTACAACCAACACATAGCCGTTTGACGAAAAGCTATTGATGAGTGAAAGGGATGAAAGAAGGGGAGAGGGAGAGGTTGACGTTGGAAAGAGTCAGACTTTATTCACTTTCTTTACAAAGGCTATGCGAAGGTTAAGAGCATCATTTGTAGAACAATATGGCTTGGGTATTTGGTTGTTGCACTAAAAGTTCATCTAGGTGGATCTATTAGAAGTTTTTATATTTGTCATTCGGCTTACAAGTTTCTAAGCAGCGTTGACAGTCTAGATCCATATCCATTTCATAGTGGTGACTGGGGTTAGTGTAGTTATGCTATACTCAGATTACATTACACTAGGGACACAGCAGTGACATGGCCACTGTGGTGGTTCTTGTTTCTTTATTTGACCAACAAACGTCATTTGAAATTATTTCCGTACATCTTTTCAAGAAACTATTTTCCAGGCATATAATTCTTCGTTATGCTTATCCAATTGACTATTATTGTTTTGATACGTATTTTTACAGAGCCATTGCCCAAGTTTGATGATTCCATCATAGAGTTATACAAGGGGTATGTTAGCTATCTCAATCTCATGTAAATGTTTGTATTAAGCAATATAAATATATTAAAGGTGCCCAGGAGGGCTTGATATCCCTCTAAACAGAATGTGCAGGGGTAAGGAGCTACATAGCCTAAGAATATGAGTCCAACTCAAAAAAATCCCCCTTGACAAAATTTAACTTGTAAAACCAAAAAAGCCATGGGAAGCATACAAAAGTTTTAGTTACCATGACTTGATCCTACAACTATCAAGCAGTCTTTTTTGTTAAGTCTTTGACTGGTTGTACATGTGATATGCAGAGTAGGCAGTCTTCTTAACAAGTACACTGCCGGAAAGATTCCAAAAGCCTTCAAACACATACCTGGGCTACAGTTTTGGGAGGAAGTTTTGTACCTGACTGAACCTGAGAAATGGTCACCAAATGCGATGTATCAAGCCACAAGGATTTTTGCTTCCAATTTGGGTGTGAGAAAGGCAGAACGTTTTTACAAGCTCGTCTTACTCCCACGGGTCAGGGAAGATATTCGAAAAAATAAGAGGCTGCATTTTGCTTTATATCAAGCTCTAAAAAAGTCTGTCTACAAGCCTGCAGCCTTTAACAAGGGAATACTGTTTCCATTGTGTGAGGTATGCATATTTAGTCATCATCTTGAAAGAGTCCTATAATGTACGTGGCATGTGGGGCAAGAGTGGGTTTAGTGTTGCATTATTCTATCATTTGTCTCTCCGTTAGAATTATATCACCAGTAAATAGAATGTAGAGTCCAATTTTTAACTTCTAATAGCTCTGCCTTGCTTTTGCCTTAAGTAATCATAACTAGAGGCACTTTACAAAATCTTTGTATGTCCAATGCAAGACAAAGGTACTTAGTATCACTGGTATCAGCTTCAACTTTTAAGTAGAATACAGTATGTTGGTGATCTGTTCTTTACCACCCTTATTTTATGTTCACAACCTATTCGGACCGCACCCTGGGGCCCGCTAAGAGATCCTAGTGGCACGACACGTCACCCGTTTGGCGGTCAACATCGCTCAACATCTTTGTTTGGTCAGAGCGCAATGCCCCGAACGGACGAGCGGTGATCAAAAGTGTGCCCCCACCCGTGGGGTCGGCCACCCCGAGGGGTTGACGACCACCTTCCTTGGTGAAGGAGGGGGTCGGCCACCTCAAGGGGGTCGGCCATCCAAAGGGGGTCGGCGACCACCTTCCTTGGTGAAGGAGGGGGTCGGCCACCTCAAGGGGGTCGGCCACCACCTTCCTTGGTGAAGGATGGGGTCGGCCACCTCAAGGGGGTCGGCCACCCCAAGGGGGTTGGCCACCACCTTCCTTGGTGAAGGAGGGGGTCGGCCACCTCAAGGGGTTCGGCCTCCACTGCCCTGCGAGGGGGGGAACCTGCTGCCGACACTGGATTCTCACTCCAACACTCACCCGCTATCTCCAGTAGCACGACGTTCATTGTCGCCGTCTCAATCAAAGCGACGGGGCTCCGGGCCTCGCATCCGGGATGGGCTCTCAACCTTATAGCCATCGCCGTCTCAATCAAAGCGACGGGGCTCCGGCCCTCGCATCCGGGATGGGCTCTCAACCTTATAGCCATCGCCGTCTCAATCAAAGCGACGGGGCTCCGGCCCTCGCACTGGGATGGGCTCTCAACCTTATAGCCATCGCCGTCTCAATCAAAGCGACGGGGCTCCGGCCCTCGCATCCGGGATGGGCTCTCAACCTTATAGCCATCGCCGTCTCAATCAAAGCGACGGGGCTCCGGCCCTCGCACCGGGATGGGCTCTCAACCTTATAGCCATCGCCGTCTCAATCAAAGCGACGGGGCTCCGGCCCTCGCACCGGGATGGGCTCTCAACCTTATAGCCATCGCCGTCTCAATCAAAGCGACGGGGCTCCGGCCCTCGCCCGCGCAACCAACCAACGGGCTTCTGGGGGCTCCGCTCGTAGTGCTCCAGCACGAGGACCCCCCGCCACGGACTCTAAGTATCGAGCTATGAGCATGTGCGCTCATGTTACCGTTGATCATCGACGTCGCCAAGGCAATGAACCGCGGGTCACTCCGGGACGGGAGCAGGTCCTCGGAGGGCATCGTATCCGGCACGCCTGGCAGTTGGCCGCAGGGGAAACCCTCACCGCTGCCAGGATCTCTGCGCGTCTCATGACGCATCTTGTGGGATTCAGTAAGGGCTTGGACTGGAGGCTGGGGCAACGGGCTGCTCTGACCATGCTACCGCGGTGTGGTCAGTCTCCCCAGACAGGCAGAGGGACGCTGCAAGGGCAGGGCGGCACGAACTCGGGGACCGGCATATCCGACGGACAATCAATACTGCGGGACCCCCTACGGCGACGTGTCACTCCCGGAGGACGACACGTGTCGGCTGATGACACGCGCATATTTGTGCCTATATATAGTGGATTCTGGAGCTTATTCAAGGACTTCTCTCTCATTTGATATTTTCACTTTCTCTCTCTAAAACTCATTCTCTCTGGATTTCTAGTGAGAGAAAGACATTCCACCTCCTGACGTTGGATCATTGACGCTGCACCTTTGACGCGGACTGTTGGTTGTTGACTGTCGCCCTTGTTCGTCGTCTCCCTGCTGACGCGGCACTGCCAGCCCTTGTGACTTGCCTGGGGAGCCTTGCTCTCAGCCCTTACTCCATCATTGTTGTCTCCCACTTCGTCTACCTGGAAGCCAACGCAGACTGCATCCTTTGTGGCACCTCACGTGGCATCCGAACCATCTTTCCTCGGCAACATTTTACATCATAACTTCCATTGGATATATTTCAAGATAATCCAGTTATTATTGATGCCTTGACTTGCTAGCCTATTTTGAGATGAGGCTTTCAGACCAATTACCATGTGTATCGTCATGTTCTTGTTTTCTCAAGCTGGCCATCATTGACAAATAGTATTAAAATGGATTCCCTTTTTTTTTTTCAAATTGAACTGGATGAAATAGTAACTGCTATAAGCAAGTTGCCCAGGCCCTTTAAGGTGATCTGCTGGGATTAGGGGTTGCAAAGTGTTACTTCCAATGATGGACATCTGAAACTGGAATTCGGACCAGCACTTATACAATATCACTTTTGGTTCTCTCAATACGACCGTTTTATTCCTTTGTTCGCTTTTTTTGCATATAGCTTTTCTAAAGACGCCAATCGAGGTTGTGATGTCATGGTTTGATTACAAATCTTGAGATAAAACATTGTTATTTGTTGTGCAGTCAAGGACTTGCAACCTGAGGGAAGCAGTCATTATCGGGAGCATCATTCAGAAGGTCTCAATTCCTCCTCTTCATTCAAGGTATGTTAACTCTATCTTGGTCAGTGCAAAATTATGTCCTTAATGTGGTTAGGTTGGGGAGAATTAGTTTGTCTTAAGTCACATGTTGAAAGGAAAAATACTTTAAGATCAGTATGAAATGGGATAAAGTTCTAGGGCAAGAGCAAGTATTCCAGGGTTACATAAAATGCTTGGTCAATGGCACCTTATGGTATGCAATATATGTGGGTTGTGAGGAGCAATAACTCTATAAGACTAGAAGTATTGCTATTCACAGTATTGTAGAGGTACCTTTTTTTCCTATAAGTGGTACTTTAGCAGTGCCTTGTCCTATCTTACTAAGTATTTACAATATTTTAATGGTCAAAGTCAAGTATTATGGACTTCTCTTATTTGTCGTAAATAGATGATCATCCAGACTGTCGATCATTTATGGTAACTGGTTTTTAATGTTTTTCTTAAGGCTGTTCGGTTTTGTTTGGCTCATTTTCCGATTGTGGTTTTTCCTTGTCTTTCCCCCAAAAAACTTGACATTTTGATATGTTCTTGGTCCCAACGTGCTTTCAACTGCCAGAATGGGGGTTACATATGAGTTTACCTGTAAGGATTACCTGAATTGTGCTCAGTCAGTTTAACTTTCTGGCTTGTAACAACAGTCAGGTGTTAAACATACAGCAAAATATTTTTATTTTTACCTTTGTGATTCCTTCTCATTTAGTCTTGGCATCTGCATGAAACAATGTAGTATTGATGCCTGATGCCAGAAGTGTTGATTTTGCAGTAAGCTTATAATAATGAGCTGATATTGGTATAAAGAGAATAGTTCCGAACTTCTGATTTCTTATTATAATTTCAAGTCCAGAGTACAAGGCATTGGTGCTGGTCATTATTTTCTCTGTAACGTGGAAAGTCTGTTCCATGATCTTATGTTGGTTCAGATTTCTAACTAAAGATCTTAATGGAAATGCAGTGTTGCGTTATTGAAACTTGCAGAGATGCAGTACTGTGGCACAACAAGGTAATAAGTTTTCTGCATCTCGAAAGTCATTTCATGGCATATTTGTGTTTATAAACTGTGTTATACTCCAGATGGAGGCCACATTGATGCTCTGTTCTCAAACAAATTATGGTCATATTATATTTGTGTTATTTACACTTGGCATGTTGAGGGTATAAAGAGTGGTCATACCAAAATAAATGGTTATTACTACTTCTGATGAGAACTCTGCGGTTGAGTGAATGCAGCTAAGGTCTAAGACCGCCAATGAGAAGAGGTGAGAAACTTTGATTTTGTTAAAGTTTCGTAGATTGGTGTCCAGATCATGCTCTGATTGACTTAGGCCCTGTCCTGTACTTGGGATCAGCCGTCTGTTCTTCAACGGAGTATCTTGGTGCTTCAAGTTGTGCCCTGTGCATGTGTGTTTTAGATCATGCTGTATCCTGTGTGGTAACTGTTGTGCTTGGCTATTTCCGGTCTTGGATGAGTAAAGGCCTAGATGGGGTTTCTGATCCTGGTTTTGCGGCTGTGATTACGTTCTTCTCTACCCGGTGCCTCTGTTTTGTGCTTGCCCTTGCTATGGCTTCTAATATTATTCCTGGTGGTAGTCTTTGATGGGGCCAGATCTGTTCTTCGGCCATTAGTGGTTGGTTATATAATGGCTGGTTGGAGAGTTTGTGGAGGTGGCAAGACAGTGATCGCAAGTCCAGAGTTGATTATATTTTGCTATCGACTGTCGTTGACGTTTCAGTTACTTCTATTGTTTCCATAAGCAATTTATCAGTTTATGTGCCATTTCCTTTCTCCAGGACGTCATCAGATTGAGTTGACAATTTTGCATTAACAATGTGATGCAGTTATTTCATAAAGCTACTCATTGAGAAGAAATATGCTTTGCCATATCGTGTACTTGATGCTATGGTGGCACATTTTATGTATTTTTTCGAGGAAGAGAGGATAATGCCTGTGATCTGGCATCAATCACTTCTTGCATTTGTTCAAAGGTTAGCATTACGTATTTGTACATACATTAGAATCTACCATGAATCTCATGTAGTTAGGGTGATTGAGGCTTCAACTTATGTCTTTTTGGGCAATGTTCTCTCCTTATTCCTCCCCCATCATATAGATATATATTCCAATTATTTTGCATGGGTTAGCCATTTTTGGGCTAGATAAGTTTCCTTCGCTGTGGTGTCCCGGGGAGGGCAGTAGTAGGTGCTATCTGGGCTATGTTACATGGACTTGGTACGAGTGTCCGAGTCGGATATGTGTCCAAGTGTAGGATTCGTCTACTTTTCAAAACCCAAGACACGGGGACACGGCAGAATATTGCTATTTATTACCATTTCGTAGTTACTCCTTAGGTGAAATGGTGTTTTCAGTGACCCACATTGTTTTAGTTAAAATCTTTTCTCACCTCAAAGTAATAACGATTAAAAGAACACTTTAAGATATCGTTTTTAGTGGCATATCCTACAAGATGTGTCGGACATATATCCCATACCCACGTCCAAGTGTCGAATGTCCGACATGGGTACTTCACGCATTTTGAAGAGTCCAACATAGTATCTGGGGCTCATTCCATTTTTCGTTAACTTAGTAGGGTTTGGATCTTCGAATGCACTAAATGGAAAGTAAAACTAGAAGGATTCAGACTGCTGACTTAAATAGTTGTAACCAGTCTGAGAACCAACCTCTCCCTGAAAAGATGCAACGCATAAGCTTTTTAACTTGAGGTGATTTACAGTATATGTAGCTTACTAACCTCTTAGTAAAATGTTTGTTACGTCTCCAGTTCGTTGATCTGTGTATTTTTGCTATATATCTGAACAGACTGATGAGTTGGCTACTATTTGTCTAGTTATTCGTGTTGCTATATATTGTTGAGACACGAGAATAATGAGTTGGCTAGTTTTGCCTTTGATTATTGCTGTAAAGGATATCCTGTTGGTCTTTCCAAGTGTTATTCCAGCCAGTAATTGTGTAACAGATGGTTTTTCCTCGTGTACACTATTAATGCCAACTTTTTACAGGTATAAAAATGAACTGACGAAGGAGGATAAAATGAACCTTGATACTCTTGTTCAAAAGCAAAGGCATAAATTGGTGCGAGCATGAAAACCCTATGCAGCTAGAATATTAAGTATTGCAACAACATATAATGCTAACATCCAGGCTAATTTTGCTCTTTCAATGCAGGTCACACCTGAAATCTGTAGGGAGCTAAAGAATAGCCGCAACCGTGGGGAGAAGGAGGATGACCTTATGTCATTATATATCCTTCCGTTTTACCATTTCTTCATTTTTGGTTATTATCTTTTTCAGCATGTGTCTAATAGCTTTCTCGTCAAGTAGAAGTTGAATTTAGAGTGGCTCGAAGTGTTTTCAGTGTTAAGAAGAAGAAATACGGAAAATAATATGATTGTAAACTGAACTAAGCTGGTTTTTAAATTTTATAGGAAACGTATGCGTTGAGCTGTTAGAAAGTGAATAAAGTACTGAAGGTGCACTGTCGCTAGTTTGGTAAACTCTCAACGTAGAATCAACCACCTCCGTGGAGCATCTATACTCCCAAGCTGTCTAGCTCATTTCCAAATGAAGGATGTGATGATAACTCTTCTGGAAAGTTACGCAAATGAATTTATTCTTGCTTGTGTCCCCTCCGTAAACTTCTTAGAATAAAAGCAGTCTAATTGGAATAATGTAACTAGCTTACTTTCTGTCGTATGCTGCCAAATGATTGAATTGCATCTTCCTGTTTCACATTCTCGTTTGGATGTCTGATTTGAATGCTGTTTCCTTGACTGCCATTACCCTCTCCTGTTTCCGTGATCAACAAAACGATTGAAGAAGACAGGTTTGATATTCCAGAAGTACCTATGGAAGAGGATTGAACGTTTCTTAGCATCGCTAGCGGTAAATCTCTCTCTCTCTCTCTCTCTCTCTCTCTCTCTCTCCCCCCTCCCACCCCCCTCCCTCCCTAATTACTGGTTCTTGATGGAAGCAGGTACCATGTCAAACATGCATATTTTGGGGGACTTGTGTAAGAGGGTGGGACTTGCCGCTTCATACCAAGTATTGCGATTAGTTAGGTGCAGTGGTTTAGTGGAAAGATTGCAATTGTCTTGCTGAGATTTATAGGCTTTGGCAACATGATTCTAGATTTTATTTATGTCCAGTTGAGGGACAATGCGTTTTTGCATCAAATGAATATATTATTCTGGGGGCATAATCACAAAAAGTTACAATGAAAGTCGTCCCGTTTAGTAGGTAAGACCCATTGAATGTGAAGCCACCCGATAATAGCCAAACAACAAGTTATTAGAATATAGTCGGTCACTATAGGCCTAATGCACCTAGACTGTCTTGGGGCTAACACTCCTCTCACTCCTTTCCTTTGGCTACGGTAACTAGAAAGTGCACAACCTAAATAATCAAAGAAAGAACCAAGGATTGATGACTCAAGAGCAAGAAGAATAGTATTACGACTCCTCTCCTCTCTCTCTCCCTCCCAAAAAAAAAATTAAACCCTCCTTCCATTCCACCTCATTCACATCACTGCTCCCACAATAGTCGGCCTCCGCTGTATGGTGGGCTTGTCTTTTAATTGTCTTTGTAGGGATTTCCGTAGGATGTCTCAATCTAGGGGTTAAGGAGGTATTCGGTGCCTTTAGGTTCCGATGGCTGTAGTGGTCTGTGGTTGATGGTGGCGTTTGGTGGTGGATTGGGCTGGATACTAGGTCATGTGGGTTTTTGGTGCAGGTGGGTCGAGCGCTAGAGTGACCTGTCCTCTCTAAAAGTACTGGCTCTTCTAGACTATGCCGGACTCTTTGAGGGCTCAAACTTTGAAACAAAAGTACAACCCTTGCAACAACATTTGGAATGCCAAACCAAACTCATCCAAGACAAAGGTATCGTTTGACAGGGGTTTTTTTCAGTTAAAAAAAATCCGTTTGATAGACAGTTTTCGTTTTTTTTTTCCCTTCAGTTCTGATAATCAGTTTTAAAACAAGGCTGTTTTTAAAATTTTCATTTTGGAGTTTTAGGTTTCCAGTTTGGTTTTTATTTTGAGATCCAACTTTCAAACTCTGTTAGAAGTAAAATAAAATAAAAAGAGCCAATTTTAACAAAATCCATTTCTTTAGGTGGTCAGCCACCCCCATTCCTACCATACAAACACACACCACCACTGTTGGTTGTTAGCACCACCATATGCCACCATCCCCCCCCCCTCCCACCCCCACCAAACAAACACACACCACCACTGCCGGTTGTTAGCACCACCATATGCCACCATCCCCCCCGCCACACAAACACATAGCACAACCGTTGGCCATTACCATCCCCTCCCCCCAACCCCATACACGAGCACCACCACCGGCGGCTATAACCACTGGCACCAGTCACCATCGCTACCCAAATATCTAGGTCACCACTGTCGATTCTTCCTGTTCCATGACCATCAATTCCTCCCGCAATCACTACCATGATCAGCCGTCAGATTCCTTGTCTAGTGCTAGTTTACCACCATCAGATCTGGGGTTTAAAGGGTCAATAATGGTGCCTCTGACTATGGAGGCAAAGTCGTCGTCGACGGCGGTGGAGGTCCTTGCCCAACGCTAGTTTACCACCCTCAAATCTGGGGTTTAAATGATCAATAATGGTGCCTCTGACTATGGAGACCAAGTCATCGTCGACGGTGGTGGAGGCAAAGTCATCGAAGGTTGCGATGGTGGCTAAGTCATCAGCGATGGGTGGTGATGAAGGTTTGTTGGGCGACGTTGGGTGGTGGTGGAGGAATTTTGAGGTGTGGTGTCCTAACAGAGAGAATAGAAAAAAAGAAACAAAAATGTAAGGCGCAAAAAAAATAAATAATGGGCAACACTTCAATCCAACATCACACTGTTTTTGTAAAAAAAAAAAAACTAAATTGGTTTTGGTGTTTGTTTTTTTGGAAACTGAAAACTAAAAGTGCAAATGATTTCAAACAGACCATAAACTCTTAAAAGAAGTGATCAAAGCACGTGACTGCTTAGTAGGCTTTACTTTGTGGGAAATAGGTACTGTGTACCAAATTTCCCTTAGGCTCCATTGTTGTAGGGCCTCTACGCATTCCGAGACAATTGAAAAATATGACGGTGAAAGATGTTATATATAGCCATAG
Organism: Escallonia rubra; assembly: GCA_033065855.1. Lineage (NCBI taxonomy): Eukaryota > Viridiplantae > Streptophyta > Magnoliopsida > Escalloniales > Escalloniaceae > Escallonia > Escallonia rubra. The sequence continues at coordinate 182,335 of JAVXUO010002038.1, forward strand.
CTCACCACCAAATGCCGTGATTACCTATTCTTTGCTAATATCAACCTCACGGCTCACTCCAAGTTCAGTGGGAACTACCTGAACTAGGATGGGTGAAACTTGAAACTTGATACAGACGGCAACACAAACCTCATCACCCACATCATGGCCGTTGCTACCGTTCTTTGTAATCATACAGGACATCGGCTAAAGGGGTGCTATTGGAAAGTTTTCTATACAGGACCGGCAATCGTGAAACTCTGGGCGATACACGACGGGCTAACGTTAGCCTAGCAACTAAAGTAGAAACAACCCAGACTTGACATTGATGCGAAATCCATGTATTCTCTATTGTTAAATGACCAATTCCCTCCCCAAAACCTGGTAACATTGGTTCATAAATGCAAGGCACTCATTTGGCACGCTTGCGTAACTCTTGTATATAGGGAAACCAATGTTTGGGCAAACTTCATGCAAAGCAAGCGAGTTATCAACACATTTGCTACTAGTCTTGGGATCACAAGTCGATATTTTTGTCTACAATTCTGCACAATGATCAACATAGGAGAGTCACCCCACGATGTGTGACTAAAAAAAACCGTTGAATACATAAAATAGTCCCTAGTTTCCAAAAATAACGTAGACACTAGTAGGGACGCCTTGCGCTAAAGCCTATTATCTTTTCGGCACTCTCACTTTTACAAGGAGGCTTGGCTATATGCCACTTCTTGTCTACAAGACCACTATTCAAAGTGTGGTAATATATATATTGTTCTTTTTAAGTACTCTATCAAGTATTACACGCTTATTAATGTTATGAGTGGTAGGGTTTTTGCTCAAAGCCAAAAATGAAAAAAAAAGGATTTGATGACTCGAGATCTGCAATATTAAAGCCTGCCTTCCCTTCAACATTCAATTCTCATCATCGAATGCCCTGAAACACTCCCCACCAAAGAGGGTCAGCAACTGAACACCATTTGCTGAAACGATGTCAGCTGAGGCCATTTAACTCCCGCCAAGCCATTGTTCACCTCTTGAGCGAACAAGATAGGAAGAGGTAGGAAGAGGCACCCATCAATGGGTTGGGGGATGGGAAGTAATCCTAGCAAAAACCTCATACCCGCATCTTACAACAATGTTAGACAAGCACCTTCAAGATATAGCGACACCCAAAGCACCATTTGAGCAAGAATGATGGCCAAGTTGGGAAATGGAAAGCTCGACCTCAGGCCATTAAATATCACCAATGAATCAAGAACTAGTGGTGTCAAAAGGGCGAGCCGGCCTGATCTAGCTCTAAAATGGCCCGAGCTGGCTCGGCCCTACAGCGGAACAGTACTGGCCCTGGACCATAGGGCCTAGGGCCAGGCCTAATTTCATTAAAAAAAAATTCCACCGGGCCCTGCCCTAAAAAGGCCTGGGTCAGTCCCTAAAAACGGTCGGGTAGAATTTGGCCCTTTTTTAGGGCCTGGCTCAAATTTTAGGGCCGGCTTGGGTTTGACCCGGCCTCACGTGTTTTTAAAATTCTGATTCCCCCCCCCCCAAGGGCTATATTCTCCCCTTTTTGCAAAATTTCACTTTTACCCCCTCCTCAACAGCTATATAACAGTTAGTTTGGGGGGTATTTTCGTCCAACAAGTTTCTAACAACTCTTTTATGCTTTTTTACACTTTTATCCTGCCCAACAACTATAAACGGCTAGTTTTAAGGGGCATTTTGGTCTTTTGTGCAGTTTGAAAAATCTATAAATTTACCCCTTTCTTTCATATTTTTCACACCAATCTTCTCACTCTCTCTTATCTAAATTCTACAAGCTTTGCTACCATTGTTATTTGTTACTAAGTACTAACCCTCTCCAATTTTCAATTACAAGTATTAGTTAATTCTTTGTTATTCTTTATTCCTTTGCATTTAGTTACTCTTACTAAATTCTATAAGCTTTGCTACCATTGTTATTTGTTATTAAGTACTAACCCTCTCCAATTTTCAATTACAAGTGATGTAGAAGAAAAATGCTACCCACGAGATGATGCCACGTGTCACCATCTTGTGGCACCAAAACTGTCAGAACCACTAATGGGGAAGTGGAAAGCCTTAACCACCCACCATTATGGTAATAACTCACCACTTAGTAGTATTAACTACCCATTAGTGGAAATAACTTCCCATGAACCTGGTAACCCCCAAATTAATGGGAAGTAACTACCCAAATAACTACCCACGAGGTAGAAAGCCATATAAAAGGAGGGAAGAAAGGTGATGGGTGGTAAGTGACTTCCATTTAGAGTTTTTACACTAAATCTATCTTGAGTTTACTCTGACTTAAGCATCGGAGATTTCCTACCGGAAATCCTTCCGGCGAGTCACCGGTGTTGTCTCTTTGTTGCAGGTCTATTCACGAATCAAGTTTCAGATTTCATCCACAACATTTTGACGCCATCCGTGGGACCGAGATTCGTGAATCGACCATGTCTCAAAATCCTAATTCGCAAGCTCAACAAGGTGGGGCACTTCCACCGCCACTAATTCGTGACTCACACCACGTTTCAACCTACCAATCGCGGTAAAAAGGTCGCAAGTATGCCAACAACCACTATAGTTGGCACGAACCACCACAGTAGCAATACCCGCGATCCCCGCGGTGATATCACCAGCCGTAACAGTAGTACCACCAGCAGTGACAGTCACTCCTCCCTCCGAAAGCACCGTCCTGCCTCCATTTCAGACTGTCGGCACATCCAAACCTCCCACAACTGGTGCTATCCACACTACTCCACCAGTCATGAACAACGAAGCCGACTTGATGGCTATTCTTCGGGCTATGCAACAGTCCATCGAACAGCTACATGCAGTTGTGAACAAACCACCCCCGCAGTCAGAACCAAGAGTTTTGAAGACTCCGGAGTGGACAAACCGGCATGTAATACAAGGAGAAGATGGACAGTTCGATGATGAACGGCGTAACCCAAGGTCCAGGAGACAAGAGGAAAGCTCTTATGAAGCTCATTCTACCAAGAAGAACTCTTATTATTACCTTGGTGAACATCGTGCCGAACGATATACCAGCGCCCCGGTCATCGTTGGGCGGCCATTCACTGAAGAGGTTGATCACTTTCCTACACCACCGAGCTTCAAGATGCCTCCCTGTGCATCGTATGATGGCACATGAGACCCGATGGAGCATTTGGCTCGCTTTACCTCAGGAATGAACCTGCATCTGGTCCCTGATCAGATCATGTGCTGAGCGTTCCCAGTAACACTGAAGGGAGCCGCACATGTGTGGTTCCAACACCTCACATCCCGCTCTATATCCTGTTGGGCTCAATTAGCGGAATCCTTCTGCAGTAATTTCTTGACAAGTCGAATACATAGGAAGAACTCCTCGGCTCTTTTTCGTATCGTGCAAAGTCCCAAGGAATCCCTGAAATCCTACTACGCCCGTTTCAATATCGAGAAACTCATCATTGACAACCTAGATCCAGGGGTGACTTTTGCGGCGATGGAAAGAGGTGTGAAACCAGGGACACCATTGCGGTTCTCGCTGAATAAAAGACCCCCGGAGAATATGACCGATCTACTTGACCGAGTAGAAAAGTATCTTCAAGCTGAAGAGGATTCAATGACCACCCAAGATGAGGGGACTTCTGGGCAGAAGAGGCGTGATCGTCCGGAAGGGAGGATACCCGAAGAGCCTAAACGCTCACGGGCAACCCTTTCTAAACACTTTACCCCTCTCACCACATCTCGGGAGCATATTCTCAACCAGATCAAAAGCCAAAACATCTTAAAGTGGCCTAAGCCGATGAGGATGCCCGCCGATAAAAGGGACGCCTAGCTCTACTGCCATTTCCATAAAGATCATGGCCACACGACTGAAGAATGCAAAGTTCTTCAGCGTGAGATCGAGAACCTTATTGCGAAGGGGCACCTTAGGCAATTTGTCAAGACAAATGAACGCCACGGAGGTCGGCGAGGAGGAAGTCAAAGAAGGCACGAGGAGTCGGTCCCCAAGGAACCCCCGGTAATAAACACAATCTCTGGAGGCCTAAGTGCTAGGGGAACCTTAAAATAGCTCGAAAGGCCGCACGACAAGTCAATTTGACGTAGGGACCAGCTAAGCGCCCCAGGTCCCCCACCACTATAAGCTTCGATGATACAGACCTTGAAGAAGTTATTACGCCGCATGATGATGCTCTGGTTATCTCTCTCCAAATAGATGCGTATGTCATTAAACGTATCTTGGTGGATACAGGAAGCTCTGCAGATATACTCTTTGAAGAAGCTTTCTCTCAAATGCAGATATCAAGAGATCGAATACGGTCAATCTCCTCGCCACTGTACGGCTTCACGGGAGCATCCGCACCAGTTGAGAGAGTAATTCCCCTCACTGTAGTTACTGGGAAGTACCCGTTTCAAGCTACTCAATCGATCGACTTCCTGGTAGTCAATGTCAAATCAGCCTATAATGGAATATTAGGACGAGCGGGCCTCAACAAATTGCATGCTGTGGCCTCGACGTTTTACCTATGCATAAAATTTCCAACTCCTAGCAGAATTGGAGTAGTGAAGGGAGATCAAGTTGTAGCACGCAAGTGTTACATGGCTTCGTGCAGAGTAGAGGAGGCGCTCGCCATTAAAGAGCAGCGAGATGAGCGTGCTTTCAGGCGAGCTGAGCCGGTAGAAGAACTTGTCTCCATAATGCTGGGAGAAGACGAAAATCGCCAGTTAAGGATAGGTTCCACGTTGGAACCAGTTCTTTGCAACCGACTAGTATCCTTCCTTCGCTCTAATGTGGATGTCTTCGCATGGAGCGTGGCAGATATGCCGAGAGTAGATCCATCCATAATGACCCATCGTCTCTCAGTTGATCCGAGCTGTAAACCGGTGAAGCAGAAAAAGTGATCTTTCGCGCCGGAGCGGCAAGCGATCATCAAGAAAGAAGTTGACAAGCTCTTAGAAGCAGGCTTCATTGCTGAAATCGACTATCCAGAGTGGGTGGCTAATGTGGTCATGGTTCCAAAGGCTGGGACGAGCAAGTGGAGAATACGCATTGACTACACTGATTTAAATAAGGCTTGCCCCAAAGACAGCTATCCTCTGCCCCGCATCGACACATTGATAGATACAACCTCGGGGCACGAGTTGCTTAGCTTCATGGATGCCTTCTCCGGCTATAATCAGATTCGCATGCACAAAGACGATGTAGAAAAAATGGCCTTCATCACCAACGAAGGCCTCTTTTGCTATAAAGTCATGCCTTTCGGCTTAAAGAACGCAGGTGCCACCTACCAACGGCTCGTCGATAAGATCTTTAAGCCTTTGCTAGGGAAAACTATGGAAGTTTATGTTGACGACATGCTCGTCAAAAGCCTTTGTGTGGCAGATCACATTGCCGATCTCGAAGCATGTTTCAGCCTCTTGCGCGAATATAAGATGGGGCTCAATCTAGCCAAATGTGCATTCGGGGTCTCGTCGGGCAAGTTCCTAGGTTTCATGGTCTCGTACAGAGGTATAGAGGCCAATCCTGAAAAAATCAAGGCTATACAAGGCATGACCGCCCCAAAGAGAGTGAAAGAAGTGCAGATACTAACTGGACGGATAGCGGCACTTAGCAGGTTCCTTTCCAAGTCTGCAGAGAGATGTTTACCTTTCTTCAAAGCTTTGAAAAACATAAAAAAATTGAGTGGACCGTCGAATGCCAAGCTTCATTTGAAGCGTTGAATAATTATCTGTCAGCGCCCCCGCTCCTCTCCAAACCACTTGTTAGGGAGGAGCTCTTTTTGTATTTGGCCATAGCAGACTCGGCTGTAAGTGCAGTGCTTGTTCGAGAGCAAGACGGCAAGCAACTCCCCATTTACTATGTGAGCAAAGTACTACAAGGTGCTGAGTTACGTTATCCAGATACAGAGAAGCTTGCATTTGCTCTCCTGGTCACAGCACGAAAGCTTCGACCTTACTTTCAATCTCACTCCATAACGGTGCTCACGGACAAACCACTACGGCGAATACTCCACAAGCCCGACGTCTCGGGACGACTGGTCCCGTGGTCTATCAAACTCAGGGAGTTCGATATCCGTTATAGGCCGCGCCTTTCTATCAAAGGACAGACCCTAGCTGACTTCATTGTTGAATGTACTTATCCCATTGAAGACGAGGAGCAGTTGCCCCAAAAAGAGCGACCTTTTACCTGGACCCTCCATGTGGATGGTTCTTCCAATGCAAGCGGAAGTAGAGCTGGCTTAATCCTGCACGGCCCTGAAAACCTCGTAGTGGAATATGCCTTACGCTTTGACTTCCCCGCTTCAAACAATGAAGCTGAATAAGAAGCTCTTATTGTCGGGATGCACCTTGCAAAGACTATGCGAGCAGAAGCGCTTCATGCCCATAGCGATTCACAGTTAGTCATCAAGCAGTTTTCTGGAGAATATGAGGCACGAGGAATGAAGATGGCTGAATACCTCCAAAAAGTCAAAAGGCTTGTAGAGACTTTTGTATACTTCAACATCACTCAAGTCAGCCGAGCAGATAACGCATCAGCTGACACGCTTAGCGTCCCTTGACCCGTCGGGACTTAGTCGAACGATTCATCTCGAGCTTTTGCATGAGCCAAGCATCATGACAAAGGAAGTTATGCAGACTGAGCATGAGCCGTCATGGATTGATTCCATCAAGGCCTACCTTCAGCATGGCATATTGCCTGTCAACCGGAAGCAAGCCAAAAGTATCATCCTACGCTCGGCCCGATATGCTCTGGTAGAAGATGTGTTATATAAACGCTCATTTACACTACCTTATCTGCGCTGCCTTACCCCCACTGAGGCAGATTACACATTACAGGAAGTTCATGAAGGCATCTGTGGTCAGCACCTGGGAGGACGCGCGCTGGCACACAAAGTTCTCCGGCAAGGCTATTACTGGCCTACTATGCAGCAAGATGCTATGAGTTATACGAAGAAATGCGATGCCTGCCAGCGTTTCTCCTCCATTCCTAGGCAAGCACCAAGCCCTCTGTCAACATTAAGCAGCCCCATACCCTTTGCGATGTGGGGGATGGACATCCTGGGCCCCTTTCCCCCCGCCACTGCTCAACGTAAATTTGTGATTGTAGCTATTGATTACTTCACTAAATGGGTAGAGGCCGAAGCCCTGACTTTAATCACTTAAAGAAAGTGCGAAGACTTCTTCTGGCGAGCGGTTGTTTGTCGCTTTGGAATTCCGCGTGTGCTAATCACGGACAATGGAAAGCAGTTCGATAATTCAACCTTTCGAACCTTCTGCGCTAACTTATCCATTGAACATCGTTTCACCTCCGTAGCGCACCCACAAACAAATGGACAGACTGAAGTTACCAATCGCACACTTCTGCAAGGGATAAAGAAGAAGCTTGATGGCGCAAAAGGGCTATGGGTTGACGAGTTGCCTAAAATCCTTCGGGCTTACAATACCACCTCATGGACCTCTACATGCGAGACACCTTTTAGTTTATCGTTTGGCACAGAGGCATTAATTCCCGTTGAAATTGGATTACCATCTCTTCGTCTAACAATGTATGACCCAGTCCAGAATGAAGAAGCCCTTCGTGCAAATCTTGATCTCCTCGATGAGTGGCGCGAGCAGGCAGCGATGCGCCTTGCAGCTTATTGACAGCAAGTCTCCAAGTTTTATGATCAACGAGTACGTCCTCGAATCTTCCGAGTAGGCGACTTAGTCCTGCGCCGCATCGAAGCATCCGCACCACGCAACGCCCGTTGGAAAACTAGCGCCAAACTAGGAAGGCCCATATAAAGTTGTGAAGCTGGGAGGCCCAGGAGCTTATCACTTGGAAGATATGGACGACAAAGCAATTCCTCGTACATGGAATGCCACAAATTTAAGGCGCTATTGCGCATGAACGAGACCGGGGGGCCATATACTTGGTCACATACTAGATCTCACTCATGCGTAGATCACTTTTGTAAAACTACGGCTTGTCACATCTTAGTTTTCTTTGCATTCTTTACTTAGCGCCATATGGCCACAGATGTACTTCATCTCTGCTATGAATAAAAATAATGTGCAAAAATTAAACCTTGATTGCATCAAAAGTTAAGAGTTTACACGTTGAAGTTCCAAGACAGCAAAAGAAATTTCAAAAGGCTAAATCTAATAGACAAGGCAATCCTAGTCTAATCATTCTGTTCATCAGCATATGTTGGTAACTCCATCTCCTGTGAGCAACCTTCAACCAAAGGCAGTTGCGGCCTTGAAACGACTATGGACGCTGACCCGGAAGCACCTAAATTGCGGCTCACAGAAGGACTAGTAAGCGCCCGGGAACTAGCAGCTTTCTTACGTTCGGCTTCTTCGGCCCGACGCTCGGTTTCTGTAGCTATCTCTAGGGCAAACTTGTGCTCATAGATGCTCATGTCAAGCTCAGGATAATCTTTCGAGACATCGTTCTTGCATTCATTATAACCATGCACAAGTGCCCCTTTGGAGTCACGGAGCCGTTGATCCATGAAAGCTTTGGATCTCTTGAAGAGTTGCACAACCTGATGAGCTACCAAAGATTTCTCAGCCTCCAAATCATTAACGTGAGCTGATAGTTCAGCATTCTTTGCAGTCAGCCCAGTGTTGGACAGCTCCAATCGTTCTACTTTCTTACTCAAGTCTTCAACTTTCTTCTCGGCCTCCCTACGAAAGTTGTTCTCTATCATCACTTTCTTCTTCTCCTCGTCCAACACTTTGTCTGCAGCAATCAGCTTCTCCGCGCCAATCTGCACCTGCGCCATAGCCTATACAACAAAGAGTTAGATAAAAAAATATAACTTTCAAAGGAAAGAAGAGAGAAGAAACAAACGTGCGACATTAGCTGAACCATCCCGTTGGCTGTCTCTGTGACGCATAGCCAGACAAGGTCTTCCTATCCATAGGAATGATTACATGGCTAGACCAATCCCATGCTGTACGAGGAGACTTGAACACTGATTCATCAATGGATACTCCCCAGGCAGGACGATGCAAGGTATCTGGATGAACGGAGGATGATGTGGCTCTGCTCCCAGCTCTGCTCGAGACTTTACGCTTTTTGGAAGTTTCTCTAGACTTGTCCAGAAGCCAAGCCCAAAACGAAGTCTTTGGTTTGAGTCTCTGTCACCTTTGGCTGAGACCCAGAAACCAATGCTCCAAAATCCAAGTCCTGCATCTCCTCCTCTTCGACACCGTTTATCGAAGCTAGTTCATCAGGAATGATATCTCCTAAAACTCCTTGGGCATTGAACAACGGCGGATCTCCTTGCGCTCTTGACGACATGTTTTCTGCATGCAAAACAAAAGTAAGATTACCATTCACGATTAGACAAACTCAAGGTTTGGTAAGAGCTTTACCAGGATCATTTTCGCCCTCTTCCTCTTCCTCTTTCTCTTCATCTTCCTCATCAACAAGATCTTGGGGCTCGGGGGAGAAAATGATGCCACACTCGCGAAGCTGAGCATTACTCAAAGGATATCTGGATTCTAAAGGCTCAGCCCCCTTAAGCTTCTCAATATGCTCAAGGTCAGTTTTCGACAAGACCGTTTCTTTTAATTTATTGCAAGCTCTAGTCTCGCACTCAGAGAGCCATACATTACAGACTTCGCTCCTTTGAGACTTAGGCAATTTGGCAAACAAGAATCTCTCCTTCCAATGGTGATTGGATGATGGAGGGTGCGAAAATAGGTTGGCTTCGGCCTTTGGGCGTCGACTCAAAAAATACCAACCTACCTGCTTAGTTATCATACAAATAGTGAAAAACCATCTGAATACTCTAACCCTAGGATTTAAACCTAGCTTATGGCACTGGTAGATGAAGAAACTCATAAAACGCCATGCGTGAGGAGAAAATTGGCCGGGCGCAAGCCCATAAACTTTCAAGACTCTGATAAAGAAAGGATGAAGGGGAACTCTAAAACCATTGATGAACATGTCCCAATAAACACCAATCTCGTCGAGTGTAGTCATATTGGCTTATTCATTCTCGTCAGGAAGCCTAAGTTTTATAATCGGCGGAATTTCACAGTGCTCACGTAGAAGTTTCAGGTCATAACTACTCAACTTGCTTCTAAGTGTGTGCGCATCAAAAGGCTTAGGAGACTGAGCACTTTCCCTTAAGACTTCCCTGGCGGGAACTTCTCTTGACTCTTGAAAGGGAACCAAGGGAACTCCGGTTTCTAAAAATAAAGGATCAAAAGTGGGCTCTATCTTAACACCTTGTACACCAGCATTAGGCTCAGAAACACATTATTCATCCTCGTTGGACATAATTTTAGATCAAAACAAGAGATTTCAGAAGAAAAGGAGTTTGGAGCTTACTTGAAAAAGAAGAACCTTCGAACTCTTTAGAAATTCTCCTTTGAATGAAGCCTCCAAATCACCTCTCTCTCTCAACACCACTTGAAGAAATGAGAAGTTGTGAAAAGGGTAAAAGGTTTTACCCCTTATATAGAAACAAGAGACTCATCTAACGGATGAGATCTTACGACGGTTAGATTATCCTGAACACGTGGCAAGATCCAGTAAAAAGACTGGGGGGCAAAATTACATGTTTACCCAATGACGGGGACTACAATGTAGCCGAGTAGACGAGCTACTTTGGTCCTAGCCTCTGCCGAGCAGACGAGCGCATTGGACCACACGCCTCTGCTCTGGACGAGTAGACGAGCTACTTTGGTCCTAGCCTCTGCCGAGCAGACGAGCGCATTGGACCACACGCCTCTGCTCTGGACGAGTAGACGAGCTACTTTGGTCTTAGCCTCTACCGAGCAGACGAGCGAATTGGACCACACGCCTCTGCTCTGGACGAGTAGACGAGCTACTTTGGTCCTAGCCTCTGCCGAGCAGACGAGCGCATTGGACCACACGCCTCTGCTCTAGACGAGTAGACGAGCTCCTTGGCAGGTCTCTCCTCGGCTAGGCCAGGTAGACGAACACCTTGCCATGCCTCTACTCGGCTCGGCCGAGTAGACGAGCACCTTGGCAGGCCTCTGCTCGGCTAGGCCGGGTAGACGAACACCTTTCCATACCTATACTCGCCTAGGCCGAGTAGACGAGCACCTTACCATGCCTTTACTCGGCTAGGCCGAGTAGACGAGCACCTTGGCAGGTCTCTGCTCGGCTAGGCCGAGTAGACGAGCACCTTGGCATGCCTCTGCTCGGCTAGGCCGAGTAGACGAGCACCTTGCCATGCCTCTGCTCGGCTAGGCCGAGTAGACGAGCACCTTGGCAGGTCTCTGCTCGGCTAGGTCGAGTAGACGAACACCTTGCCATGCCTCTACTCGGCTAGGCCGAGTAGACGAGCACTTTGTCATGCCTCTACTCGGCTAGGCCGAGTAGACGAACACCCCACATACCTCTACTTGGCCAAGTCATTGTGCCTCTGCTCAACTTAGCCAAGTAGACAAGCACCTCACATGACTCTACTCGGCCGAGTAGGCGAGTATGTCATTACGCCTCCATTCGGTCAGGCCAAGTAAAACGAAGGAATGCTAGCTATTAAAAGTGCTAAGTGGAAGATCTTTAAAAAGAAAACCCAAGAATAATGATTCCATATTCTCCTCCAGGGAACATGGAATGGGGGGCAAGTGATGTAGAAGAAAAATGCTACCACGAGATGATGCCACGTGTCACCATCTTGTGGCACCAAAACTATCATAACCACTAATGGGGAAGTGGAAAGCCTTAACCACCCACCATTATGGTAATAACTCACCACTTAGTAGTATTAACTACCCATTAATGGAAATAACTTCCCATGAACCTGGTAACCCCCAAATTAATGGGAAGTAACTACCCAAATAACTACCCACGAGGTAGAAAGCCATATAAAAGGAGGGAAGAAAGGTGATGGGTGGTAAGTGACTTCCATTTAGAGTTTTTACACTAAATCTATCTTGAGTTTACTCTGACTTAAGCATCGGAGATTTCCCGCCGAAAATCCTTCCGGCGAGTCACCGGTGTTGTCTCTTTGTTGCAGGTCTATTCATGAATCAAGTTCCGGATTTCATCCACAACAACAAGTATTATTTAATTATTTACTTCTCTTATTCCTTTGCATTTAGTTACTCTTACTAGTTTTATTTTTCATTCTTGTCAAAAAAAATTCGCATCAAATAGATCTCGATTATTTAAATCACGTAGCAAACGTGGAACACCATCATAAGCACCACCACCACCACCACAAGCACCACCACCACCGCCACCACAAGCATCAATCCAACCACCACCATAACCATTCGATTTTCAAGATCCGCCACGAATAAGTATATATGCCCAAGCCAACTGGGAGTTCAGCCAAAACATTCCAGATTTTGAATATACACCATCCTCACAAGATACCCCGCATCATAGTCAAGGATGCAGCTCGATTGGTGAAGCTACTACTCCGGGGCAGAATTTTAACCCAATGAGCGGTCATCATGGTGAAGGACCGAGCAATTCTTCCGGTAGTCCGCCAGAAGTCCAAAAGGAAGAAAAAAAAATCCATGTGTTGGAATAATTTTGATGATAGTATTGTTGACGGTGTCTGAAGAGCTCAATGTAAGTACTGTGGTAAATTATTTTCGTGTGGTAGTAGTAATGGACATCTTAATAGGCATTACCCTCTATGTGCACCTAAACAAGGTCATGTCAAACCTAGCCAAACGCAGTTATCTTTTGACGGTAAGTTATTTGTTTATAATTAGCGAGACCAAATAGACGATCTTGCTGAATTTATTATTCACGATGAATAACCTTTTAGTTTTGCCGATAATGTTACGCACTCTAGATATATGAACACTTACTTACAACCTTTGTATAAAAAAGTTCATAAAAAGATAACTAGATTCGATGCACTTAGACAATGATGCTAAATCACGCATGATTGGATTGATTCTGATTGAACTATGAACAAGAGAATCATCACTTTTGAACTCTTTCCTTACCTGCATGATGCAGCTGACATTGCTACTATTATAAATAAAGCATGTATCACGTTTAAAATAAGGAACAAGATTATGAGTATCAGTTGTGATAATGCTTCTAACAATAAAGCTTTTATTTCAGCCTTAAAGGAAAGCCTTCAACATGTACTTACTGGTGAATTATTTCATGTTCCATGTGTTTGTCATATAGTTAATTTAATTGTTCAAGATGGTTTAGCTGCTGCAGGAGATATTCTTTTCAAAATGAGGGATATGACAGCGTATATTAATAGTTTGGGTCCAAGAACACAACAATTTAAAACTTTATGTGTTCAATATATTTTGCTACGTAGGAGACCGCTTACATATGTTGTCCATAGGTGGAACTCCACATATCATATGCTTTTACATGTTTTGTAAAAGCATATGTTTGGGATCACAAATTAAGTGTATCTAAAATAAACAATGCACTTGGGAAAAATATATTTTTCCTCACATTTTTTTTAAAAAAATGAATCATTTGTTATATATATATATATATATATATATATGAGCTGATCCGTTGAGAGCGCTAGCAAAATAAGAGATTTTGCTAGCGCGATCTAACTGTCAGCCTAGATCTTTTTTTTTTCAAAAGCTGTCAGCCGTCCTCAACACAGTGTCGTGGAAGGAATTTTTTACCAGATTGCCCCTCCCCTTCGTCCAGGACACTGTGTAGCCGACGGCTTTTTTGTCCTGACAGTCGTCAGTCAAAAAGGCATCCTCGACACTGTCTCGCAGACGACTTTTTGCCTGACAGCTGACACACGCTAGTTTATTTCTGTACGTTTATTTCTGTACATATCAGAGCTGTCCCCAACACTGTCCACCGTACAGTATCGCGGACAACTTGCACCTATACCCAAAAGTGACTTAATTCTCAGCTCTTTTTCTGCATTTTCATCTCCTTGAGATTCACTTGCTTCCATTTTCAGCTCCTTTCAAGCTTCGAGTAACATTTGCTCCAAATTTCTCTCAAGCAAGGTAAGTTTGTGAATGGTGAACACTTGATAAAGTATTTTGGATGAATATATAGTTTTCTTTGGGATTTATCACTATATTCATCAAAATAGTTTTAATCTGTGATGTTCAAGAAATTAATTTGTTAACTTCAAACAAATTTATTATAGTTAAATTCGAATTTTTGGAGATTAAGTGTGTTGTGTTTGGCATGATGAATTTGTCTATTTATCTTAGTAATTTTAATTTGATATGTTCAATAAATTATTAATTGTTAAATTGGAGACACTTTTGAGATTATGTTTGGTATATTTGTCATCCTAAATTGGTCTATTCATGAAAGTTGTTCAAGAAATGCCATTTGATAGTTAAGCGTAATCTAATTCTACATAGGTCTTGTTTCACAATGTCTGATTTCGTGGCGAGCTCCAACACCCCCGTAGATGCTAGTGATCCGTATTTAGGACGAACATTTCAAACATTGGAAGAAGCCGAAGAATATTTTCGAGCATATTCATTGAGGGTTGGTTTTGGCATTAGAATAAAGACTATAAGAACAAGCAACGTAACAAAAAAGATATGCTCTCGCTTATACGAGTGTCATAGGGGCAGAAACCCACTGCAAAATGAGACACGCGTAGGCAATGATGACAGTGATGACGAAATAGGATATTCCTGTAGAAGACGGGATTGCTTTGCTAGTCACGAATTGCTAGGTCAAGATGTTCGTAAGCTATAAACCCAAACATGATCATTGGCTTATTACTAGTCTGGAACTGGCACACAATCACCCGTTAGTAACCCCTTCTAAGGTGAGTCAGATGCATCAACACAAGAAGATGGGTAAGGTCGCAAGGAGTCTGATTCAGACAAAGAGCAATGCGCGGCTAGGACCTACCGATATGATTAATGTTCTTGCTGAACAGGCTGGGGGAATTCAAAATTTAAACTTTAACACGACAGACGTTCGTAACGCGGTCCGAACCCAAAGACGAGCCGCGTAGGACCTCAATGATGCTCAATCCACAATGAGCCTATTGAAGCGGATGCAGATGGAGGACCCGCAGTTTACCTTCGATTATAAACTTGACGACGAGCATCGAGTTAGCACAATTTTTTGGGTCGACGGTCGTTCGAGGCTAGCTTATAAGCATTTTGGGGATGTCGTGACTTTCGACACCACATACCGTACCAACAAGTACTCGATGCCGTTCGCCCCTTTCACGGGGGTCAATCATCATTATCACTCCATCCTGTTCGGGTTCGCCTTGTTAAGGGACGAGAGCGAGAGTTCATTTGTATGCTTGTCTAAGGCGTGGCTGGAAGCCATGAACAACAAAGCACCCAAAGTTATCATCACCGATCAAGATTTGGCAATGAAGAAGGCTATTGCTACCGTCTTCCCAGATACTCGACACAACTTGTGCACTTGGCACATAAGCAACAAATACCCTGAACGTTTGCATCACGTGTATGCAAAGTATCCAGACTTTAAACATGATTTTGACAAGTGCGTTAACAAGTCGTTAACGATTGAGGAATTTGAGGAGAGGTGGGAAAAGCTTGTTGAGGATTACTCATTGCAAGACAACGAGTGGCTCCAGCACTTGTACGAGCTCAAAGAGCAATGGATTGGCGTTTACACGAGGAGGCATTTTTCTGCGGGCATGAAAACGACGGGCAGGAGTGAATCTATGAATGCCACGTTCGATAGTTATGTGGGTACATTTACCAATTTGAAGAGTTTTGTCACATCCGCACAAAAAGCGGTTGCGTTGTTATTCGTGAAAGAAAGGGCTGCAGACATTGCAACGTACAAACAAAGGAGAAGGTTGCTTGAGACCCCATTGTAGCTGAACGGTGCCAAAGTCTATATGAAGGAGATCTTTATGCTATATACCAAGTAGAGCTGCGAAAATCGGGACGATACAATATAAACAAGGTGGCAGAAAAGTCTACGCGTGAGTATAAGGTTTATTCGCTCGTGAATGACCTCGTCCCTGAGAAACTGCGCAGAATTTATACGGTGAGCCACGACACATTGACGGACTCGGTGACATGTGTTTGCAAGAAGTTTGAATTCCATGGCATCCTGCGTAGACACATTCTGCAGTTTTTCACCCAGAAGAATATCAGGACAATCCCCGATAAATACGTCTTGCCACGGTGGACGAAAGGTGCAAACAGGTTGCACGGTACCATTGCCTTTCCGGAGCACCCGTATACTGACTTTGAAGAATCAGAGACGTTGCAGTATAATCATCTGGTGACAATGTTCACCCGTTTGTCCGTAAAAGGTGCTGCTACAATGGTCGGATATAAACATCTCCTCGAGGTAGCTCAGCAGCAAGAGCCCATCGTCGACCAGTTGGAAGCAGCTTCAGTCACCAATGCGGTTGACACCGAGCCTACGACGGGATCAGAAGATGACGAGCCGGGGGAGGAAGACGACAATGATATCCGGCCTTTGGATCCAATTATATCGCAAACGAAAGGCCGCAAGAGATCTACGCAGATGAAAAGCTCTATTG